>JAJEJO010000714.1:466448-500916 GCA_020662805.1 Glaucomys volans | reverse complement strand
ACACTTAACAGACATATATACTCATTCATATCGAATGAATACACTTTCCACTCAGCAGCACATGGTTCCTTCTTTAAAACAGACCATATGTTGTGCCAGAAAGCAACTCTCAGCAAATACAAAAAATAGAAATAGTACCCTGCATTCTATCAGATCATTATGGAATGAAGCTAGAAATCAATAATAAAATAAAAAGTAGAAGCTACTCTGACACCTGGAGACTAAATAGCACGCTATTGAATGATGAATGGATAGCAGAAGAAATCACGGATGAAATTTAAAAAATACCTAGAGGTAAATGAGAATAGTGATACGACTTATCACAATCTCTGAGACACTGTGAAGGCATTGCTAAGAGGACAGTTCATTGCATTGAGCTAATTCATTAGAAGAACAAAAAGATCAACAAATAAATGACCTAACATTACATCTCAAAGTTCTAGAAAAAGAAGAACAAATCAACACCAAAAGTAGCAGAAGACGAAATAACTAAAATCAGAGCTGAAATCAATGAAATTGAAACAAAAGAAACAATCGAAAAATATTGACAAAATGGAAAGTTGGTTCTTTGAAAAAATAAATAAAATTGATAAACACTTAACCACACTAATGAAGAGAAAGAGAGAGAAAACTTAAATTACTAAAATTCATGATGAGAAAGGAAATATCACAATGGACACTACTGAAATACAGAAGATAGTTAGAAACTATTTTGAAAATTTATACTCCAATAAAATAGAAAATCTCAAATACATAAACGAAGTTCTAGAGACATATGATCCACCCAAACTGAATCAGGAAGATATACACAATTTAAACAGCAATTTCAAGCAATGAAATATAAGACACCATCAAAAGCCTACCAAACAAAGAAAAGCCCAGGACCAAACAGAGTCTCAGCCAAGTTCTGCAAGACCTTCAAAGAAGAATTAACACCAATTCTCCTCAAATTATTCCATGAAACAGAAAAGGAGGGAACCCTTCCAAACTCATTCTATGAGGCTAGTATCACCTGATACCAAAACCAGATAAAGACACATCAAGGAAAGAAAACTTCAGATCAATATCCCTGATGAACATGGATGCAAATATTCTCAATAACATGTTAAAAAGTTAGTGCACCATGATCAAGTGGGGTTCATCCCAGGGATGCAAGGTAGGTTCAACGTATGGAAATCAATAAACATAATTCATCACATTGATAGACTTAAAGACAAGAATGTTACGATTATCTCAATAGACGCAGAAAAAGCATTTGACAAAATAGAGCACCTCTTCGTGTTCTAAACGCTATAATAACGAGGAGAGTAGGAACAAACCTCAACATTGTACAAGCTATCTGTGCTAATCCCATGGCCAGTTTCAATATAAATGGAAAAAATTTGGAAAAACTGGAACAAGGCAGGGATGCCCTCTATCGCCACTTCTATTCAACATAGTCCTGGAAGTTCTAGCCAGAGCAATCAGACAGAACAAAGAAATCGAAGTGATATGAACAGGAGAAGAAGAACTCAAACTATCACTATTTGCCAACAACATGATTCTATATATAGAACACTGAAAAGTTCCACCAGAAAACTTCTAGAACTAATAAATGAATTCAGCAGAGCAGCAGGATGTAAAATCAATATCCACAGAACAAATGCATTTCTATACATAAGCTTTGAATCCTCTGCAAGAGAAATTAGGAAAACTACCCATTCACAATAGCCTCCTTGGGAATCAATCTACCAAAGAGGTGAAAGACCTCTACAATGAAAACTACTGAACACTAAAGAAAGAAATTGAAGAAGACCTTAGAAGATGGAAAGATCTCCCATGTTCTTGGATAGGCAGAATTAATATTGTCAAAATGGCCTTTCTACCAAAAGCATTATACAGATTCAATGTAATTCCTATTAAAATCCCAATGACATTCTTCATACAACTAGAAAAAGCAATCATGAAATTCATTTGGGAAAATAAGAGACCCAGAATAGCCAAAGCTATCCTTAGTAAGAAGAGTGAAGCGGGAGGCATCACAATACCGGACCTCAAACTATACTACAGAGCAATAGTGACAAAAACAGCATGGCACTGGCACTAAAGCAGACAGGTAGAGCAAGGGTACAGAGTAGAAGACACAGAGACGAGCGCACACAAATACAGTCACCTCATCCTAGACAAAGGTGCCAAAAATATACATGGGACAAAAGAGAGCCTGTTCAACAAATGGTGCTGGGAAAACTGGAAATCCACATGTAGCAAAATGAAACCTCTCTCTCTCACCCTGCACAAAAATCAAGGACTTAGGCACTAGAACAGAGACATTGTGCCCATCAAAAGAAAACGTAGGCCCAAATCTTCCTCACTCGGCCTAGGACCTGACTTCCTTAGCCAGACTCCTAAAGCACAAGAAGTGAAATTAAAAACCAATACATGGGATGGATTCAAACTAAAAAGCTTCTTCTCAGCAGAGGAAACAATCAATAACGTGAGGAGAGAGCCTAGAGAGTGGGAGAAAACCCTAAGCACAGGCACCTCAGGTGGAGCCCTGACCTCCAGGATGTACAAACTCAAAACCTTAACAGCAAAGGCACAAATAACCCAATCAATAAATGGGCCAAGGAACTGAGCAGACACCTCGCAGACGAAGAAATACAATGGATCAACAAATATATGAAAAAATATTGATCATCTCTTGTAATTAGAGAAATGCAAATCCAAACCACTCCAAGATTTCATCTCCAGTCAGAATGGCAAGTATTAAGAATCCAAGCAACAGCAAATGCTGGAGAGGATGTGGGGGAAAAGGCACACTCCTACATTTCTGGTGGGAATGAAGATTGGTACAACCATTATGGAAAGCAGTGTGGAGATTCCTCAGAAAACTTGGAATGGACCCACCATTTGACCCAGCTATTCCACTCCTTGGTTTACACCCAAAGGACTTAAAATCAGCACACTACAGTGACACAGCCACATCAATGTTTATAGCTGCTCAATTCACCATAGCTCAACTTTGGAACCAACCTAGGTGCCCTTCAACAGATGAATGGGGAAAGAAACAGTGGTACATATACACAGTGGAATATTAGTTAATCTTAAAGAAGAATGAAATCATGGCATCTGCAGGTAAACAGATGGAGCTGGAGAATATCATGCTAAGTGAAATAAGCCCGTCCCAACAAACCAAAGGCCGAATGTTTCCTCTGATAAACCGATGCTGATCCATAATGGGGGCGGGAATGGAGGAACTTGGATTGGGCCAAGGGGAGTGAGTGGAGGGGAGGGGATGAGGGGATGGAAGGAGGTGGACTGAGACTGGCATCATGACCCTGTGTTCATGTGTGATCGCACCACTGTGCGACTCAGCGAGCACGTGCACAGTCAGAGGAATGAGGGGCGGTGCTCCATTTGTGTACAGGTGTCAAAATGCACCTACCGTCCCGTATCACCAATGAGGACAGATGTAAAAAGACTACCAGGAAAACTGACATGGCATCACCCATGCCTTAAAGGGCCAGTGAAGGATACAAAAGAAAAATGAAAAAGAAACAGAGACAGACAACCAGAGAGGATCCCTGACACCACAGCCAACAGATGGGAACCTTTAAACAGACAGACCTGCACATGCAGAGTTTCTTCCACTCCTTCACCTCTGACAGACCCGCCCCAACTGCAGGACTGTGTAATTCAGAAAGCCATTCAGAGGCCAGATCGCAGTAGGACATGACCCCGTTCTCAGGCTTACACCTGCCAGTGGCCCTTCGGGGCAAGATCCTTCCCAGGAAGCTACTGGAAGGACCAGCACAGAACTGCCCAAGGCTTACACCGGCGGGCGGCCCTTCCCTCCAGCTCCAGCGATAAAACCCTGCAAAAAGGAAACAGGGACAGACAACCAGAGAGGAGCCCCAAAGCCATGGCCAACGTGTGGGAGCCTTTAACACAAACCCGCGAGACCTTTCCCAAGACACTACCTAGAGGATGGAGGCGGCGGCGCCCAGGTCCTGACGGGCTGACAGACACAAACAGCAATGCCAACTCCCGGGGAATCCCCGAAGCCACGCAGCAGAGGACCTGGAACAGATGGGCAGGGGGTGAAATCCTAGGTTCTCAAGTCGCCTACACCGGTGGCGCCACAGAGTCCCCACAGTGAGGAACCAGACGTTGGCATCAAGGGTCTCGGCGTGCACACAGGGGACTTACCCGATGGCCAGGGTGTGGGACTGAGCTCAGCTTCCCTTTTCTCCCTGTGCCATCCAGGGAGAGGAGGCGGAGGTCCCCAAACACAGTGAGCGTCGGCAGCTGCTGGGACGTCCCTGGGTCCTTCCCTTTGCTCACAGGGACAGCGCCTCTGGCCCAAGTGAGGCAAGTCTCCTCACTCGCCGGCAGGTGGCTCTCAGCAAGCTCGCCAGCCGCCTGGCTGCCGCAGCAGGGAGGTGGGCTTCCCAGGAGGGCAAGGCCAGCGGAGGAGAGCTGGAGTGGGGTTGCTCTCGGGTCCCCCCAGGCGCACCAAATCGGTTAGCAAAGGCTCCGTCCTTGTCCCCAATGCCAATCCAATAATGAGGACGTGGTTTTGAGAGGAAGGAAAAAGCAGCTTTCTTGCTTTGCTAGCAAAGGAGAAGCACAGGGCCTCCTGTCCCAGAGGCTGAGATTCTGCCCATCAGCAGGAGCAGGGCTTTTAAAGAGGTGACTCAAAGGCCACATTCCCCGTGCTCTCTGCTGGAGTTGCAATGCACTTGTTAATTTGGGAGATGGTCACTGCTGAGATCTGGGGCCATCCCCAGAGTCTGGATTCCTTCTTTCCTGTGGGGGGTGAGTGCCAGGGACAGTAGCTCTGCCTAGGATGGGGAGGAAAGGCGATCCTGTTTCCCCTGAGACTAGGGAGGGGAGAGGTTAGGGAGGAGCAGGGAGAGAGGAAGGGAAATGTGTCCTTTCAAAAATAAGTCGCAGTGGCAGAGCAGCAAGGGCCACGCTCAAAGCTTAAAGTGGACCCCTGCCACAGGGGGATTGGGAAGAGGCTGGCAAATGGCCACAAATCAGTGACAACTGAGTTGACCCACCTGGCCCAGAAAACCCAGCATGGAGGGCTGAGGTGAGCACAGAGGATGTCTGCTGGATTTGAGAGCCTGGGGTGGTCTGGATGGGACAGGGAGGACAGTGGCCAGCCTCAGGTGCCAGCGAGGTGAGAAGCGAGGAGAGGGACCCCGGGGTGCTGCACGAAATCAGGGTGTGCTCAAAGTTCACCCAGCAAGGCCAGCCTGAGCCCTGCAGGAGGGGGCGCCCAGAGCAGTGTGGCCAGCAGGTCCCTGGGTGGCGGCCCACCCGGCCCTGCTCTGATAGGAGGAGCTCGGGGCTACCGTCCACTTGATTGGCTGATTTTAAAATTGGGGCGGGCAAAGGGAAGGGTTGCAGTAAGCATGCCTGCGACTGGACCTTACCCCCATCAAGGCTAAACACTGCGTCCTAAACTGGACACCAGGCACCGCCGTCCAGGGCCTCACACCTCTGCTCCTGGAAGATGCAGTCCAGAGACAACTTCCCCACCACGAGCACGGATGTCGGGCTCTGTGTCGGCAGGTGGGCAGCAGCCAGGGTCCTGGAGCTCAGGAGGGACCATGATGTCACAGACCCTGAGCCGGCCTGTAGCAGAGGAGGGCCATCACTCCGCCCTGAGCCCAGAGCTGGCTTCTGCGCCTCTCTTTTTAGAGATCCTTTTGCTGAGGTGCGATTCACGTACCATGAACCTCCCCCTTTCCAAGTTCAGCGTGGTTCAATGCACCCACAAGCTCCCGTGGCCACTGCCGCCACCCACTTCCAGAACATTTGCAGTAGCCGGCTCCCTGTCTGCTAGCAGCCACACCCCACTCCCTCCCTCCCAGCCCCAGACCACCACAGCCTGCTGCCCCTCCCGGATCTGACCCCTCTGAAGAGGCTTTCAACTTCCCAGCAAAGGCCATGTGCCCCCACCTGGCGTGCAGACACACCCCTCTCCCCAAGGAGGAGGAGGATGGCACTGGAGCTGCCCTGTCCTGGCTGGGCCTCATCCCCCACTGATGTCTTAAGAGTTCAATGCAGACAGAAATCCCCAGCTCTGAACTGCACCTGTTAAGAGCTTGGTGAGGGCAGAAGCAGGGCTCACGGTCGCACCAGACGTGGTACACGCTGGGCTGGCGTTATCACCTCCTCCTCAGCAGACTGTGGCTCTTAGCCTGGTGGTGACCTGGACCTTCATTCCTGAAGGATCTAGGCCATCAGTGGCCCTGTCTGATTCAGTGATGGAAGTTTTCCTCTGATTCTAATCCCAGGATCTTCAGAGGAACTGCAGGGGATGGTCCCCATCCTAGACATACCCCCCACTGTGCAATCACAGCTGCTTCCCCTGC
Source organism: Glaucomys volans (assembly GCA_020662805.1). Lineage (NCBI taxonomy): Eukaryota > Metazoa > Chordata > Mammalia > Rodentia > Sciuridae > Glaucomys > Glaucomys volans. Next base: position 494,548 of record JAJEJO010000714.1, on the reverse strand, counting down.
TGGGCTCAGTCGCCCTGCCTGCCCAGCCACCCCTTCTTTGCCTGTTGATTCTCTGGCATGAGGATCCCAAGTGGTCTGGTGTGTATCTCAGCCTCCAGGGCCAGGGGAGCAGTGTGGAGCCTCCAGAGGAAGCCCCAGGCAAGAGAACCTGGAGTGGTGGGACAGGAGGCAGACACTCCACCTGGAGGGTCTTCTGCTAACAGTCAGCTTTGATGCTTCCCCTCGGGTTCCCCGAGCCCTGAGTCTTGGCCGCAGGATCGGCACTCCACAATGGAACGTGAATTCAGAGTCCACACTGCATCCCAGAAGACGTCAGCCAGCCCTGCAGAGCAGCCCTGAAATCAGCCATCAAGGAGCATGCAGGAGGTCACTCCACGGTCCTCGGGCAGCTGCCCTGAGATGACAGGAGCATGGAAACCTGGAGCCCATGAGCACCAGCCTTGGCCCCACTGCCCTGGCTGCGAATCGAGGTCCTTGGTCACTCGGGGTGGGGGGGTCAGGCTGCCTGAGTCCACAGGTGGTGGTGGGTCTAGCCATGGCACATGCCCAGGGACAGACGGCTCCCATCCTGGGTGTGTGTCCCTGCTGGCCAGGGCAGAGCCAAGCCCTTCCGGGGGACAGCAGCAGCCAGCGGAGCCCCACACTGGGTGCTGACCCTGGTCTCTGCTGTGTCCAGAGAGGGCACTCAACAGACCATTCTCGTGAGTGGGTCCATATGGTGCCATGCATGACCATCATCCCTACAGCCAGGCATGTCCCCAACGAGCCCTGTGCACAGGGACGGGCTGGCAGGGAAGGAGGATGGCCACGAACACGCCATGTCCACCAGGCACCAAGAGCCCTCAGCTGAGGGCTGAGCTCCTTGGCCAGTCATCACACACTGTTCCCTTTGGAGAGGGCTGACCTCACCTCTTGCCTGACCTCCTGCTGCATTTCCAGGCACATTCTGGGTTCCAGGTCTCACTATCCAGACACATCTGTGGCAGCCAGCCATGGATGGGCGGCCATGAGCCCACGCACTCCTCCCAGCCAGGTGAGATGACCAGGGCACTGCTGGACTTCTACCCCGAGAGCGTCTCCCTTCACCTGTCCCTTGGAGGAGGCTGCAGGTGACCCACCTTGGGATGGTGTCTACCTGTCCTACAGGCCCAGATCTTTCCTTCCTTGACCTTGGGTCCCAGGGAGCTCACAGGAAGTCCTTCCATTGCCGGGAGGGGGGGGCAAAGGAGCAGGGGCCCACAGGCATTGGGGTCACTGCGTGGGCCTCACATGGACTCTCAGGGCCCAAGAGTTGGTCTTGTGTCTACTGACAGTGGAACACGGCTGCTTTGCCCAACTCCGTGGCTTGGTGGCTCAGACCACTGCCCATTCAGGATGGACAGTTCAGATCACCTGGTCAGTGGGTGGGATGTGCTTACATGCTCAGCCTCCACTGAGGCCCAGAAGTCCAGAGTGTTTCTCCAAAGGCATCATCCACACAGGGTGGAGGGCTTGGCCTCGAACCAAGGGCACTGGGGTGTGCTTCACCCGGGGAGCCTGGCTCAACCTCGGAAGAGCTTCCCTACCAGCCACAGACCTCAGACATGGGATCTGTTGGTCACGCCCAGACCAGAGGCAACCTGGGCCCATGGCAGAGCCTCCTCTTGTCTGGGCCTTTCTCACGATGACAGCCTTGGAGTCACAAGTGGGTCAGGGCGTTGTGTGTGCTACCCTCAAAATCCAAAGGGGCCCACTGGCACTGTTTCCTCTTAGTGGTAGGGAGAATGGGATGTCGATCTCGACTCGCCCACAGTGACTTCAGTGCGGATTCACTCCCTGCGCTCTGGCACACGCCATGTTGGCAAGGGTCTGTGGTAATGACCGCTTCCTGCTCCCCAGGCTGGCTCAGCAGGACATCAGCGATGGAATGGACTGGCGTCTGGAGGTCTTTGCGCAGAGGGAGACCGGAGGCAAAAGCCCTCTCCAGCTCCGTGGCTGAGGCTCCGACCGTATTGAATCTGAACTCCCTTGCTTTGAAGAGACACTGTTCAAAATGAGAAGACAGGCCACAGAGGGGCAGGAAGTCTCCCAAAACACCTGCCTGTCACGGGCCTCGTGTCCAAAACAAACGAAGAACACTTCAAGCTCAATTATGAGAAAACAACTCAATTTAAAAATCCAGACAGACAGCTCACGAAAGGAAACGCACCGATGCTAAATCAGCACATGGAAAGACGTCCAGTGTCACGTGCCATCAGGGAGTCTCAGACTCAAGCCACAAGGAGACTCCACCCCATGCCTCGGAGGCCAGGAGCAAAGCTTCAGGAGGCCCTGCTCCTGGCGGGTGGGAATGCGGCGGGGCAGCCACGGGAAGGCGGCCTGGCAGTCTGTGAAGCTAAGCACGGTCCCAGCAAAGGACCCGGCAGGGGTGCCCTGGGTGTCTCCCCACACCAGGTGAAGACCCAGGTCCACGTGTGACCGTGTGTAGAGCTGTATGCATAATGGCCAAGCGCCGGAAGACAGCCTTCCACAGCCCACGGACAATCCAGCTGCCGGCTCAGGAAGCAAGCCACCGAGCCACAAGAAGGCATGGGAGCACCTTTTGTTGTTTCTTTTTTTGATATTGGGATTTGAACCCAGGGGTACTTAACCACTGAGCCACATCTCCAGCCCTTTTTATTTAGAGAGGGTCTCACTGAACTGCTTAGGGCCTCGCTAAGTTGCTGAGGCTGGCTTGGAACTCATGATCCTTCTGCTTCAGCCTCCCAAGCTGCTGGGACTACAGGTGAGCGCCACCGTGCCCGGCTGGAAGCCTCTGAGAGCTTGCTACTCAGTGCGAGAAGCCCTCTGAGAAGCCCAGTACCAGTGGGCCTCGGTACACGGAGCCAGCACGGAGACCCAGGGCGCTCTCGTCTCCCGGAGTTGGTCAGCCCAGGGCCAGCACCTGCAACCCCGAGTCTGAGATTTCCCCTGCCCAAGACACAGTCGCCTGGTGAGTGGCTGCAGTGCCTTTGGGAAGCTGGAGGAAGACCACAGAGTAGGTGGTGGTGCCTGTGTGGGGTCCCTCCCTGGAGGACCCAGGCCCCTTCGTTCATGGGTTCAGGCCAGTGAGCTGGCTCCAGCCCAGCCTTGGTGGCAGCGCTGGCTCCATGTGAGACTCCAGTCCAGCAGGACCTGGGGCTCCTCGTTCCAGTCCCAGGAACATGGTGACCAGCAGGCCGAGGCGCAGGTGTCCATGGTCAGACCCCCTGGCCCCTGCCCATCACAGAGGCCATCTCAGCCACAGCCTAGGGGCTCCTGCTGCCCTGACCCACACCCTCCCCTGCTGGATACCTGCCCAGACTGACCCCTCCTCCACACCCTAGTCCTGATGCTACCATTTAAAATACCAGAATCTCACCTCAAACCAACCCAAGCGAAGGGCGGTCCTCGCAGATGTCACTGCCAGTCCACATCCCAGATGAGGCCACCCCTCACCCTAACCCCCTGGGCAGGCAGACCCAGCTGTGCCCCATTGCTCTGCACCCAGAGAGTGACCTTGAGGGAAGATTGAGTGGGTCACCTCTCCCTTGGACCCACTGGGGATGGGAAAGCTCACTGCAGCTGCCCAGACTGGTCATGGGGGCCTCTGCAGCCAGGGGCATGTGGGTGAGGGACCCCGGGGGTCTCAGGGCCTCGGTCGCCTCCACTGCAGCCCCTCGGCCTCTGAACAGGCCCAGGCTGCTGGGGGGACTCTGACTCACTGCTTCTCCAGCACTCAATAAACACGAGCTGAGCGGAAAAATGGGAGAGCGGTGGACGCAGGACACTGGGAGAGGGCCCCAGCCAGCCAAGCCACACAGCAGCATCAGCTGCTCGGTCCCTGGGGCCCAAGGCCGGGCCTGCAGCAGCCTCCACTGGGCGAGGGTGCCCTTCCTGGCGTGGAGATGGCCGCTCCTCGCCGCACCCTCATGCAGCTGAGGGGCAGGTCTGCCTCCTCCTCTAAAGGGCCTCCGTCCATCACAAGGCCACCCGGGCCCCTACCTCCCCACCTCCCCACAGTGCACCCAGTGCACCCACCTCCCCACATTACGGTCCCACCGCCCACCTCCTGGCACCCCCACTGCGGTCAGAGTGCCCACCTAGGAACATGGGGACACGGTTCTGTCCACTGCAGATGCCGCACCAGCTTTGCCTTCTGAGGACCCCTAGCCCTGGTCCTTGGCCCACTTAAGATCCTCCCCACCCTGACACCCTCGCAGCATCCCTGCACCTGTCCAGTTAGAGTGAGACCCTGACCCTCTGCATGGGGTCTGCAACCCCAGTGGGGAAGGACTGTCACCAGCAATGTCCCCTGGGTCCTGAAGGGGTTTGAAGGCACCTGTGAGCTACCTGCAGCCTTTGTCACTGGGCACTTTGCACCAGCCACCAGGAAAAGGGCTGGAAATTAGGGGTCCCACCCACACCCCTTGGCCAGCCTTCTCGCTGCCCCCAAGGGAGTCCTGGACAGGTGGGGGGACCCCAGGGTCATCCCCAGCCTTCCTCTGCTCCTTCTCCATCACTGATAGCCCTGGTAGGACAGCGGGGCTCCACGGAGCCAGCTCCGTGCACTAAAGGGCAGCACAGCCTGGACATGGAAGGAGGTGCCTCCTGCCCCGTGGACTCCTGGGGGGCAGCCCTGCGCCTGCATCTTAGGTATGGCGCTAGGCCCACTTCACCCCTGGCTCCCAGGAGGAGGGCCAGAGCAAGGGAGAGGGGGGCCCTCCAATGCTGGAGGGGTGGGCTTTGCAGTGCTGAGGGTCCCAGAGCCCAGGAGCCTGGTCTGAGGACAGCCCAGCTACTGAGAGCCAGGCCAGGCCTTCCTAGGGCAAGCAGGACTGCCCAGGCTGCAGGGCCCGGGGCCAGCTGACCCGGCACAGGGTGGTGGGGAGGGGAAGCTGCCCCCCTCCCTGGCCTCAGGCCCTGAGGGCAGCTCCCAAGTTGTGTCTGAGATGCGGGGGACCCGGGAAAAGGCAGAGGGGCCCACCTGAACTCAGGTCCCCACATGGACTGATGGGTCTGCTCAGGGGGCAGGGGGGGAACTAGCTCTTGGCGCCCAGGTGACCACAGGCTGGCCTTCCTGGACGGGGCAGGTTGGTGTCACCTGCTCTGCCCTATGAGCCTGCAGAGGCCAGGCTCAGGCCCCCTCCAGGGCTCAGGGCCCTACAGCTCATTTCTGGTCAGAAGGGCTTCTGTCAATCCTCCCACCCAGTGGCTGAAGGTGGCAGGCTGGCCTCTGGGGGGCTGGGGTCCCTGTCAGGCTGCCCTCTGGGGGGCTGAGGTCCCTGTCAGACTGCACTCTGGGGGGCTGGGGTCCCTGTCAGGCTGCCCTCTGGAGTGCTGGGGTCCCTGTTGGGCTCCCCTCTGGGTGGCTGGGGTCCCTGTCTGGCTCCCCTCTGGGTGGCTGGGGTTCCCTCTGCATGGCTAGGGTCCCTCAGGAGGGCAGAGACTGCCCCCTCCTCCCCCAGAGTAAGTCGCCTCCTGCTGGAGGGACCTGCTTCTGTGCCCAGGGCTCCCCAGCCACCAGGGTCCTGGAGGCCATTGCCGGGGAAGCTGAGGGAGCAGGCAGGTAGCAAAGAGGGAGCAAGGCATGAAAGGTGGAGCAAAGCGGGGGGGGGGGGTACCACCTGAGGGTGAGGAGGAGCTCAGGGCTAAGGGCAGATGGGCAGAGCCGTCCTAAAGAGCGCCTTGGGGACGGGCTAATCCAGGCTTTGAGATAAAATATAAATATAAAATATGAAAATGTTTAGAAACATTTTCGGCTTATGGAATGTTGCAAGGCGGCAAGGGGACACCACCTGTAATTCCAGGTACTCAGGAGGCAGAGGCAGGAGGATCGCAAGTTCAAGGTCAGCCTCAGCAACTTAGTGAGGCTCTATCTCAAACTAAAACCAAAAGGGTTGGGTAGTTCAGTGGTGGAACGGCCCTGGGCTTATTCCCGAGAACCAAAAAGAAAAAAGAAAAGTTGCAACAATCTCAGTTCCCAGGGACCACGCTGCTCCCGCCTACCAACCGGGAGGGTGACAGGAGAACAGTCCTCTCCCACGACCCTCAGCACGGGACGCGGTGTGCCTAACGTGTGGGGCTGCCCCCACATGCCCGGGGAGCAGGAGCCACCAGCCAGGGATCCCCAGTTCAGCTGGGTCTGCACTGTCTCTCTGGAGCGGTGTCAGATCCACAGGGCACAGATCCCCAAGACCGCCCCCTTTCCAGGTGCGACTAAGCAAAGTCAGGGTCCCCACAACACCCTCCTCGGGTTGGACTGGTTTGCTAGGGCAGCTCCTGGGACCCAGGAAACACTTAGGGTTCCTGGCTTGTTATGGAGATGTTACAAAGGATGCAGAGGGACACCAGAGGACGGGAAGCACAGGTGAGGGACGGGAAGGGCACGGAGCATCCGTCCTCTCCCAATGTGTCACGTGCAAGCAGGTCCCAGGTCCAGCTGCCCAGGAGCTCCCGAGCCCCGTCCTGTGGGTCTGGAGGAGGCCTCCTGAGGTAGGCATGGCTGGCTACACACTGTCCACTGGTGACCAGCTCAGTCCTCTCCCTCCAGGAGGCTGGGTGGGGTGAGGAGGGTCAGAGTTGCAACCCACTAGTCCCACTTTTGTCTCGCTGTGACCATCCCCATCCTAAAGCCCCTGCCCCAGCCAGCTCATTAGCAGACCCCAGAGCTGGGAGCCAGAACCCAGCTTCACAGGGTCGCCTCAAGATCTTACATGAGTGCCAGACAGGTGGCACGACCTACCAGCAGTGTGACTCCATCGTCACCAGCTAAAATCAGAGTCGATACATTGTTACTAGCTAAGCCCACACTTGACTCATTTCCTCCGTTTCCCTCTGGACCTCTTCCTGTCCCAGCACCACCTGACACGTGGTCCTTCCTCCTGGGGCTCCTCTTGGCTATCACAGTTCATTTTTTATTGACGACCTGAGTGGTTTAGAGGAGAGCTGGTCAGGGGCACTGCGGGGTCCCTGAGATGGATTTGCCTGGCATTTTCTCAGGGTTAGATCAGAGCTGTGGTTTGGGGAGGAGGACCCCAGAGGAAAAGCACCCTCTCATCAGCCCCATGCAGGGTGCCCTGTGTCAACCCTTCTCAGCACTGTGACACTGCCCCTGACCTGGCCGAGGGGCACCTAGTACAGTGACTTTCCCCTTCCGGGAAGGAGGCAGCTCTGGAGGCCCACAGGTAAGGGTGGGAGTTGTGAGAAATAGAAAGTTCCATGTTCCATTTTCAGAATATTGTGTTTAGCCTTAATTGGGATGTAAGATCCAATTGTGGGCTGGGGCTGTAGCTCAGCGGTGGAGCACTTGCCTCGCACGTGTGAGGCGCTGGGTTCGATCCTCAGCACCACATAAAAATAAATAAATAAAGACATTGTGTCCATCTGAAACCAAAAAACAAAGTTAAAAAGATCCAGTTGCAGCCATTTGAGATCCAATTGCAGCTGCTTAAATCACACCCCCTCCTTTGCTGCCCCGACTTTAAAAATCAGCCAATCGCAGTGGACTGGAACGTGGAGCTGCTTACGGGGGCAAGGGGCAGTGCTGGTCAGAGAGAAATCAGGCTGGCCACCTGCCCAGGTGCCCTTGCTAGCCCAGTTCCGAAGCCAGCCCACTGGCAGATGTGCCCGCCCACTCGCACACAGGTGTTGATTTCTTGCGGCACCTCAGTATTTCTGAGTCACACCTCACTTTCCTAATGAAGGAGTTACTTGGAATTCTGCATGGGAGCTTCCCCTCCTCTTCCTCACTAACTTAGATCTTCAATCATTTGTTCATCTCTGCCTGGCTTCACAGGTGTTTTTAATGTGGTGGTTGATAATCCAATACTTCCCAGTTTATTATGTATCTCGACAACAACAGCGTTGGCCATTGGGTCCTTTTGGTTGGATCCTCTGACAAAACCATTTTAATTAATCAATTAATTAATAGGTGAAGGAAGAGGTTAGGGAAAAGGAGGTCCTGGGTGCACCCGCATTCAAGGCCAACCTCTTGAGGATAAAGGCAGGAGGCCAGAGAGCAGAGATTGTCTCTGCCGGAGACACAGCCGGTCAGCCACCCCAAATGGCCTGAGCCTTCTTCTCACACCTGGGCCTCCACCTGGGTCTCCACCTGGGCCTCCACCTGGAGCAGCTTGGTGGGCACACACACCTGCCCTGCAGACTCCAGGGAGGATTCCTGAGACCCGGGCTGCGGAGGGGCTGCCTGGGGGTGCCGGGAGGGTGAAGCTCCTGGGGTTGAGGAGGAAGAGGGGCCACAGCCTCGCCCTCTGCCAGCTTGCCCACCCAGCTGTGCTCCACTGGCTTCCAGAATGTCGCCGGCCCTCCCCCCACACAGAGGCCGCTCCAGGTCCAGGAGGGCCCCACGTTACCCGCGTGGAAGAGGGGGCCACCCATCAGGGCGGGCACCGCAGCCCTGGAGCAACCAGCAGTGGCCCAGGGTTCACAGCAGCCCAGAGCCCACCGGTGGTCCACAGACTGCACCTGTGTCACATGGAGGGTCTCCTGGGCCCCCAGAGGCTCGCTGAGCGTGGCCGACAGTGGCACCTCTGCCCGCTCGTGCTTGCGTCACTGCGTGTGGTCACTGACAAAGGGGCCCCGCGGGCGGGAGTGGAGCCCCAGCCCTCCCGCAGCCCAGGCAGCGCTGCCTGCTTGAAGGCTTTAATAATGGTGTCCCCTCAGATTCCTCCTGGCCTCACGTCCCCAGCAGGACTCCTGGGGTGCAGCCCCACCCCCACCCCCACTGCGTCTCCTAGGCCCCCAGGACTCCCAGCCTCCCCAGGGTGCCCGGTGGCCCCAGCAGGAACAGGGCCACGCCTGCCTGGGGGCCTCAGATATCAGCCAATGCCCACGTCGGGGCCAGCGGGGGGCAGCAGGGTGGCCTCGCTGCCTCCACTTCCTGCTGCCCTGCGTCCAGGGCACCCAGCCGCCCCACCCTCTGGGTGTGTTGACAGATGGGCGGATGCCCCTACCTCCTGGGCGGGTGACTGTGGTCTAAGGCCCCTGCCTGGCAGGAAACCACGCAGAGGAGCCGAGGAAAGGAGAGGAGGCAGAGGAAAGGAGAGGAGGCGACCATGGGGCCTGGGAGGCGAGTCAGGGCTGCCAAATGCCAGATGCTGGTCACCTGCTTCTTTGTCCTGGTAACAAGCAGGGTGGGCAGGAGGGTGGGGGTGGCAGGGCTGGGCCCAGGCCTACACACACACACACACAGAGGCACACGCGCACACACGCGCTCACACACACGCACACACACAGAGGCACACGCACACACACGCGCTCACATGCACACACACGCACACATGCACACACGCGCGCTCACACACGCACACACACGCACACACACGCACACACACACACAGAGGCACACGCACACACAGAGGCACACGCACACACACACGCTCACACACACGCACACACACCGAGGGGCACACACACGTGCTCACACACACACGCACTCACACGCACTCACACACGCACACGCGCTCACACACACACACAGAGGCACACACACGCGCGCTCACACACGCACACACATGCACACACACACATGCACACACACGCACACATGCACACATGCACACACACACAGGCACACACGCACACACATGCACACACACACATGCACACACGCACACACATGCACACATGCACACACACACAGGCACACACGCCAGCCCTGCTGCCCAAATCTGCCCCTGCACACTCATGCTGGCGTCCCCAGTGGCCACTCCTAACATCTGGATAGGAGGGCCCTGTGGACAGTGTCCATCTTCCTGAGGGGCAGTGCAGGGCCTAGATGAGCCTGGGTTGGGCCCAGGACCCTGGGTGGCCTGGACCTGGGGTGGAGGGGTGACACCAGGGAAGGGGTGCTGGCTACCGGGGCTCCAGGGCTCTCTGGCCTCTTCCACCCTCAGGGGCAGGGGGTCTCACTGGGTGGGGGAGGGCCAAGGCTGAAGAGGGTCTGCAGACTGAGGGATCCAAGGTTCTAGGTCCTTGGGGAAACTGTGCCCTGAGTGAGTGGCGGTGTCTGGGGTGAGACCCCTGAGTCCACCCCAGCAGCATCTTGCACTCCTAAAGTTCAGTCATCTCCTCTGAGGCCAGGAAGCCGAGGGGCCGGGGGCAGACCCTGCCCGTGGGGCCTGGGGCTCACCGCCCCTGGGGCAGCTGCACCTGCCCACGCTCCAAGTCTGCCCACCCCCAGCTGCTGAGCCTCTCTGTGGCCACCATGGCGGCTCTCTCTCACTTCGGGGACCACTTCACCGTTGTCAGCCGTGCATCCTTGGAGAGGAACCCGTATGAGGCTGTGCACCGCTGGGGTGAGTGAGGGAAGCAGGCCGCAGGGACAGCAGCCGCTGGGAGGAGCTCTGGACTGGGGACGAGGCCCAGCTCCCCAGCACCAGCCAGGAGGACCTGGCCTTGGGCAGGAACCAGGGGTCAGGGGCTGGAAGGGGCCTCCCTGGGATCCTGGACAATGTCTGGAGCCCCTGCCCTGATCCCCAAGCCCACAGGAGGGTAGGGATAGCGTGGGTTGTCTGGCGGTGATGGAACAGAGGTCCCTGCCATCCGAGCTCAGTCCACATGAGGGGCTGTCTGGGGCTGGACTTGGAGGGGCGTGTGGGACGCAGCAGTGAAATATCAGTGTTCAGAGGGCAGAGGACACTGAGGACGGGCTGGGGCCTGCTGGGTAGCCCACCTGCTTCAGTAAGGGGATGTCCCAGCAGAAGCCAAAGGAGCTCAGGAGGTGGCCGCACGGCGAGCCAGGCAGAGGAAACAGGCTGTAAGTGTCTCCTGCCTCCCAAGGCCCTGAGCCTCCCTGGAGCAGGAAGCCTGTGGCTGGGGCGGCCGATAAGGCCACAGCCCCACATGGACACCTAGCCCGGGGCACAGGGTGCAGCTTGAAGATAATCCCTGAAGCAGGGAGGGGAGGAAGCAGTGCCCCCAAGGCCCAGCTCGCCCCTCACCCCCCTGGCCTTGGGAGAAAGGAGGCCTCGTGCAGTGAGAGGCACCCCCTCCCCGTCTGATGGGGAGGCATGGCCCCCCAGGAGTCCAGTACCACCCCTGTGAACCCGAGTTGGATGCACACGCAGGATGTGACTTGGGCCCCATCCCAGGCACCCCACCTCCTCCTCTCTGTTGCCCCCAGTCTTCTACACAGGGATCAGCCTGGCGGGCCTGCTGAGCCTGGGCGCTATCCTGAGTGCCGCGGCCACCATGAGAGAGGCCCAATGCCCCCTGGCCATGGTGAGTTCTCTGTGACCTTGGACACCCCAGCCCCCAGACAGGGCCAAAAGCTGGGGAGGTGGGCAGCCCGGGAGCAGCCAGGGCCTGCTCCAGCCCACCTTCCCCACAGGAGCCCGCAGGCCAAGCTGGCCCTCCAGCCGGGAGCCACCCCTGAGGACCAGGAGAGCCTGGCTCTGTTACCCAGAGGACCCTGGGGTTAGGGTTTGGGGCATTCCATTTCCTAGTAGGAGGAGACAAGGGAGGGCCAGGGAGACGCCCTTGGCTTCCCTCCCTCCCCACTACCAGCAGGGCCTCCTCGGCCATGAGGCCTCCCAGCCCCTAGACCTCAACCAGTCCTTCACGATCATCCCAGACCACTTGCTGGTGACTCCTCCCCAAGGCCATCTTTCCTTCCCCGCTCACCTGAGCTGGGAGGCTCCTCTCTGGTGCTCTGGCTCTCGCCTGTCCCTCCATTCCCGCCTTCAACCCTGCCCCTGGAGACCCCTGCCTCGCAGGCAGGCCTCCCCTCCCCTGCCTCTGAGTGGCTAGTGGGAGCCATGCTGGGGGCTGAGGTGGAGCCTCCCTGGGGCTCCCTGAGAACAGAGTCGCTGCCCGCAGGGCTGGCAGGTCCTCAGCCTGGCCCTGTGCTCAGTGCAGGCCTGCTGATGACCCCAGGCCTGCAAGCGTCTCCTAGCGCAGGGACAGAGTCACCTCCTGGAGTTGCTCAGGCCTCGCATCTGGGTGGACCCGGAGGGAACAGAGCAGCCCCTGCCTCACCAGGATTCCCAGCCTGGGGACACAGGAGTGGGGCAGGAACGGCTCTGGCCATGAGCGGGCACTAAAACCAGGGCTGTGCAGCCTGGGTTGGGGTCGAGAGGGAAGCCCCAGGGAGGAAATGACCAGGCTGGTGTGCTGTGCTCCCTGAGGGTGTCCTCTGCCGGGGGGACGCCCGGAGGGAAGACAGGGCTGGCAGTCAGGGAGACAGGAGGGCCGCCAGGAGAGGCCTGGCTCCAGGGCTGCATCTCAGACACCAGGGGGCGCCATGGAGCGGGGCTGAAGGCCACAGCCCAAGTGGCAGAAGGCAGCAAGTGGGCCACAGGCTCCTGTCCTTGTCCCCACACTGAGCCTGTGCTGCCTGGTCCCACCCTGGCCTTCCTGGGTTCCCCAGCTGATCTGTGGCCAAGGAGACCAGGGACTGCACGGGGTCTCAATGCTGCCTCCCCAGCCAGACTGCAGGAAGAGCCTGGCTACCCATGCGGGGCTGGGGTCTGAGGCCACTCCAGGCCCAGTGCGGGCTACCCCACACTCTCCTGAACCCCTGCACCCTCGACCCCAGCCAGGACAGTGAGCCCAGAAAGCAGATGCAGGGGCACTGGCAGACCCCGGGTCTGCAGCTCCCCTGGCTGGGTAGGGCCGGGGCTTGCCCTGGCCTGCACTGGCCACCAAGCGGGCACGGCTGTCTGCTCGCCGTACCTGGGCGTCTGAGTACGAAAGCACAGCGTGGGGCGGGGCAGCAAGTGGAAAGACGTCCTCCATGTGACTGTGTCTGGCTCCCCTCCTGCCCTTCCTGCCCCGCCCGCCGTGGCCTCCTGAACAGGAAGTGGAGGAGTGAGCGGGCCAGACAGCTCAGTGGGCCCAGCAGCCCAAGGAAGCGAAGCAAGTTGTTTATGAGTTTCTTTTCATTTCGAATGAGCACCTGGCCTGCCCAGCATCCTCTGCACTGTGGACGCCTGGGGAGGCCCACCCACTGCCCAAGACCCTCCCCGCAGAGAGGGGGAGAGCAGAGGCAGTGGTGGGGGCTCTTGCTCCTGAGGAATGAAGTGGTTTCTGGAAAATGCTGGTCTCTGAGCTGGCCCTCAGCCTGGAGGCTGGGAGACAGCCTTGAGCGATGGCTTCCAGATGGAGAAGACAGTCCTCGGCCAGCCCCCAGCAAGAGGCGGGAGCGGGAGGGCGAAGAGGAGGACGAAGAAGAGGGGCAGGGAGAGAAGGAAGGAGGAGCAAAGAGGAGGGAGAAGAGGATGAAGACAGAGCAGGGAGAGGAGAAGAGGAAAAGGAGGAGGGAGAGGGCAGAGCCCAGGGTCCCCGGCTGGCCCCAGACAGGCACTCAGAGAGGAGGGCTCCCCACCCCTCAGAGCCTGCACCCACATGGGGGACCAGTGAGGCTGTGTGTCCCTGCCGTCCTGGCAAAGGTCTGTGGGTCCCTCTGCATCCACAGGTGTCACTCCATCCACCTGGAGGTTCCCATGCACATGACACCAGGGCTAGGGAGCCTCCCACAGCAGTCCCAGGCTGCAGAGGCCCTGGGAACCCTGTGGGCCGGGCCACACGCTGGTGCTGGTGTCCCTGCGGGATGGCCAGGGCACTGAGGCAGAGGGCTGAGCACAGGGGCCTCCACACACTGGGTGGGCTGTGGTGGACAGAGCCTGGATTCACCCTCCAGAATGCCAGGAGGAGACTCAGGGGAGACCAGGTCCTGGGTCACTAGAGGGTCTATGGTGGGAAGTGTCCCCGGGGTTCTTGGTCTGAAGGGACCCTCTGAGACTGTCCACAAAGTGTGGAGGGCTCAGTGCAGTTTCAGGGGAGAGGTCCACGAGGTCTGTCAGCTTCTTCAAAGGGGCTGTCAAAAGTCTGGACCCAGAAAGAAAGGAGGACAGTGTGGGGGAGCTGGTGAACGGGTGCTCCACACGCCCAGAGCAGGAAGACGGCAGGGGTGGAGGAAGTGTCGGCATCTCCCCCGGGGAGGGCGGCCACAGTCCCCGAGGTGTTGCGCCCCCACCTGTCCCCAGCTCCCTGGGCTGCAGACTGGTCCCGGGGCCAGCCCAGCTGGTGAGGGTGGCTGCACCCCTCCCTCAGCAGGCGTGCTTCTGAAAACAAAGCAAAACAACCTGCCGCCCACCCACCGTGCTGTGAAGAGGGGTCTGCTTCCCAGGAGAATCCTGGGTGCAGGGAGGCTCGACTGGCCCCCGGGTCAATGTTCTCCCTGAAGCAGTCCAGTGGACAGGGGTCTCCGTCATCCCGCGGTGGCCTGCCCTTCCTGAGGCAGGCAGTGTGGCGCTGGGCTTGACGGGCCCTCTAGAGCTTGCAGGGAGAGCCAGAGGAGGTGATGGGAAGGGACCACCAACTGAGGCCTTCCCGTGGTCCAAAGCCTCCCCCTTAGGCAAGGAGGATTGGGGCTTAGACCACACCTCGAACTGGGTGTGGGGGCCACACCGTGATCCTAGGGACAGACAGGAGGACCTCATGTCCAAAGCCAGCCCCAGCAACTGAGCGAGGCCCTGTCTCAAAACAAAAACTGAAACTGGCCGGGGATGTGGATGAGTGGTAGAGGCTCTGGCTCGCGCCCCAGCACCACAGAACCGAACCGAACCAAAGCCCCACTTAGTCCGGGGAGCGGCCCCCAGCACACCACCTGCCAGCCCCACCCAGGCCACAGGCCTGCACACGATGACCAGGACCCTTTGTTCCCAGGGCTTCCTGTGCTTCGCCCTGGGGTTCTGCAGCCTGGTGCAGGCGGCCTTCTGGAGGTTCCACAGCCCCACCCGGGTGAGTGCCGGCCGCCCACCCACGCCCGCGGCAGGAGGCTGGGAGCGTGTGTGACAGTGGAGGGGCCTCTGACGGGCACGTCGTTGCCTCTGTGCTGGGGCAGGGTGGTCTCCTTCTGGGCTCCTTGTCCCTCAGCTGACCCCCCTGGGCCCTGTGGAGGCTGCAACTGGGGGGCGGGGAGATCTGAGAGATGGACTGAAGGAGAAACTTCCAGGAAATGCAGAGTGGGCTTGGGATACGGCCACCTGGTAGAGGGCTTGCCCAGGAAATGCACAAAGAGGGACTTGGATCCTGACTCGGACCTGGAGGGCAGGAGGCTGCGGTGTGGAAGGGGGCCTGGAGGACAGTGGTGGGCAAGTCCTGGCCTCACTGATTGACAGCACAGCTGTCCTGTCCTGGACACTGCCCTGCCTGGAAGGGGGTTGCCCCAGTGGCCCAAGGGCAGGACCCAAGGGCATCCTGGTTGGAAAACCAGCAGGTTGGAGAGGAGGGAAGGCCCCTTGTGTCCCTAGCAGCTGGGCAGAGGCTGGCAGCAAACTCAGGCCCCAACTGGTCCTTTAGAGTCCAGAGCAGGCAAGGCCCTGGGACAGGCCTGGAAACCTGGGGCCAGTGGCTCAGCTCCACCCAGAGGCAGGAGAGCCCAGGAGCAGAGGAGAGGACTCCTGGAGTCCTAGTGTCCTCCACATCTTAAGTGTCCAGTTACCAGCCCCAACACACACAACACCCAAGTGGACAAGCAAGATTCAAGGCTCGCAAGCGCGGCTGGGGAGGGAGGTCCTCTGGAGGCCTCTGAGTGGCCGGTCACACCTGTGGTTTGCAGATGGAGGGCCCATCTCTGGGGTCCCCTGGGTGTGCTCAGGTGGAGGGGTCCAGGTTCTTTGCCCAGAGTTGCTGCCTCTTCTCCCTCCCTGCCCACAGCTCTCACCCAAGTGCCCACCCTGAGACCAAAGAGAGGGTAACACCATTTTTTCTGGCCCAGCAGGATCTGGAGGGTGCAGAGCCCCTGACAGCTAAGGTTTGGGAAGGGATCCAGCAGTCCTGCTGGGGAAAGCAGGGCCAGGCCTCATCTGGGTGTCACGTTTCCTGTCCACTGAGGGAGGGGTGGTCTGGCCAGTTGGGTGGCCTGGTCAAGACAGCTGCCAGGTGCCCCCGGCTGGCGGGGGCTCTGAAGCCCTGTGTGTCTCCACTCTGAGCCGAGGACTGACCACCGTGCAGGAGCAGGGGGGGCCTGCAGGCCCACAGGACAGAGGCCATCTGGGGCCCGCACCCTGGGAAGGATGAGGGCCAAAAGCAAACAGTTCCCAGCCTGGCTCAGCCCTGAGGGCATATTCGCAGACCCCTGCAGCTCCCGTGTGCCACCTGGAGCTGTGAGGGGTAGTGACCAAGCCACGGCAGGTATCGGGGAGACTCAGTCTTGGAATGAGCGCTGGGGGCTGCCCTAGACCCCAGGCCTCAGTCTGCCGCCCTGAACAGTCTGATGGACGGAGCTCTGTGGCTCCAGTCCCGGGCCACCCGGCTGCTGTGGGGAGGCTCCCTGGATCACTGAAGGCGAGGCTCAGAGGCCCAGCACACGCGATGGCTTTCCCCTGAGAAACATGGGCCTGGGCTCCGACAGAGCCCCCTGAGCCCCACAACTGAGCCCACCCCACAGGGAGGGTCCAGCCTGGCCCCCCAGGGCCCCTGAGGCCGGACGGTGGAGTCTGGGAAGGGTTCTGCATCCTGGGTCACGGGGAGAGACCCCTGCCAGGCCAAGTAAGCCGCTCAGGCCCACAGAGGCCTTCCTTTACTGTCCTACAGGAACAAGAAGAGCGGCACAGGGTCCCGGGAGCATGGGGTCCTCTCTGGGCCGTGATGGGCTGGCAGGGGAAATAAAATCATTGCAGTCGGAGGGAGGAGCTGGCCCCCCTCCCCAGGGCCTCCTCCCAGGAGGACACAGCGGCCCAGCAGGGCTCAGCTCCCATGCACACTGCAGGAGACTGAAGCCCAGACTGGCCCAGGCCTGCAGTGAGTGAGGCCAGCTGGGCACCCTGGCCCTGGGGTGGGGGTGGACGGAGGCAGCGTTTGCGATGACTCATGAGGACGTGTGACTGCTGTTGGCCATCAGTGCCGAGCCGCTACTCGGAGCCAGGGGCAGCATTTGGCACAGGAGGCCGGTCTGACACAAAGGGATCGGGGCATCCCCTGCCCGGCTGCCCACCTGCCCACCGCAGACCTGCAGTCTGTTGAGGGGGCCTGCTGTGGGGACCAAGCCCCAGAGGAATGAGAGCCCAGAGATAGTCACCTTCCTTCTGTGAGGCAGGCATGAGTCCTCATCACCCCAGTTCTGCGGCACACCCTTCGGTGCGTCCCACTCTCTGCATGAAATGGAGTGGAGGGCAGGACTCGGGGTCTCCAGGGCAGGAAGGAGGCATCGGGGGCCTGCCTTGGGCCAGGAGACCAGCCACCCCTGGGACAGTCAGGGATGCCTTCCTGGGAGAGGTGGGACCCCATCTTGCTTCTGGAGGAGTACTTGGCAAGGGGAGGGCATTTGGCAGGGCAGGGCGCGGGCAGAGGCAGGAAAGCCACACTCAGGAGAGCAGAGGCACGGGGGTCCAGGGACGTTGGGTATGGAGGGAGGACAACCAGCCTGGCCTGCACCAGTCTCCTCCATCCTCTGCCCCAAGTGGAATGGAACCTGAGTGCCCCTGGCTTCCCCAAAGGCCTCACATGGAGCCCCGCTGCCTGGGAGTCTGGATGGTTCTGGAGAGAGAACTATGAGCACCTTTCAGGGGGTGGTCCTGGCCCCAGGCATCCCCTGAGGCTCCCCACTGGCCCATTCATTGCACATGCCCAAACCACAGCAGCAGGTGGACGCTCCCCTTGGCCACAGTCCCCAGGACCATGGTTGAGGGGCACAGCCTCTGCTTTATCCCACAGGCCCCCTAAGGGAGTGGGAGGCCACATGGAAGGCCATCATGGGGAAAGAGGCCCGAAATTGAAGTCCGGGCCCCCTGTGATGGGTGCCCAGAGCCTCTGGAGCGCCCCCTGGAGGAGGAGGGAATCATGGGACATTGGGCCCTGCCTGGCCTCTAGGAGCCGGGGTGGTGAGACCAGGGCTTCCTGGGAGCCCCCAGGCTCAAGCTTCCCCATGGTGCTCGGGCACAGGTGGAAGATGCCATGCTGGACACCTATGACGTGGTGTATGACCAGGCAGTCAGGGGCCCTTCCAGCACCCGGAGGCAGGAGCTGGCCGCCATCCAGGACACGGTGAGTGGGGCAGGCCCACCCTGGCCAGCAGTGCCACAGTGGTCAGCTCGCTGTGCTACACAGGGTGGGCCCTGGACACCCTCCAGAGTCAGCCATCCTGGGCCAGGCCCGAGGGGGTCCCAGGACACAGACCCCAGCTGCCCACTCGCGGGTGGAGGGTAAGAGCTCCAGTCCTTCCTCTCCCATTGTTTGGTCCCCACGCAAAGTGCAGAGGCCGGGCCTGTTCCAACGCGGCTGAGGCCTTCACCACAGTGAGGATGGAGCCCCAGAACAGGTGGGCGCCCGGATGCCGCAGCACGTGCCCCACATGAGGGCCTGAAGTCACGGGGAAGGCCAAGCGGGCCTCCCCCTAGCTAGGGCCAGGCCAGGGGCTGTGGCCCAGCAGGAGCAGCCGCGACACGGGGCAGCCCTGCCTCTAGGGCTAGGTCATTTGTCCTCAGTGTCCCGCCATCCTGCCCACTGCCTACAGCTCCCGGCCTCTGTCTTGCAGTTCCTGTGCTGTGGGAAGAGGTCTCCTTTCCAACTCCTGGGGAGCCGGGGAGCCGACCCGTGTCAGGGCGAGAAGGCGGCAAGAGAGGTGAGGAGGAGGAGCCTGCCCGCCGGCCAGGCCGGGCCCAGCCTTGGGCTGTAGCCGCGGGGACATCCTGGCACCTGGCCGTCCCCACACCCACAGGACCTTCGTGGCAGGGCCCAGCGACGGTCCCATGTGAGAGGAGGCAGCAGGGAGGAGCCTGCGGTGCAGGAAGCTCGTGGTGGCCAGCTCGATCCTGGCCTGGGCCCAGCCCCTCTGGAAGCTGGATGCCAGGCACGGGCTGCACTCACTCCTTCACTCCTTCACGCCGCTCCCAGCTTCGCTCCCAAGGCTAGGTGGACCTGCCCTTGGAAACCTCTAGAAGCTGAGAGAAAAGGTCTCTGCCAGATCCCGGAGAGGGTGGCCAGGTCTGGCTCAGGAACAGCAGGAAGGGCATTTCAGGAGCAGACCTGAGCTGGGGGGCAGCCCTGGCCAGGCCAGGGCCCTTCCTCCCTGGGCCTGGACCAGGACCTGGCTGCCCCCTGGTCCTGGAAATAGATCGCCCTATCTCCTGGTGGATGTGCCTGGCGACCCTCCAAGAAACAGGCGGGTGGAAATGGCTGGAGGCCCAGAAGGGCCGTCCACAGCACTCCCTCCCCAGGGCCCGCAGGGCCAGGGTGCTGGGAGGACTGAGCGGGGAGCCCATCCACCCAAGGACAGTCTGCAGGACCCACCACAAACAGCAGCCAGCGGGAAGCAGGGCCAGCACAGGCCAGCTGGTGAGGGCCAGGAGGACGCCTTCTGGCAGGAGGGTGGGCAGCACCCTGTGTGGCCCCGGGTCCTTTTTCCCTCTGGGAACTGGAATTGTAGAATCAACAGCAAGTTGGGTCCCAGTGAGGAATGAAGGGACTTCCGTTCTTGGCCAGGAGCAGGAGAAGCAGGAGGCACTCACACTTCCAGCCCTCGGGGTCGGGGGTCACAGAGACAGGGTTGAAGTGGCTGGGGCAGGTTCCTGCACGGGAAGCGGTCGTGTCCTGTACTGTGGGGAAGTCAGAGGCCACGTGGGTCACTCTGGCAGCCGCCTTAGAGCCAACAGTCTCCCTGAAGGGAATGTCTGGCCTCCGGCATCCTGATCAGGGCGGGCAGGGAGTCACGGAGGCCACCCAGGCAGCATGAGACCAGCGGGCAGATGCCACATGCAGTGGCTCAGAGGACAGCCATCGCCTCCCTCCGGGAGAGAGCCTCTGTGGGTGCTGTGCTCCGCGGTCAGCAAGGGGAGGGCCAGGACAGGGGCAGCGAGGGGAAGCCCACAGCCCACCATCATCCGTGTCTCTGTCCTCCCCGCTGTTCAGCACCCTCTGGACACTGAGGTGGACACGTGGCCTGTGCAGGAGCTTGGGGCAGCTCTGGGCCCAGGCACAGTGGCCCCTGGGGCTCTACAGTAGCCAGTCCCATGCTCCTTGGTTTCACCTGCCCTTCGTGTGGTTCTCCCCGGGAAAGTGCTGCACCCCAACTTCCCACAGCCTAGCATTGGCCGGGGAGGGCCCCGCTGCCCCTTGGCTCCTCAGGCTGCTAATGCTGGGCAGGGAGGTCTGGTCAGAGGGGTGCCACCCATGCCGTGCCCTGCCTAGGACTGTCTGCAGAGCATCCGAAGCTTCCTGAAGACCCGGCAGAACATTGCCTCCGTGCTGACCAGCGCCGGCCTGGCCCTCACGGTACCCGCACCCTCACCCGATGCCCCTTCCCGAATCGCTCCCTTTGCCCTGCCTGAGCCCCACCACAGAAGGGCAGAGTGGGGCGGCCCCCAGCTGATTGCCCAGCCAAGGTATCCAGCCTGGGCATCACCAGGTCCTCAGGGAGGAGCCAGCCACTGATCCAGGAGGTGACCCGAGGGGGGACAGTGTCTGCCTTTCCAAGACACCAGGGCCCCCTCCTAATGCTGTGGAGTCAGGCTCCTCGGCTCCCCCTCCCCAGGCACTGGTGCCCCTGCCAACTTGGGGCGTCTGACTCCCCCACGCAGGTCTACGCCATGCTGCTCAGCTCCTTCCTCTGGTTCGCCATCCACTCCGGCCGTGGCTTGGACTGCAGAGGCAAATACACCCTGACTCCACGGTAGGCCCCAGCACCACCGGATGTCCTGCAGGGTCCTGCGTCCAGGTAGCAGGCCTCAGGGGGCCTGCTCTGCCTGGGTGGGCGAGGCCCCTGACCAAGGGTCCCCCTGGTCTCGAGGAAGCACTTCGGATGGCCAGCCACACTGGGGGTGGGGACAGACCAACACACCCTCCACACTGCCCACCCCAATCCCTGCCAAGACCTGGCCTGGCACCTGCCACCCATGGACACTGGTTACAGCCCCAGGCCAGGATCTCTACCAGGGCTTCCCTCCTCCCTCAGGAGCAGGGAGGACCCATGCCCAGCAGCCAGGAAGCCCTGCTACCTCCACTGCCTGGGCACCCAGCCTGCCAGCCCACTCTGGTTGTCTGGGCCCCTCCCTGCCCGGGATCCTGCCTGGCCCCTCTGTGTTCTCAGTCCCCCAAAGAGCATTCTGGGACACTCAGTGCTCAGAGAATGTTCTAGAACAACTTCAGTTCTACTCTAGAATGTTCTATAGCAGCTTCACAGACCCCTCTAGAACGGTCTATAGCAGTGTCACAGACCCCTCTAGAATATTCCACAACATCCTCATAGTCCCCTCCAGAACATTCATGACAGCCACACAATTCCCTCCAGAATATTCTATGACCGTCACGCAATCCTCTCTAAAGTATAATCTGGAACAGATTCAGTCTCCTCTAGAACATTCTAGAATGGCTTCCCCATTCTTTCTGCTTCTCAGAGCCTGTGGCTGCCAGGCCCAGGAGCTCAGCCGCTTCACACGCTCCCAGGGTGGACCTGCTCCTCGACACCCCTCTGAAGCAGAGACCCTTGCTGGCCATCAGGGTCCAAGAGGATGCTTGGACGACCCTCATCCGCTCCAGGGCTAAGGATCTGATTCGACCCAGTCCCACCACCCATCTGCCCACAGAGGCAAAGGCGCCAGCCACAGGCGTCACAGGATCCTTAAGGAAGCTGAGCAGCACCCTTCAGGTCGTGGGCGAGGGGAAGGAGAGACCAGCCAGACGGAACGGGGGAAGCCACGGGGTGATTCCCTGCCGCTGCAGAATGGAAGGGGCAAGAACGGAGGAAGCAGGGCAGCAGGGGAGAACTGGGGTGCCAGTCAGCTGGCCGAGTCCAGGGCAGAGGTCTGATTCCAGGGGCCCCAACAGACGAGATCTGGCCCCTGTCTCAAAGGAAAAGCAGGAGATGGTGAAACAGGACGGCAGCCTTACTCTCAGGGTGGTGGCCTGGGACGCAGACCCAGGGCTGTCCCCGGTGCCACCTGCAGCCTGAGACTCCGGGTCTGCAAAGCTGGCGACCCTTGTCAGGTAGAACCCAGTCGTTTTCCCGGGACTGGCCACGCGGAGTCTGACTGGCATCCAGGAAACTGCAGCAGCTCTCTGCATTTGCCCCTGGGGACGTCTGTCAGACCTGCGAGCCTGGAATTCCAGATGCGGAGGGAAGAGCAGCCCAGAAAGGGGCTGTTCAGAGGCAGAAGCAGAGCAGGGCTGGTCACGCAGCCCTCTCCACGCTGCCCCTCACCGCCCGCTGGCTTCCTACTCTAACAGCACTAACATGGCGGCTCACAGCTCTGCAGGGCAGAGCCCAGGTGGGCAGGGTGGGTTCTCCAGTCAGGGCCTCACAGAGCCACGTTCTCACCGGGAGAGGCAGGTGAGGCCTCACCCAGAGGCTGCTGGGAGACTGGCCTTCTGGGACCACTCTGCTGTTGGAAGAATCCAGCATCTTGGAGTTGTAGGCCTGAGGTCCCTTCCTCCTCTCTGCTGCCAACAGTGGTCTCTTTCTGCTCCGTGAGGTGACCCCATTCCTCCTCCTGTGCCCACCCTCACTCAACCCACCAGTCTTCCTCAAGCCTCAGATTCTCAGACTCCT
Source organism: Glaucomys volans (assembly GCA_020662805.1). NCBI lineage: Eukaryota > Metazoa > Chordata > Mammalia > Rodentia > Sciuridae > Glaucomys > Glaucomys volans. The sequence goes on along the minus strand of JAJEJO010000714.1, from coordinate 472,044 downwards.
ACCAGCTAAGAGTTCTGGGCTTGTGAGGTCCCATGAGGCGCTGAGGTCACCTGCACCCTCCCCCTAACTGAAAGAGAATCTTTTCAACTGTGGTCAACACGCAGACCCTGACACTCCCCATCCTTCAGTGTCCTGTCCAGGACACTGAGCACGTCCACCCTGCTGAACGGCCACCTCCACCATCCACCTCCAGACCTTTCCCATTCCCCAAACTGAAGCTCTCTCCCCAAAATGCCGACTCCCAGCCCTCCCCAGCCGCTGGCACCCACTACTGCTGTCCCTGTGGATCTTGTGACTCAGGGACCTCACGGAAATGGAACCTCACAACACTGTTCCTTTCCTGGCCAGCTTATCACACTCAGAATAACGTCCTCCAGCTCCACCGCGTGAGCGCGTCAGGACTCCTGAAGGAGAAATCTTGTCACATTGACAGTGACGTCACAGTCACGTGTTCCAAGGGATTTGCTGTGCCATGGACACAGACCGGGAGCATCTGTGTCCCACGATCTGGAGAGGACTGGGCGACCCTGGATGCACAAGCCGCACAAGCTCGCTGACAGACGCTGCGGTCCGCTCAGTGCCTGGACTCCATGCCAATCTTAAGCGCTGACATCTCTCCCTCAAGCCACGGAGGGCACCTCCCCATGATGTGTGGGTCACAGAACTGCCAAGAAAGGCTCCGCAGTGGCCACAGGGTTCAGCCACAGAGCCACACAGAGGCAGAGAGCTGATCTGAGGTGGCAGAGCCCAGGGACAGGCTGCAGGGGGCGCTGCCGCCTGCTCACCGGTGAGCGTCTCAGGTGCGTCTCCCTCCAGGCCTTCCAGGTGAGGCTGGGGCCTTGGTGCTCTGGGTGTTGGATGCGCTCACAGCTGCCGTCCAGGTACGGACTGACAGGCCCGTGTCCGCGTGCCTCTGAGCTAAGCCTACAGGTGGTCCTTCTTGGCACAACTTCACCATCAGCTCATGCCTCGAGCCTGCTGCGCAGCTGGTTGGTCTTGTCCTTAACTTCCACGCTTTCCAGCTTGGCCAAACGAGTCACCACGTCACTCTGCCTTGGCGCTGGACTGAAATGCTCAGGGCAAAGTGCTGCTCTGTGGAACTGGGCGGCCTGGGGCTGGGCGCAGACTGCTCCCACAGGACCAGGCAGGACGTGGGGTGGGTCCACCAGCTTCGGTCACTGGACACTGAACCACCTCTATGTTGAATGTCTGATGTCTGCAGAATCTGCTTGACCTCCCAGGTCCTGGGGAGCACCAGGCTGGCTCAGTTCAGTACAGAACTTCCACAAGGGGAGTGGGCCCGCCTCCACCAAGGCCAGCCGAGGCAGCTCCCCAAATGTGAACCATCCCGCAATGCACAGCTGAAAGGTGATGAGGCCCACGCGTCCACCTCGTCTTTCTGACGACCCCCACACACTTGCCCAACAGGCAAGTGCACGGCTGGCTGCGGCTCAGTGGTGGACACAGCCTAGCCCAGCACCGGAGGACCTGGGTTCCATCCCAGATGGTCAAAAACAAACAAGAAGGCCCGGGTCTCCAGGGGCCGCCCCGCTCTGGTTCTGCAGTCTGTGAAACAGTTAGAGGTCACTGGGACTCTCCGCACACAGTGGGGGACAGAGCGGAGAGGAAGGAGGGCCAGAGCCTGCCAGCTGCACCCAGAGGTGGGAACTTCCCTTTCACATCCCTCCCTCTTACCCCACTCTGGGCTCCAGGGACAGGCCTCACCCGAGTGGCCCAGACTCTGGGAGGCCTCATCCAGGGCCCTTCTTGGGCTCCACAGCACCCAGCCCTCCGCCATGCCTCCACTTAGAGGCCAGAGCAGAGCAGGAGGTCAAAGCCCCTGATAAGAGGAGCACCTTCCCGTGGATCCCTGCTGCCCGTGCCTCCTGCCTCCCAGGGAAGACAGGGCTGGGGGCCACTCCTCTGCCTCCGCAGGGCAGCTTTGAGCTACCCGCTCCTCTCCCTAAGACAGCGGCGCAGAGACAAAGGCCCAGGGCCAGCGGGGAGGGTCCCCTTTGCAGGTGGTCACCAGGCGGTGACCGGCCTCCTCCTGTCTCCTTGCCGCCTGGCCCTCACCTACTTCTCTCCAGATGTGCTTGGGTGAGGAAGCGCCCAGGACCACCTAAGCCTACCCACGGCGAGTGGCAGAGTCCCATTTCCTCTTGTTAGGACCCCAGCCGGCACCCGAGACCCTCCTGTGGCGGGGAAGCCCCGGGGCCGCTGCAGCTTGGACTCGGGGAGACAGCTCTTTTGTTCTCTGGCCAAAGCTTTCCTTTCTTGGCTACTAAGAGCTCCAGACCCGGAGTGGAGGTCCTCATGGGGCCAGGAGCCTCAGCTTTTTCTGCAAATGGCTCCTCAGCCATGGCCACCCGTGTCTGCCCCTCGCCACCCTCGAGCCCCAACCTGTGGACTCTTGGGAAACAGCACCCACTGGTCGCTGCTGCCGTGTGCAATGTCACCCCATCCGGTGTTGAGGTGACCTCTTCCTGTGGCCCTGAATGAGGCCTGAGAGGCCAGCTGCAAACCCACAGGCTTGTCTCCTTCAAGAACAGGGTTGATGGCAGCCCTGGTGGGTCCTCCACATCTCCCTCCATCTCCTGCCCTTGGCCGAGAAGTCAGTTCCTCCCCTAGAAACAGTGACAGGTGGAGCCAGGGTGTGCCCTCCTGCGCCCCCAAGGCCTCCTGCTGCAGGTGAATCTGCACTGTGAGCATCAGGAGGCAGGAAGTGAGTCCCACCGTGTTGTTCAGAGGAGGGGCCTTCAAGCCGGGCGTGGTGGCGCACGCCTGTAATCCAAGCGACTTGGGAGGCTGAGTCAGGAGGATCGCAAGTTCAAAGCCAGCCTCAGTAACTTAGCGAGGCCCTAAGCAACTCAGTGAGACCCTGTCTCTAAATAAAATACAAAATAGGGCTGGGGATGTGGCTCAGTGGCCGAGTGTCCCTGGGTTCAATCCCTGGTTCAAAAAAAATAAAAATAAAAATAAAAAAAGAAGAGGGGCCTTTGGAAGTTGAAGGGGGTCAGATGAGGTCAGGGCGGGGCAAGACTGAATCCTGGAGGCTTTATGGGGAGGAGACCAGAGACACTACACGGCTCCCCCTGTGCTGCCTCGTGACCCCTGCATGGACCCAGGACTCGCTCGGCAAGGAGGCCATTGCCAGGCGCAACCCCTTGACCTTGTACCTCCAGAACCATGAGCCGAAATAAACCCCTTTTCTTCAAAAGTGTCCTGCCTCCGGCATCACATTACAGCACTGGACCTGTGCCTGACCACCGGGGGGCAGCGTGGGAGTTGGGTAGCCAGTGGGAGACGGGAGTTTGGAGGTGCAGGCTAGGAAAAGCCTAGAACTCTGGGAGTGGAGCGATTCTGGTGGGGACCCAGATGACAGAGAAACAAGAAAGAGCCAGGATGTCTTAGAGGTTGGTGCAGCGTCGTAACCAGAGGGTGATGGAAGGGTGGACAGGCGACGCTGTGCTGATGAGGGTTCACTGGACATCACTGTGGAGACGAGGGTTCCACTGGAATCGGGAAGGAGGCCACCCTTGTTGGACCAAGAGCTTGGCCACCTGGCGCCATGCCCGGGCTCTGAGGAGACCGACCCCAAGAACGAGAACGAGGGATGCCCTGACTTGGGGAAACAAATTTTAAAACAACAAAACGCTTGGGCTGTGGCTTGAGTACTGCTGGCTGTTCCCAGTCGGATGGACGGTGAGGCCCGGAGCACAGGAGCCAAGATGGGCAGCCTCGGCCTGGGTGGCCGTGCGGACATGGGTCTCTAATGAGCTTCACGGACGGGGAGCCGGGCTTCACGTCAAGACGCCTGGGCAGTCCTTGGGGCACCTAGAACGCTTCCTGAAGGACTCCGCCTTGTGTGGCAGCTGCAGACGGACCCTGTGCCCCTCCCAGGCCTTGTCCCGAGGGGGACGCGCACAGCCCACCCTGCACTCTGGCGGGTCAGCCCTAATCCCTGCCCAACAGCGTGCTGCCGGCAGTGCGTCCTGGGTGGCCCTCCGGGTTTCCTGCTGACCTGAGGGGAGCCGGGCGAAGCGGGCAGAGATCGCACGAGTCTGTGTACTCGCCAAATGTGGCCTCCCGTCTGGGGCCGGGCCTCCCTCCTCAGGTGACTTCTGATGATCTCATATTCTTCATCCCTCTTTTTACCTTTCCATGAAATTTAATATGGAAAAGCAGCCCAAGGCCTGATACAGTGACCATGGGGACACTGATGGCTGGCCTGTGTCACCGGGCCAGGGTGTATGCCCTGCCGTTTGTTCAACACCAGTCCAGATGTCACCGGGGCCTGGCGGGATGGTGCACGCCCGTAATCCCAGTGGATGGCAAGGTCAAGGCTGTCCCCAGAAACTTAGCAAGTCCCTGTCTCAAAATAAAAAGTCAGAAGAACTGGGGCTCAGTGGTAAAGCACCCCTGGGTTCAAGCAAATAAAGAAAATCATAAAATCGGTCAACTTGAAGTAGAGCTGGTCACCCCCATGAGGTGGTGCCTCACGAAGTCAGCTGAAGATGGAAGAGCAGAGACTGAGGCTCCCAGGGAAGGGACGGGCCTCAGGTCTGAGACCCACAAACCCTGCCCGAGGGCCCAGTCTGTCTGCCTGACCCACAGAGTTCAGGTTCTGCAGCCCCCAGCCACGTGAGCCAGACCCCTCAAATAAGTCTACGTGTCTAAAAGCACACGTGTGGGCAGGTGTGTGACACAGGCACACGACTCATGTCCAGTGTCCTCTCCGCTGGAGGGCCTCGGACACCACCGCCCACCTCCACACAGCCGCAGTTTGCCTCGCTCCTCCCCCGGCCCCTCCCCTCTGCGTGTTTCTTAAAGTAATTGCAATGAAATGTTTGTGATTAAATTGCAAGCAGCATGGAACTTCAAGCATAAATAGATAAATGGTTCAGCAAATTCAGCATTCGTCTCCAAAACTGGAGGCCATTCTTCAGCAAAACCACAACCCTTTGGCACAGCTAGCCGAGTGACCAGCAATTCCCTGATGGCATCAAAAGCAACCCACAGTCAGTTTTCCCATGTCCCCAAATGGCTCTCACTGCTGATTCGCCCGAGCCAAGACCCCACCGAGCCGCACTGGGAAAGTCCCCTGGTCTCACGGGTGCCGGTCCCTCACCCGTCCCACCCAGCATCTCCTCCCAGCCACGGACGTGTGGCAGGAGCCTGGCTCAGCTCGCTGGGCACCAGGCCCCGGGTGCCATGTCCTGGGACTGCGTCCCCCGCTCATCGCTTTCCCAGAGGTCAGAAGCTGCAGGCTGCAGCAGGGCGCCAGGGTCCCCAGGGCCCGCAGTGCCCACAGTCCGCAGCACACGCCGAGGTGCACGCTACCTGCTTGTCCCGCGTGGCTCAGGTCACCTGGCAAAGCCAGAAGTTCCTATTATGGTGGTTTCGGTGTTTGTGTTTCCAAGAAAAGTTCATGTTGGAACTTCACCTTCTGTCAGGTGTTAGCAGGTGGGGTCCGCGTGAGGGTCAGGTCACCAGGAGCCCCCCAGCTCCCTCCTGGAGCCCTAGGTCCAGAGTGTGAGAGGCTTCCCGCCGGCTTGCTCTTTTCCCTCCCCACCCCCACCCCGTGAGGACACAG
>JAJEJO010000714.1:385026-455192 GCA_020662805.1 Glaucomys volans | reverse complement strand
ACCAGGGTCCTGCGTAGAGGAGGGACGTGCCACACCAGGAGGCACCTACACTTGGGAGGGGCCTCTGGGCCTTGGGTAGAGCCCACAACACTGGCCCAGCCTCGGCAGACAGAGGGTCTCTGCTGAAGATGGGGGCCACAGCATCCCCACAGCGGCTGGCATATTGTGGGGAGGGGTCCGGGGTAAGGAGGGAAGGGGGAGCCAAGGCCCTTGCTGAGACCCACCCCATCCCACAACTCAGGCTCTGCCCGCCCCTCCACCCAGACCCCTCTCAGGCAGGCCCTGTGCCTACACTCCCTCCTGCCTCCCCAGCCTGGCAGAGGCCTGGCCTGGCCTGTGTCCCCGGAGCCCCCCATTAGACCTTCACTCCTCATTGCCCACCTGAGTTCCCAAAGGCCCCGTTCAGATCCACCAACACAACCTTCCCCAGCCCCATTCCCAGCTCTTTGGTGGGCCCCTGACCACAGGCCTGTCCTGGGCCCTGACCCCTCTCCGCCACAACCTCGACCTCCCCTCATTAGCCAGCCTCGTGCTCACACTTTTCTCTCTCAATTATTTAGTATTGATCTGGAAACCAGAGCCGAGTTTGTTTGCAAACAGCAACCACAGGCATGACTGATGGCTGCTCCCTTCCTTTCATTAAATCACCACAACCCCCAGCCTGGTCTCCCCACCCCAGCCTGGTCTCCCCGCTGAGGCCCAGCCCCACCCACCCCAGCCTGCTCTCTTGGCTGCTCCCAGAGCCTTAGCCCAGGCACTCGTCTCAACCTTTCACTCACCCCGAGGGCATCCCAGGAGCCCATCAACTCTATGGCGGAAGCAGCGATAGTTAAAGATTCCAGAACCTTCTCCTTGCTGTGTCTACCAGTTCCTACTGGTCTCTGAGCACTCCCAGGCCCAAACACGCTTCCTCTGCGTACTTCGAAAGACCCGTCTCCAACCAAACTTTCCGTTCTCTAAAGATCTCTGGTTTCCCCCATGGACACTGCTCCATCCTGCCGGTGGGGGTTCCCTCCCCAGGTCAAGTGACCCCTCCAGCCTGCCTGTGTCCACAGGCTGGGGACAAGTGAGGCTGCACTCAACAATTCTACCCTTCCTTCCCTGGGCATATCCCACTCCTTCAGTGGGCAGCCCCATGTGGGAACCCCAGGGTCCCTGTGGGGGGACACAGGCCTCTGTGTGGTCCTGATCACACTGAAGTCAATGGCAAGTTGACCAGCACAGCAGGGAAATGGACCCTGGGAGTCCAGGGTGGAGGCCTGGGCAGTGAGGGTTAGGCTCAGGGGGGTTGGGGCCCTCGCTTGGCTCATCCTCCATACCAGGGGATGGGGACAGGAGGAGCTGGGCCCCATTGAGGGCAGGGTGACCCTGACCAGAAAAGGCTGGGCCTTGGCAGGTACCAGCCCTGTGTGAGCCTGGTCACCACTGAGAGGCAGGACCTGGGTCACCCACGATGTCCACTCCCCACCCTCCAAACCCCGTGGTGGTGGGTTGGTGGTGGGGGTCAGACAGAGGCCACTGGGCCCCCCCAGGTGCCACTCTATGGGGCTGGAAGCACCAGGGCCCAGCAGCCTGCACCCGTCACCTGCCGCCCGGCTGCCCCCTTAGGGAATTAGGGTCCTGGCGGGCCTCTCCCCACAACAGGGCTCTTGTGGCAAAGAACCTTTTTTCCCTCAACTCCCACATTTCCCTGTAAGTGTGGCTCCTTCTTCCTGTTGTCCAAAAATGAAAGTCACAGAAGCACGGTTCCTGCCATTACTGGAATTTCTGCCCAGGTCATGGTTGACGTCTATGATTTCGGTCATGAACCATGCCAGCGTCACTTTGACTGCCACCGACTCGGCTGCTGCCTGCAGGACCGCAGGAGGAGTTCCCGGGTTATGCCCGCCACACCGCCAAACACCCAGATCGGTCTTAGCAGGTGTGTAGTGGATTTCTTAGCATTTTCTAAGTAACAGCATCGTGAGATTAGCAAATAGAAAGAGTTGTGTGTCTTAGCCTGTTTGGAGGCCGTAACAGAGCACCAGAGGCTGGAAGACTTAGAAACAACAGACCTTTCTGTCCACAGTTCTGGAGGCTGGAAGACAAAGACGGAGGTGCTGGCAGAGCCGGCACCTGTCGAGGCTGCTCTCCTGGCTCACCTTCTGTGCTCTCGTGTACTGAAAGGATCCAGATGCAGTGGCACACACCTGTAATTCCAGTGACCTGGGAGGCTGAGGCAGGAGGATCGAATGTTCAAGACCAACCTGGGTGATTTAGTGAGACCCTGTTTCAAAATTAAAAAAGAAAAGGGGGGATGTAGCTGGTGGTAAAATGCTCCTAGGTTCAATCCTGAGTACAAAAAAATTAAAATAAAAGAAATCGGGCAGGGATCTCTCTTGGACCTCAATTTTGTTTTGCAGTCCTAGGGATCGGACCCAGGGGTGCTTTACCACTGAGCTGCTCCCCAGCCCTGGGCTGCTTCTAGCAGGACACCGATCCAGCTCTCGAGGCCCTCCTCACCTAAGGTCCCACCGCCAAATGCCATCACAGGGCGGGGTACGATTTCAACAGGGGCGCACCCACACTCAGCCCACAGTGTCTGCTCCTTTTGAAAACGCTGAGTCCTCCCCCACTGAGTGGGACTCTGGTCTCCATGGCTGCCCCGCATGGCCACCATCCCCAGGGACCTGCCCTCATCAGCAGAGCCCGGCGTGCACTGCTCTTCCTGTACCGACTGAGAGGGGCGCACAGCTTTGTCCAATGTGGCTTTGGTTGTTGGGGTGCTAACTCTCTCCCTCTCCTTTCTCTCTCACTCCCCACCTTCCCTTGAGTCTGGCCAACTGGAGTGACAGTGGCCGAACCCCTTGCCACAGCGGGCTCTGTGTGGAGAGCCGCTTCTCCTGTTTGGGGGTCTTCATGGGAATCAGGCACAGAGGGGTCCCATGCCCTCCCCAACCTCTGTGGGGTTGTGAGTCACGGGTTCTGGACCTGTGCCAAGCGGAGGAGCCACATGGTCACACGGGGCTGACCACGTGGCTCACAGGAGCCCTGGTCTGAGTGCTGACGCTTGTTGCCGCATTCCAGCCATGAGCAAAGCTGTGGGAAAACGAAGGAACCAGCCGAAGACACCCAGGCTGAGGCTCAAGGCCCACCTTCCCCACTCCTGCCAGCTGTGCTTCGTCACCCCAGCAGCCCCCTCTTGGGCAGCCAGCCCTTCAGTGGTGGCTGGACAGGGAGGCCCAGGGAGGGCCAGCCTTCCCAGGCACACCTGCAGCACAGCTCTCGTCCGTCTGTCCCCTGTGGCTTGCAGCTGGCATGGAAGCTGGGCTGGACTCGACAATCACAGAAGCCCTTCCCAACGTGCCCATGGGTGCCCACCAGGCGCAGAACCACACGGACACACGTCACACGTGCTGCCCCTGAGGGTCCCAGGGTCCTTACGAGGTCGAGTTGGTGGGCTGCTGGGCGGGGTGCTCAGGGGCGAGACCCTGAGAGGAGGCCCCACATGCTCTGCCGCTCATCCCCCAGCCAGCCTCCAGGTGCCCATGGGGCTGCGGCAGCTTCCTGCCATGACCCTGGTTCAACCCCAAAGCCAGGTCTGGACACCCTACCATTGCCCCCCACAGTGGAAGGGGATGCAGAGCCACTCTGGCCTTTGGCCCAAACGCCTGCCCACCTACTCCAGGGCTCTGCACCTGCCTGACCTATGTCTGGCCCTGCCCCTCCATCTGTTCCCCCCACCTCACCCTCTGCCGGGAATGCTCCTCTCTGCTGGGCTCTGAGGCTGGCTCTACGCAGGCGTCAAGGCCTGGACCCCTCCTGGCTCCTTGGAGAAGCCCTGCAGGAGGGGCCCCCATGCCCTCCATCAACATCAGGAGCCCCTCCCTCCTCAGCGTGGATATCAGGAGACACCTGCCCCCCCACCCCGAGGCCCAAGGCCTGGAGGGGAGGGGTCCTGCAGCCAGGGGCGCCACAGCCAGTTCTTGGAGCAGCGCCTGGCACACGGTGGGCACCTGAGAAATGCTTGATGCATGACCAAGGAGGAGGACAGAACAAGCTGGTCAGGCAGGGCCAGCCTCAGGCTGGTGGACCAGGGCCATGCGTGCAGCCCACACCTCTGGTGAGGAGCGTCCCCAACCCTGGAGAGGGCAGGGAGCTGATGGGAAAGTGGCATCCAGGGCACACAGAGAAGCATTCCCCCACACGACAGCCCCCGAGTGGAGATTTCCACCCTCGCTGAGGTCCTCCCCGACCTGCACAGACAAAACCGCACTGTGCTTGTCCGCAGATGCAAGCAGGAGGCAAGGACGGATTTACAAGGTGACCACCAAAGAGAGTTGCTTTGTCCAGGATGGTAGCCACTGGCCACCAAGGCTATTTAAACGCAAACTACAATGACACACAATTAACTCTTCAGTTCTTTGGTGGCCACATTCCCAGTGGCCACTTCTGCAGTGGCCTTATGCGTTACCTTATGCAGAACAAGCTCGTCACTGCAGGAAGCTCCATCAGACAGCACTGTGACGCGGGCATTGCTGAGACGAAGTGGCCCCACACAGTCCCAGGTGAGGCCCTGCTCGTGAAGCAGCCCCATCCTCCTCCAGCTTTTGGGAGAGGAGGGCATAGGACACCATGGTGGAGGTGCCACCCGTGGTGCCAGACAGCACTCCCTCTTCGCCTGGGAGAAAGCACTCCTCACTGGAATGGGAATCAGTCCCCACTTCCCCCTCACTAGAGGCTGTGAGGACAGCAGGACCCCACCTTCAGGAAGACAACTGAAGGACCTGGGAGCGGGTGCAGCCAGGACACTGCCGCGAGAGCTGCACAGTATCTGGAGCTTCTTGCAGGCGTTCCGGGCCTGCTAGATATATAACGCTGGTCTGGGGATAACCTCTGGGTGCGCCAGCGACCTTTCCAAAGGCAGACTCCACTAACAGCAGCCAGCGACACCCCTTTCTGAGGGACAAGGGCCTGGAGGACTAGAATCGCTTTCTAGACCTTCAGGCCCAACTTCATGTCCACCCACTTTCCTTCCCGAGAGAGAAATGCGAACAAAGCGGGTTCTTAGCGTGAGAACATTTCGCAGGCGAATCCCTGCCTCCAGGAGTCCCCCCGGAATGTCCAGGGAGTCTGAGGGAGGAAGAAAGAGGTCGGTTCTCAGGCGGGGCGGGGACTTTGCAACCAGCGGGGCTGGTTGCGGGGCTTTGCAACCAGCCCCGGGGACTTGGAGCCCTAGTAAAGCTCCAGGACGCGTCCCGGCCGCACCAAGGTCGCCAACCCCAAAGTGCTTGCGCACCGGGAGGCTGAAGGAGGTTTTGCACCCCTGCCCCGAGCCCGGGGGCAGGAGGCGGGGCGAGGGGGAGGGGCGCGGAGCGCTGCGGAGGCGGGGCCTGAAGGGGGCGGGGCCGCGGCGGCCTATAAGCGACGCGGACGGGTCGCGCGCCTGGCCACAGAGCGAGCGCGCAGCAGCTGCAGCAGTAGCAGCAGCAGCGGCGGCAGTCCCAGCAGCAGGAGCAGCAGCAGCGGCCGCGACCCCTGCGCAACCCTCCAGGCCTCGCGTCTGCCTGTCGCCAGCGCCCCGCGCCCGCAGGTCGCTCGCGCCCCGACGCCCCCGGCCCTCCCTGCCCCGAGTCCCCGCGCGCCCGCCGCCCAGGACCGGTTCGCGCCCCGCAGGCCGCCCGCCGCCCGCGCCGCCATGGGGGTGGAGGGCTGCACCAAGTGCATCAAGTACCTGCTCTTCGTCTTCAATTTCGTCTTCTGGGTGAGCAACGGAGCCTGGGGGCCGCGGCGGGCGGGGGCCGGGCGCACCCCCCTTCGGGCAGGCCCGGCGGCTGCGCTAGGCCCCGCGAAGGGGTTGCAGCGCGGCGCGAAGTTGAGGGGCCACCTGTGGGCTCTGGGCGCAGGGCGGGATCCTGGGCCGCCGCGCCCTGGGCAGCCGGGCCAGGTCTCCGCGCGTCTGGGCCCAGCCCCCACCGTCCGGCCTGGGCGTCTGGGGACCGTTAACCTGCCCCTGTTGCGTGATGGTGATGGTGCGGTGATGGTGATGGTCCCAGGCCCGGGCCCCAGTCCCTCAGCGGCGGAGGAGCCCGCGCGGCCCTGTTGGCCTCCGTTTGGGGACCACCCTGCTTCACTAGCACTGAGGGGCCTCGAGGGCGGGGCTCCCGGCGCCCCGCCCCCATGAGCTCATCCGGGCCACCGCCCCTAGATGGGCGGGGGGGGAGCTGGGGCGTGGGGGCGCACACTCTCCCTCAGCCCAGGGGGCCATCCACCTCACTTTTCCCCCTTCCCTGCTCACCCTCCAGTCTGAGGTCGCCACCCTGGAGACCGTCCTGGGGGTCGGGTTTAGGGCGGAGCGCACCGCAGGATGGCCTGGTGATCCTCCTGCTGCTGCGCGCCTTGCCCCGGTTCCTGGAGGCCGATTTCACCCTCAACCGCAGATTGCAGCCCCAGTCTGGCCCCGACCGGCCTGTGGAAGCTTTGGGGGAGTGGGGCCCCGGGCTCTGAGTTGACACAGGCTGAGGGTGACCATAAGAACAGAGGGTCTCTCAGCACCAGGGGCCTGGGTTCCTGCTAATGTTCAAGGTCTGGTCCACTTGGGAGAGAGTTGCCCACCCATTTGTCTTCTTGGAATGCAGACCCCAGTCTTCGCGGGTCTCTGAGCAGAGAAGTACTTTCTCCTGTCCCCAGTCTTCACTGCTGGGAAGTGATGATGTTGCTCTGCCCTTTTGTTTCCATTTCCTGCGGTGTTGGAATTGGGAAGGGGTGGAGAGTCTTCCCAGCCTGCAGGGAATGTGGGTGGGTGTTGCTGGCCACTCCTCTGGGCCCCCCAGCTGCTGTGCACCCCAGGCTCCCTTCTCAGGAATAGGGCCAAGTGCAGGCAGTCAGTGTCTCTCAAGTTGAGGCAGGACGGGTAAACTTTTTAAAGCAGCCCCTGGAGTGAGTGTGTGGGACCAGGGACATCTGTGTTCCATCTGGACAGCCAAGGATCCCAGGGTGGACCTAGGGTCAGTGGGATGTTTGTAGGGGGAGACAGATTGGTATGGACTCAGCTGGGAGTAGATTTGGGGGGGGCACATTGTGTCTTCCCAAGCCAGGAAGTGGTGCATGGCCTGCTGTGGGACACCAGTGGGAGTCAAGGTGGCTGTGGGGAGCAGCAAGGCCATCTGGGATGGGCTGACCCTGCCTGGCATGGCCGTTGGGGCCACTGCTGAGTGCCAGTGTTGATCAATGTTTGTCTGCTTTGGACCAGGCCTGTAGGAGACACGCAGATGCCAGGGTGTCCCTTGCTGGTCTTGAGCCCGGAAGTGGGTTGAGGACCCAGAAAGGAGCTGAAGGGCAGGGGCCTCCTTTTGCCCTCTGGGCTGTGCATCAGCCCCCAAGGCCCACCCACTGCCCCAGCTGGGAGTGCACTCGGGCTCCCCTGGGAGCTGGGCCCCCATGAGGTTAGTCGTTTCCCAGGCAGCCAGGCTGAGGCCCAGCACATCCCCCAGGGCACGCCTCCTGGGCCTCCAGGGGCCTCCCCAGTGCAGAACCTGTGTGTCTTCCTGTTCAGTCTGTGGACCCAGCAGTGGCTGGAAGTGCAGAGCTGCAGCGGGTGGGGCTGGCAGAGGAGCCCCTCTGCCCGCTGCATCGCAGGGCTGGTCCTGTGGCTGAGGGCACCACGGTGCCAGGGCTGGGCCTCTGCTTTCTTCCTCTCAGGGGGGTCCTCAGGGCCCCTCTCTCCTGGGGCTTGCACAGATTAGCTAATGTGCCTGAGTGCAGAGTGACGGGCTCCGCACCCGAGAGCTTAGGAAATGGATGCTGGCCTGACGTCCCACAGGGAGTCCAGCCAAGGAGTGCAGAGCCGAGGGTGGGAAGTGCATGGGAAGGGGCTGTGGTGCCGGGGTGCCCGGGAGGCCCTGCAGCGCCTCGCCTGTCCTGGACACAGCACAGAACCAGGGGCTCAGGGGAAGCTGGGGAGGAGCACAGATTGACAGTGGATTCTGGATGCTGCACTTTTAAGAGAGGACGAACGCGTCCCTGTGGTGGGAGCACCCAGGCCCCCGACCTGCCTCTCCAGACGCATACTCCGCTTGCTTCCTCCTGCACTGAGACGCAGGCCCCAGGCAGCCTTGTGCTCTCAGCCTCTCCTGACTGGACTCTGCTTTGGGGCCAGTGAGGTCCTGGACACTCTGACTGTGGGCATCAGGCTCAAGACAGGGGACAGGGCAGGAGGACAGGGGACAGGGCAGCAGGCCAGCCCAAGCAGGGAGACTCTGCAGACGCCTAACCAAGCAGTGTGGACGTCCCATCCCTTGGGGTGGGTTCAGGGGCTCCTAGGGGAGCACTGGTGCCCACAACTTGCTGCTTTGAGACTTGCTACCGGAGGAGGGCAGGGCCCTGTCCTGGGCAGGTGGCAGGCTATTGCACCCAGAGGTACATAGTAGTGTGTAGAGGGGACAGACAGGGCAACGGGAGGTCCAGAGATTCCTGGAAGGCCACCCAGCATTCCAGGCCTGAGTACTGGACAGGTGAGCCTGGTGGTCTGTGGCCGAGCTCCCCTTCCTCATCACATAGAATGGGTGTCATGAGGGTCTTCTTCATGGCTTCTGGCCAGGGAGCCTGGGAGAGGTGCTACCAGTCCTTGCTGGAGAAGGGCCCTGTCTCCTGCCCAGGACAGGCTGCCCCTCTGACCTGTGGTGGCCAGTGGCAAGGCAGCCAGCCCACCTCAGAGGAGACTGATTAGCAGCTGCGCTAACTGCATTTCATTTCCCCCTCCAGACAGCACCCTTGGCGACTGCTGCCTTCCTTCCGGCAGAGGGGCTGCAATCCAGGCAGCTCTGGGTAGGGACGGGCTTCCTGTGCCTGGTTGCACCCGGTGGGCGATGGACTTCCCCTGGTGCCCCCAGGTCCCAGGCCGTCTGGCTTCGTGGCTGCCCATCTTTGGGGAGACAACCGTTGGTCCAGGATGGGTCAAGAAGAGGAAGTCTGTGGTTTGTCCCTGGGCAGGCGGGCTCCAGCAAGGGTGTCTGAGCAGTGAGGGGCACAGCCCGAGCAAGAGGGGGGGCCTGGGACCCCAGTCGCCTCTGATTTGGAGAATGAATTTGCCCCTCTAGCCAGCCCTGCCCCCATGCCCACGTGTTGCCGCTGTCCCAGTGAGAGCCCCAGCTCAGTTCTGCCTCCAGAAGTCAAAGTCAGTCCCAATCTGTCTCAGCTGCTTCCAAGCCCGGACAGGGTTGTGACCTCACACTTTCCCAGTCCAGAGTCCTATCAAGGGGAGGAGCTTCAGCCACAGGATCAATAAGGTTTAGAGTCCAGGCACCGCGGAGCAGGTAGGCGGTCACCCCTGCATGGGCCTTGGGTTCTGGCAGGGCCAGGAGGCACCTAGGTATCAGTGCTCTGGTCCTGACACCTCAGCCACAGACCACCAGGCTCACCTGTCCAGTACTCAGGCCTGGAATGCTGGGTGGCCTTCCAGGAATCTCTGGACCTCCCGTTGCCCTGTCTGTCCCCTCTACACACTACTATGTACCTCTGGGTGCAACAGAAGC
This sequence comes from Glaucomys volans, assembly GCA_020662805.1. Classification (NCBI taxonomy): domain Eukaryota; kingdom Metazoa; phylum Chordata; class Mammalia; order Rodentia; family Sciuridae; genus Glaucomys; species Glaucomys volans. The sequence continues at coordinate 445,680 of JAJEJO010000714.1, read as the reverse complement.
CACTTCACCTGGTGGGCTGCAGAGCAGGTGCTGGGGATTTTGAGACTGCTGGGTCCTCCAGATGTCCCTGTGGATGAGGGCATCCCCCGGCCCCAAGGGCTGGTCCATGGTCAGCTGGCAGTTGGATTTCACCCCCTGTCCACAGGCATCCTTCACTGCACCAGCACTGTGGCCGATGGAGGGGGCTGTCCTCCTGGGCTCCAGGATGGTGAAGGCCGAGGGTGCAGGGAGGCGTGTTAGAACCCGGTGCCTCGAGTTTCATAGCCTGGAAACACTGAATGGGTGGGGAGGGTCGTCCTTGCAAGGGGCAGAGAGTGCCCAGGCATGGGGTCCCAGGCCATGGCAGCATGGGGAGGCCGGGAGCCAGCCCAGCTGGAGCCGAGGACTCACAGCCCCTGCCCCCCTTTCTGAAGATACACCCTTTTCTGATTTGGAGAATGAATTTGCCCGTCCTGTCCTTGCCCCAGTTATTGAGGTAACTTGGCCATTGTCAGGAAGGTGAAGGCCAGAGGCCCCAGCAGGGAGGCCCCGCACCTGCGCTTCCCCGGGGGGCGTCTTATTGCCGGTCACTGCCCCACATGGACCCGATCGCCAGCGTTCTCTCGCTTGGGTCTGGTTACCTGTGACTACGCATCAGGGTTGTGCTGCAGCTGACAGCAAGCTCGGGTGGTGCCACAGGGTGCCCAGCATGGCAGGGTACAGGAGCAAGGCCCCCAGGTCCCCTGCCCCGCCAGAGCTCCAGTCCTGGGTCTCTGAGCTCTGAGCTCCGAGCTCCGGAGTAGGGCCCCCTGCCTGAGGGGAAGCAGACCGCAGCCAGCACCAGGGAGCTCACCGGCCATGCTCTGCTCCCTGCCCCCGCCCTGGGCGCAGCAGCCTCAGCTACGGAGCACTCCTTCCCTCTGGGGCTCCTGGAGTAGCGCTGTGCCAGGCAGGGAGTGGGAGACCGGCCTCCAGCCGTGCTGGACTGTTGGGTGATAAGGAGACTGAGGTTCCCAAACAACCCCTGGAGGAGGGGTGGGGGAGGCTGGGACTGCAGCCCATCCCACAGCCTCACTCCTGTGTCCTCACTCTGGGGCTTCCTGGGGCAGGCAGTCCTGCCCAGGTGGGGGCAGGTCCAACCCTGTGCCGGGTGGGTGCTGCTGCTGGTGACACCTGGCCTGCCTATCCTCTGACCCTGCCTGAGGCCCCGCCTCCCATGGCTGTCCCCAGCCCTCTTTGGAGCACACAGCCCCGAGGGTCCTGGCCATCTGCAGCCCCCTGCACGTCTCTGTGCACATCTGGCAGTCCCCCCCACCAACAGGGCCACTCAGGGCAGATGGGCTTCCCACGGGGGCAGACGTGGGGTGGGTGGCAGCTGGGGGCCAGCCCACTTCCCTGTGACCACGTGCTCGTGCCCACGTGCTCCTGCCCCGGCCCCCCGTATCCCCAGCTGGACGCCAGGGCCAGGCCTAGGTCCTCTCCTAGCACTTATATTTAGATGCTGGACAGGCGGCTTCCTGAGAGCCAGGGCCGAGGGAGCGGAGCTGCTGCTTCCTGGCTGAGGTGAGGACTCCTGCTCCGGCAAGCTTCCTCCTTCCTGCCCGAGCCTCCACAGCTCCACTCCTGAGGCCACACCAGGGCCCTAGAGGCAGCTGCCTGCCTCCAAGAAGGCCTGAGAAGGGTCCTGGGTCCCCCAGGGAGGAGGACCTGTCCCCAGACCCCACGCTCAGACCAGGCACTGCCCCTCGCAGTGGCCAGAGGATGGGGGGTCAGCCTGCAGGGACCAGGCAGGGCGGGCAGTGGCTGAGCCTCTCCCCTAGTGGGCTCTTGCCGCCCCGCCCAGCGCCACCTGAGCGTTCCTGACTCGCTCGTCCCGCTTCACCTCCAGCACCCTCAGCTGCTGAGTGGGTGGGCAGTCCTGGCACTTCCCCGCATGTGCGCACCCATCCTGGCAGTGGGCCGGCACAGAGCTGGAGACCACCCCCTCCAGAGGCACGGGAGGGTCTGGGTGGGAGTTAGATGCCCAGCTTAAAGGGGCTCGCTGACACAAGAATTGTCCTTGTCCTCTGGCACTGTGGTCAGCACTTGAAGTGACCATTCCGGCCAGCCAGCTGGGGGGATGGGCCTCGTGCCTTTCCGGGAGGGGCACGTGTGCTAAAGTGGTAGAGCCCTCGGGAAGCCCGGCTCTGGCTATGTCCTGGGTCCGGCTCAGGGTCGCCGTAGGCAGCTGGCACCGAGGAGGAAGCTGTACCAAGGAGGAAGCTGCCCGGGCCTGGGAGACAGCAGACGGGCTGGGCAGGGACCCAGCGTGCTTGGCAGCCCCCCTCGTTGAAGTTGAGTCTGTTATTTATTAATTCTCAGGAAGGAGGAAGAAACAGGACCCTTTCTAGAGTCATGAATACGCCTTTCTGTTCCCGTGTGGAGCCCTCAGGAACTGGACACGCTCGCTACCTGGGCTTTCCCCACCCTGGCCCTGAGCAGGAGTGTCCTGGGGTCAGCGAGCAGGAGGGGTCTGCTTTCTGCAGACAAGCTTTGGGCGGAGGAATGCCTGAGGACATTGCAGACTGCTCGCTTTAGAAGCAGGCCTGACTGATCCCTGTCACCGGTGCTGTCCAGAGCCAGGTCCTGTCCACCCTGTGGCCCGTCTCTGTGTGGGAGCTTCGGTGTCTGCACTTCCTGAGTTCATAAGTGAGGATGTTGGAGGCAGGGGCCCTGAGATAGGCCTATGGTCACTTGGTCAGACGTGACCCAGCAGCCAGGAGCCCAGGCCTGCCTTCGTGCCTGGGCCCCCGTCCAGCTCCGTCACCCCTGTTTTCTGTGGACGCAGGGCCGTCCTGAGTGCTGGCCTCTGTGTTCTGCAGTTACAGTCCCCGACTTTGGTTTTCCTTCTCCGTGGACAAGACTCCGGCACATGGAAACGCCTATTGCTAGCCATGGGGAAGCCTGGCTCCCGCCCGGGAAGACATGAGTGCCAGGAGGGTGGCCAGGGTTCGCCCCTCGGGTCGGTCTGCAGGGCGCGGTGGGCATGTCTGAGCATTGCGGTATAGATGTGGTGGGTGTAGCATAGGCCTCCGTTTAAAGTCTGCCGCTGAAGTTTGACCGGCTGGTGGCCGTGAAGTCATCGCCAGTGTCAGGACGTGGGGTCCTCTGCCTTCCCTCCCTGCACCGTGGCCTGGACCTCCCTCTAGCCCTGCTCACACAGGTGGAGTCAGGGGCCTGCTCTTTGCTGCCCTGCCCCTTTCACTGATGAGGATCCAGCACAGGACGGGCCCAGGGCCTGTCCAGACACCCGCCGGGAGGCACACAGGCAGGTACTGTGTGGGGCTGACACAGGAAAGTTGTGGGGATGTTGGTGCCTGAGTCTCTTGGGGGCCTGTGCTCGATCTCGTTGGTAGCAACCTGCAGGGGCCCTGGTGCGTGGCCGGCGTGGGGTGCCTTCCAAGGAAGCAGTCTCAGAATCAGCCACCGCTGTGCTGGGCTCTCCAAACCCTGCTGCCACCCTTGTGGGCACGTGGGTGGCGCGCGGTCATTTTCTGTCTCAGCCAGCCTGTGGTTGGGCTGGGGTAGTTCGGGACTGCGTGGTGGGTGCTGGCCCTGTGTCTCCACATGGTGACCATGTGTGTCCTTGAAACCTGGTGGCTGGTGTCGCCGCTGAGCGTGGAGCGTTCCCTACACTTGGTCACATCCTGTCCCAGCTGTGGCTGTCCTGCTGCCCCGGTCTTTGAGGAAAGGATCCTTCCGAGTGCTGACTCACTGGGGGCCTCTGGGGCCTGTCCCGCCAGGAGAGGTCTCTGCTGCGTGGTCCGCCCTCGAGCTGGCTGCTCGCCCTCTGCCTGGGTTTCGTTGCCATTGCTCTGGCTCCAGGCCCTCCTACCGGCTCCTGGCCGGGCACAGGGTCTGCTTGGGGGCGGAGAAGATCACCGTCGGGGTGAGGTGGCCAACCCGTGCGAGCTGTTCCTTCCAGGCCCTCTCCCACTCAGGGTGGCTCTGTGGCCTCAGTGGCTTCTGGGACAACAGGATGGGCAGCCTGAATTCCTCATCCCCAGCTGCCCCCAGCCCCGGCCCCAGGGCTGCTGTTCCAATGGAGGTCCAGGGCCCTTTTGGTTTGGGGTTGGGCTCTCCCCTGCCCTCCTGGGGGCTCCTCTGAGGGCAGCCTCCCACCACCCTGCCCTGGAGTCTCCACAGGAAGCCCTCCTCCTCGAGCAGAGCCAGCAGTGGCGGCTCAACGCCTCACCACAGCCAGCTGGGGGTGAGCACTGCCCCACTGCCATCCCTCAGGAGGACGTCCCCCACGGGTCAGGCCCCAGCTGCACGCGGTGAGCGTGGCCCCTGTGGAGCACCACTGCTGGCTCAGCTGCTTTACAGGTGGGGACACTGAGGCAGCGGAAGGCAGGGTGGCCTCCACGCTGTCAGAGTTTGGACCAGGCCTCTGTGACCACAGAGGGACCGGTGGGGGCAGAGGCTCCTGCTTCGGGAGCCACCCCTTGCCTGAGAACGTCTCTCCACGAACTCTGAACCAGTTTCCAAACAAAATACATGACGTCTTCAAAGCCTCAGAAGAAGCCAGAGTTACCAGGGCAACTCGGCCTGTCACCTCCTCCCCTCCAGCCACAGACGGCAACCAGCACAGAGGAGCCCGGACTGGCTGCCTGGGGTGCTCACCTTCTTCCCCGAACCCCCATCCCAAATCCAGGGGCCTCCCTGCCTCTGCCTCCCTGGTGTGAGAGGCACAGGGCACTAAGAAAGCCCTGGGGACCTCTGGTGTCACCACAGGCCTTGTCACATGAGGGGCTGTGCTTGGGGTCCCAGCTGCCAGCATTTCCAGTTTGGCCAACAGGTGCAGAGAGAGCCCTGGGTGACAGAAACGTCCACTCTGCTGGCTGATGGGAGTGAGCCTCAGTGCAGGGCCTGGTGGGTAAGGAGGCCCGTCCTCTCCTCGGAGGAAGCCCCTCAGGAGGGGCCGGTGCGGTTACCAAATGACTGAGGAACTGCAGCTGCTGGGAGCACACAGGGGACACAGCTCCTGCCGGCCCACTCCCCTCAGGGACCTAGGGCCAGCCTGCCTTGGGTGCCCAGGGCCACCTGGGGCTTTCCTTGGGGTGCCGTTGGTTACACACGCTCTCCTGAGTGCATGTCCCCTCCCCGCAGGGCCCTACTTCCCTGGGCAGGACCGCTGGAGCAGGACCTGGCCGCCGGGTGCTTTTCTTGGGGCCCAGGTTTCGGTTTCCCTTCCTGTTTGACAGCTCCGAGTGTGTTGTGGGGTGAGCAGCAGCCCCCACTTGCAGACGGGGTGGCCAGGAACCCGGAGGGAGCGCAGCCAGCGCCTGCGGGGGCCCCTGCACAGCACCCGGCAGGTCTGGTGGCAGGCAGCCCCCCCCTGGCACGCACTGGCTGGTGCCTTCCCAGGGCTGTCTCGGGTTGTGTCCCCTTGCCCCTGCCTCCAGGAAGCCCCTGTGGCCTGGTCCTCTGAAGGGTGGAGTGGAGGATGAAGGCAGGGCTGTCAAGGCCCAAAGGAGCTGGTTGGCGGATCCCCCATGGGACCCCTGGCTGCCACCCAGACCTTGTGCCCTTGCCCCTCAGCATGTGCCTCCCCAGGGTCTCTGCCCTGGCGCTGGGTGTTTGCACGTCCTCCAGAGAAGCAGAGGTCCCCTACCCAGACGTGCAGGGTGGTGGCCCCCACTGTGAGTCAGGGACCCCGGGAGAGATGGTTCCTGTGGTCCCAGGTCACAGTGTCCCCAGGCGGAAGGAGATATTGTGGGACCGTGCTTTACACGGGGACAGGGAGGAACGGTAGGAGGAGCCTGAGGGGACTGTGTCTGTGCCCCGGCTCCTGGAGTGTGGAAGGCTTTGGCTGAGAGGTGCTGGGGCAGGGGAGGGCCGGGCAGGCAGGAGGAGGGTTTCCAGCCGTCCTTGGGGGCTGCGCATCTGCAAAGGGCCCTTCACGGTGCCAGGTGCCAGGTGCCAGGAGCAGCAGCAGGGTGAGCCTACTCCACCACCAGTGGAGCATCTGCAGCCTGAGGAGGGACGGCCAGGGTGCTGGGGCCCAGCAGGGGCCTGGCCTGGCCTGGCCAGGTGCCGTGGGAGGGCAGACCCAGCTGGCTAGAGGTGGGCACAGATGCACAGGATGGCACGCGGTTGAGGGCTCCCTCAGCCTGAGTCCTGGCCCCTCGTGCCAGCCCTGAGCAGAGGCCCCTCCCCTCTGCTATTTCCAGGAGTCTCTCGAGTAGCAGTGACTCATCCCCCAAGCCACTGCAGGCCATGCCCCTACCACGTCCTGGATGCCACCAGCCCCACAGGGGCCTTCTCAGCACCAGATCCCCACCCCTTAGAGAAGACCCAGCACTCCTTAGGGCGCCCAGTCCTGGTGTGGCCCCCGGCCAGATCTGGGAGTAAAGCCCAGGACGTCAGGTCAGCCTGGCGTTTGAGACGCATGGGTTCCGTGTGTCCCTGCAGGGCTGGCTGTGCCTGGACGGAGGCGGGTGGCATGCTTCCCTGTGCCTCCCATGTCCCTCCTGGCGTGCCTCGTGCTGGAGCCGCAGCTCAGGTTCGGATGGCCCTGGGGTCCCTGCTGAGGGCCCCTCCTGACGGGAGGAGCCAGCTCAGGGTGCGCAGCCCAGCGGGGCTCTCGCCACCTTGTGGGACTGCAGGCGACATGTAACACTGCCCCACTCTCTGTGCAGCTGGCCGGAGGCGTGATCCTGGGTGTGGCCCTGTGGCTGCGCCATGACCCCCAGACCACCAGCCTGCTGTACCTGGAGCTGGGAGACAAGCCCGCACCCAGCACCTTCTACGTGGGTGAGTGACACACGGCCCAGGCTCTGCTCAAGAGCCCAGGGTGAGTGGGCATCAGTACAGGCTCCTGGCCAGCCCAGAAGGGGCTCTGGGGCAGGAGGATCGACCCAGGGTAGGCCTGTGGCTGGTGGGGACCCCACCAGCCACCTCAGACTCGGCAGGGAGGGAGGCAGCCTGCCTGGGGAGCGGTTTCAACATCTTATTTTAACTCCGGCATTTCTGGGGAGGCTCTGGGCGGGTGGGGCTGGATGCCTGGGCTGCATCTGAGGCTGCCCCCCATGCCGCTGCCACGCCTTGCCACCTTATTAGGCTGTCTGTGGGGGACTGAGCTGCCAGCGCCCCAGAGGCGAGTGACCAGGAGGAGGGCCCTGGCTGTGCAGGGCAGCTCTCCCCCTCGCCCCCCCTGTGGAGGGCGGGCCTGGCGCCCGGGAGCTCTGGCAATGTCGTGGAAACCTTTCTGCCCTTTAAAGGAGGGGCCCCTGGTGCATCGCTCCGTCTGGGCCCTGGTGCTGTCCGCCCCCCTGTGTGGAGCCTGGATGGGGTCTGGCCTTCTCACCAACTTGAAAGACATGCTGGGCTGCTGAGCAGGCCCTGGGAGCCCAGAAACACCCCTCCCCTGTCCCACCCGGGTGTCCCAGAGCAGGCAAGATCTCTGATCGCCCCAGGAGTGTCACTCCTTCCTCCCGTTGCCTTAGCCTCCATCCTCCCTGGGCTTCTGTCTTCCACAGGATGGATGGACAGGGCTGGGATCCAGGTAGGACAGAGGTGGGCAAGCCCAGGGCTGGTGTTGGTGTCCAGGCCCAGCTGTGCTGCGGAGGGCCCACAGGCTCCTGGCAGCCCAGCACTGCTTACCCTCCCGGAGGGGACAGCCACCCACCTGCAGGCTCACGTGCCCGCTGTGGCCTACAGCACCTGGTGACCTCTCAGCCAGCTCCCTCAGGAGCAGGCTGCCAGCTTTGCCCCACCTCTGAGGGGCACCTGCAGTGTCCTCTGAACTCCTGCGGGGTGGGCTTCTGCAGAGAAGCCTCTCCCTGACCTCTTGTTCCCTCTTCCAAGACAATCAGGGGTATTGGGGGTTCAGAGGGGCCTCCCAGCAAAGGCAGGAGCTGCCAGGCTGATACCGGCCAGGCCTGTCCCTCCTCCTCTTGTGTAGGAGCTGCTGCCCACCTCCCTGCCCCCTGGGCCTGGGGCACCCTGCCCAGTTAGCTTTACAGGGCTGGAGGCAGGTCCCCTTGGGGCAGGCACTTTTGGGGACATGGTGGCTGAGCCTGTGGCTAGAGCAGCTGTGTGGGTCAGTGTTGGCTCACTGGGGCTGGACGACAGGGTCAGTTGGGTCGCTGGGCTCCAGGAGGCAAGCTGCACAGGGGCACAGCCAGCCAGGCACGTGGGCCTCAGGGCCTCCTTCCACCCTCGGCAGGGTGGACACCATGGGGCTTGTCTGGGCACCTGCTGAGGGTGGTACCATGGGAGAGGGTTGCCGGGCAGGGGGCCCAGGCAGGGGACTGCTGGGCAGGCTGGGCTGAATGTCAGGGCTCGACACCCTCTGGCTCTGCCTATGCCCTGTGGGTAGGGACCACTCAGCCCTCTGGCCACACGTCTCTGCCCATTCAGAACTGGCCTTCCTGCGTCTCCTGGCCTGCAGGAGCGGATGCCAACCCTGACAAAGGCACGTTGTGCAGTGCTGGGGGAGGGAGTGGGCAGCTGGCTCAGCACCCCTGGGAAACACTGCAGGGGTCCCAGCGGGCCTGGAGGGGCTCCGGGCAGCCCTGAGACTGTCCCTGAGGCCCGCGGGCGGGGGGCTCCTGCTCCTGTAGGACTCTCCACGGCAGGAAGGCAGTGCCCGTTTTGTCCTGGGACACTGTAAGTGGGGCTGCGGAGGAAGGCCCTGTTCGAGGTTTGAAAGCCCAGCTGTCCCAAGTCGGGAGCTACCTGCGAGGTGCTCCTGATGGGGGACTTCTCAGCCAGGTACATTTGGTGCCAGCCAGGGTGTCCTCTGGCCAGTGAGGGGGCCCAGGAGACCAGACCCCAAATTGCTTTTCTAAGCCTGGTGGTGTGTCCTGGCCCCTGGCTCCTTCTCCCTGGCCTGGCCAGCCTGGGGGACAATGGGCCTGGCTTTGAGCAGAGAGGTTTGGGCTGCTCAGCAGCGTTGCCATGGTGACTGGGGGATGGGCTGAAGGGCTGGGAGAGCCCTGCAGGGACACTGTGGCCTTTCCCAAGGGATTGGGGTGGGGGCATGGGCTCCAGAACAGCAGCATGGCAGACACCTCCCGGGCCTTGGTACCCCCTGCCCTTTGGGGTGTCTGCCTGCCTCCCCAGGAAAGCAGGGTGGGTGGTGGATTCTGCCCCCCAGCCCGGGTGGTGTGGGCAGGTCAGCAGGGAAGCCTCGCCCCTCTGTGCTCTCCTTAGCAGCCCCAGCCACTCTCAGTGGCCTGGCTGAAATGGTAACGTCCCTAGGATGGGGTCAGCTGGAGTGGACGGCTGTGTGCTGGCAGGGGAACCCCTCCTCATTTCCTTCACCACTGACCCTGGGCAGCCTGCCAGCACCCAGGCCAGAGCTAGGCTCCCCGTGCAGCTCCCCCCACACAGTGGGCGTCCCCCAGCCTTCCAGCTGGGTGTGGACATGGTACTGGGTGGTCGCCGGCACTCTGCTCACTCTGCTGTGCGGCCTCCCTGGGCACTGTGGACCCTCTCCTGTGTCACAGAACGGGGCTGAAGCACAGAGGAGCACAGTGCCCAGCAGCACTCACCCTGGTCCTTGTCCCACACAGGCATCTACATCCTCATTGCCGTGGGGGCCGTGATGATGTTCGTCGGCTTCCTGGGCTGCTACGGGGCCATTCAGGAGTCCCAGTGCCTGCTGGGGACGGTAAGGTCAAGAGGTTAGGGAGTTCTTGGCCAGCGCTGGGGGGCAGAATCCAGCTGGTCCAGGAGGTGGGTGGCCATGGACATGGGGTCAGGCCCAGGGACTCTGGTTCAGCCCAGCAGGCCTGGGCGTAGCCCCTGCATCTCCCAGAGTTGGCTCTGGTGTTCCTGTTTTGTTTTTAAGTTAAATCTCATCGTGTTTTAGTTCCATCTAGTTCCTGAGGCTAATAAGTTCCAAAGAGGACTCTATTTTCTTTGAAGCAATCCACAAACATCACAGGGATCAAGTTCCCAAAACCAGGCTCAGGGGTCCCGGGCACCACCCACTGGCAGGAAACCAAGGCCCTGCAGTGCCTTCCAGCCTGGCCATTCTGGAAAGGGGACCTGTGCTAAGGTCTCCAGCTGGGGAAGCCGAAGCACAGGCCATGATCCTTCCCAGAGGCAGCAGGAGGAAGGGTGGGATCAGGAGGCACAGGGCTGCACGCACCTGCTGGGGGCTCAGCCACCTGGGCCTGCCACCCATGACCCCCGAGAGCTGTCCTCATGCTGCAGCTGCCCCTGCAGAGCCTTGGCAGTGTGGAGGGGAGATGCCTTGGCATCTCTCCAGAGGGCTGTATCAGGCTCTGTGCTCAGGTCTCCGCGTGGCTCGTTCCTGGTTGGGATGTGGTTGGTGGATACAGCCGGCTCCTCCCCCGGCCAAGATATGCACACCACTGGTCCACGGGCACCTGCCCTCCGCAGGCCAGCCCCTGCCCATGCCTTGACCCCTCCTCTCGTCCCCAGTTCTTCACCTGCCTAGTGATCCTCTTTGCCTGTGAGGTGGCTGCCGGCATCTGGGGCTTTGTCCACAAGGACCAGGTAAGCCTAGGTCCACCAGGGAGCCTGGGGAGTGGAGGCACGACCTCTGCCTGGGTCTTGGGTGACGGGTGGGTCTTAACCCAGGGTTTGGGGGTGCTCTTGGGACTCCTGGGGTCTGCCTGGCAGGAAGGTCTGGAGGGCTCCATGAGGGAGGTGGCATTGGACTGAGCACACTGGGGGAAGCTTCGTGCAGGGCTTGCCCTTGGGGATGGTCCCTGCTAAGGTGGCCGCTCTGCCCCAGATCGCCAAGGACGTGAAGCAGTTCTACGACCAGGCCCTGCAGCAGGCGGTGGTGGATGACGACGCCAGCAACGCCAAGGCCGTGGTCAAGACCTTCCACGAGACGGTGCGGCCACGCGGGGCCCCCATGGGCTGCTCCCCTTTCCGACAAGTCCTGCCACACGCGGCCCAGATCTCAGGAGCAGGAGGGGACCTAGCTGGGCAGTCTGTGTGACCCTGGCACCCTGGGTGGGAGCCTCGTATCCTGGTCAGCCAGGAGTGTGGGAGTGTCTGGGCAGTGCAGCTGAGGACCATCCCTGCCCCCCACGACCCCCCATGCATTGCAGGGCCATGTGAAGCATATCCCTGCCCTGCCCCCATGCCCAGAGCTCTGGCCACTCTCCCCCCGTGCCCAGAGCTGACCAAGCCACTCGGTCTCTGCAGCTCAACTGCTGTGGCTCCAACACCTTGTCCACGCTGTCCACCTCAGTGCTGAGGAACAACCTTTGTCCATCGGGCAGCAACTTATTCACCCATCTCTTCCAGGTGTGCATTGGTGGGTGGGGCAGAGGCAGGGGCCTCCACGTACCTGGGTGGGTCTGGGTGGGAGGCAGCACCAGGCTGCTTTGCTGGGAGGGCTGGGTGGACCACGTAAGGCCCGCGAGGACCGTGGAAGGCTCACAGAGGACCTTGCCAGGCCTGCAGTCCACCCCTGCTGGTGGGCACTCGGGTCCTCACACCTGGATTAGTGCACACAGCCGCTGGCGCCCCTGGGGCCTCAGCACCACATGCAAGGTGCCCTCGGTGAACGTGTCACACCAGTGACCCGAGGGCACCAGTGAGGGCACCAGTCGTGGCCTTGGGTAGGAAAGCCTACAGGCAGCATGTCCCGGTATTTGGAATTTCTCTTTAAATGGACAGAACGTAACCCTGGCAGGGAACCAGCTGCTCACCACTTCTGAGCAGGGGTCGGGGGATGGTGGGGTCGAGCTGGCTGCTGACACCCACTGGCTGCCCCACAGGACGACTGCCACCAGAAGATCGATGAGCTCTTCTCGGGAAAGCTGTACCTCATCGGCATCGCCGCCATCGTTGTTGCTGTCATCATGGTGAGCCGAGGGCAGGGCTCTGCTCGTGGCGCTGCCCGTCCCCGCCTCGCAGATGCTGACCTCACCCTGCCTCCCCCCTGCAGATCTTCGAGATGATCCTGAGCATGGTGCTGTGCTGCGGTATCCGGAACAGCTCTGTGTACTGAGCCCTGCAGTGCCCAGAGTGACCGGAGGTGCTGCAGGGCGTCACCACCGTGCACGTGACGTTTCCGGCATTGCTCTGCTACACTCAGCCTTTCTACTTCTGAGGTTTTGTTTTTGTTCTGAACTTTCCTGTTACCTGTTGGGAGCTGACACACCTGTGGCGTGTGTGGGGTGGAGCTGACTTGGGCCTTGGGGTCCCTGTGCTTCTGGGCCCCTTTGAGAGCTCTGCCTGCTAAGCCAGGCTCCTCCCAGGGCCACCTGCCCTGAGGCTCCGCGTGGCTGGGCTGGGGGCTGTTGGCCCACCCTTGGCTGCACCATACCTGTTTAGTCCTTGTTCCTCTCCTGCCCCCATTTTGAGAGCCGGGTCTGAGCACTCTTATGCCTTCAATGCACCTGTCCTTTCTAACACGTCACCTTCAATTGTAATTACAACATCTTGAAAGTCATTTAATAAAGAAGAAAATCAGGCATGCTACCAGGACTGTGGAGCCCATCCCTGTGTAAGGGGCACCCCAGGCCCAAGTGAGCCTGGTGTGGGTATGGCTCAGCTCTGGACCTTGCCAGGTCAGGGGAGCTACCAAGAGGAGCTGCTGGCCACGTTGGGTGGGCAGGGCTGGACCCCTGGGAACACTCCATGTCACGAGTGACCCTTTTTTTTGGCTCTGTGCTGGTAAGCAGCCTTGACCTCACTCCCACCTCATACCCGGGCGAAGTCTCCAGCCCCCCGGGGTGAAAGTCAGGGTGGGAGAGCCAGAAGAAATCACAAATGGCTTCGGCTGCTCAGGGTTTTTATACAGAGGGAAGGGACTGGGGGTCCTGCCCAGGAAAGGTGGGCCAAGGTGGACATCAGGGTCAGGTCTCCTGATTGGTCACCTCTGGCGCACTGCCTGGCCCTTTGTGCTCTTCGTGAGTTGTCAGGGGTCTTTTACCTGCCTCCTCCCCTGTAGCCAACACATACCACACCCAGAGAGGGGCAGGAGGGCGACAGGGAATTCAGTACAGGGTGTGCTGGGGGCTGGGCTGCAGGAGCCACCCCCAAGCATTTCAGGGTGTCTTCCTCTTTAGGTGCCTTAAGTACTCCATTGAGTTGGGATATGCCCTATCTCCAAAGGGCTGGCAGGGGAAAACCTTAAGCCTCAGGGAGACTCACCCAGCCCAGAGTGGTGAACTGCAGCCCTGAGGCTGAGCAGCCTCCTGGGCAACACCCACCCTGTCTTTTCTCCTTGCCGGATATATCACAACCAATGGGCTTGTCTAGATACCCCTGCCTTGGAGATCCCCGGACTAGGTCAGGCTGCTCTCCCTGGGCAGGGCGGGGCAGTAGAAAACTGGCACCCAGCAGCCTCCTTGAGGCTGACTTTGAAAACTAGCCCGGCCTACCCTGGAGCACCGCAGGGTCTCAGCAGCGACCCCCTGCCCGCCTCCTTTCGCCTGGGGTTAGCTGATGGTTAGAGAAGCCTCCTCCTTTCTACCCGCCCTGTGCTGCCTAATGGCCTGGGCGCTTCAGCATGGACTGCTGGAAGCAAGACCGTGCGCTCCTGGCGAGGCTCCGGGAGGGGAGGACGGGTGCTCCTACGGTGCACAGCAGACCAGGGGGTGGAACGGGCCTTGGATCCTGGCCTCCGCGAAGGCAGGCCCTGGTGGAGGGAGATCAGAGGTCGGAGGCAGAGCAGCCATGAGGGACGGCGACGCCCCAGGGAGAAGGGACAGAGGGCGCCGCCTAGCGGGCGCCCATGGCCACGGGCGACGTGGCCTGTGGAGGGGAGAAGCGGGCCCTGCTTTCCAGCAGGAAGCTGACCCGCCACCTGCCGTGGAAGGCCGAGCGTCGCCCCACGCCCAGCACTCCCTGGGTCAGGCTTCGGGTCCGGTTGAACTGGCGGTCTCCCGCGCCGCCGCCTACGGACAGACCGCCGCAGCACTGCAGGGGCGGCGGCGGCTACCGCTTCCGGCCAGTACCGGAAGTGCGCGGGAAACGGATTCCCGTCTAACGTGCGCGACGACGCACTTCCTGTCGGAGGCGGTCGCTGTCCTTGCGGCCTCCAGCAGGCGGCACTGCAGCTCCAGGAGCTGCAGCCCCGGGGCACTGTGGGACCCGCAGTTTTGGCTCCGCCCATTCCTCTTCATCACTTCCGGTACCGTGGGCCTACGGGGAGGAGCGTTGGCGAAGCAACGCGTGCGCGCAGGATGAGCGTCCCGGCAGGCCTCGGGGCGGCCGTCGCGGCCTTGTGGGAGTGGTAGTTCCGCGGCCGCGGCGGCCGCGGCGCGCGGGCGGCGGGGAACTCGGTTTCCCAGAGCCCCGTGCGCGGGAGGGAGGGACCGCGTCCGGAAGCGGCGGACGCGCGAATGTGCCGGGCTCCCGCGAGTTCCCGGGCGGTACTCGGACCCCGGGTGCTGAGCGCCTTCCGCGCTCCTGCCGCCCTGCCGGGCCACTCGGCTCGGCCAGCGGAGCAGAGGCCGCCGTTCGGCCCGGCGGTCTTCCGCGGCCGGAGCCCACGCCTCCTCTCGGACCCGCCACGCCCGCCTGCGGAGCGGTTCCCCGAGCTGGACCGGTAGCCGCCAGAACCCTGCCCGCTGCCGCGCCTGCCCTGGGCCCCTCTGCGGATCGCACTGTGGCCTGAGGGTCGGTTCTCTCCTCCACCCTAGCCCAGCAAGCAGCCGCGCACCTGAGCCGGAGCCTTTGCACCGAGGACCTTGGTCGGCCCTCCGCTGGGCGCCAGAGGCTCGCCGCGGGCCGGTGCGAGAGGCCTCGGGGGCAGGGGCGCCCTGCCGGAGGACACGGTTCCTGCTGCTGGGTCTGCAGGACGGCCTCGTTCTGAACTCCCGGCTGCTTGGCTCCAGGGCAGCGAGGCCGGGGACCCATGGCCGAGGCGGGGGCAGGCGAGCCCGCCCCTGGCTTGGAGGCGCAGCGGGCGGCAGAGTGTGACACCCTGCCTTCCGACACCGTCTCGCTCAGCGACTCGGACTCAGACCTCAGCTTGGCGGGCACTGCCGACGTGGAAGTGCCGTCCCCGGTGGACTCGGGCCCCGAAGAACCCGCCTCATCCCCGGCAGGCCTCCCCGGCGCCGCCGCGCAGCCGTTCCTGCTCAGAGGCGTCAGCTCCACCTTCTCCCAGCGGAGCCACAGCATCTTTGACTGTCTGGAGGGGGCAGCTCGGCGGGTGTCCCCCTCTGCCACCCAAACCAGCGTGAGTGACAGTGGTGGTCTCAGGCAGCCACTGGTGCCCTTGAGTCACCCGCCAGTGGCGGACCCTGGCCCTCCGAGGGTGCCACCTGTTCCTGACTACGTGGCTCATCCTGAACGCTGGACCAAGTACAGCCTGGAAGGCGTGGCCGAACCCACTGAGCAGAGCAACCAGGCCGCTGCCATGGCCTTCCTGGGCTCCCGCAGCCAGGCCGCCCCCACCGGCTACACGCCCTCCTTCAACCAGGATCCCTCCAGCTGCGGGGAGGGAAGAGTGGTCTTCACCAAACCTGCCCGAGTTGGCGAGGCCAGACCTGAGAGGAAGAGGGCCCTGAGGAAGGGCGGCGTGGCAGGTGCTGGGGGTGAGGGCCCTGTGGAACTGGCCCACCTGGTTGGGCTTGGGAGTGCTGAGGCCGAGGAGTGCGGCAGTGCCTTGGGGCTGCAGGATTTGGGGACCCCTTCAGGGGCTGTCCACCCAGGGTCCTCTCCAGGCCCCCCAGGGTTGGAGACAGTTGGTTTCCACGGCACCAAGAAGCGGAGTCGAGAACATCTCCGCAACAGAGGCAGCAGCCCTGAGGGCTCAGGGGCTGGGGCCCGAGGGGGACACCCTGACTGACCACTGCCACTGCCTGCCTGCCCAGGCACACCACTGAGGGGGCCAGCATCTGGAGCAGCCGTGGCTGCTGGGGTGGGTGGGGAATCATCCTCTTGGTAAGGAAGCCGATTGGCTGCCTGGAAGAGGTGTCAGAAGCCCTGGCTACCTGTCCATGGGGAACAATAAAGGTCTTGGGTGTTCCTCAGTTTCCGTGTCTGTCTGGGCCCACTGACCCCAAGGGCTCTGTGGGCAGCCTTTGCCTGCCTTCCAGCCTCTCCTGACCCTCCCCAGCCTAGCTTGGGGCTCTGAGGTCTCCAGTAGACACCTGCATTCGTCACTGGCTGATGGACCCAGAAGGACTGAGTGGCTGCAGGAGGCTGAAGCCCCGGCTCCTTCAGGGCTGCAGCTCACATCCAGTGTCCAGGCCTATGTCTTGCAGGGTAGGGAGGAAAACTTAGGAGTGGGCTGGAGCTTGAACAGGAAGCTGGGGTGCCTGGGCAGCCTCCCCCACAACCCTGGCCACACTTGCAACAGCCTTGGGTCCCACTGGGGCTGTATGTGAAGATGGGCACCTGACATGGCCAGGAGTGTACCGCAGAACACCTGACCTGTGTTAGGGCAAAGTCAGCCCTAGAGGCTATTCTTAACTGGGCAGTGGGGGGACAAGAATGGTTCTACAGGGCAGTGGGCAAGATGGAGTGGCCACATCTCCCGTGACCCCCAGGGTCTGGGGGGCAGGCCCACATGGGGTAGTATGCCGTCTCCCGCCCTCAGAGGTACTGACCCTCAGCATCCTGGGGCCAGTTTGGTCTCGGCAGGTGGGGTGTGGTTTCTGGGAGCCTTTGAAAGTAAAGCAGTGTTGGGCACCTGGCTGGGCGATGTCCTTGGACCACTGCCATGCATGCATAGCACACGACTGGTCTTAGGGGCAGATGGTCACTATTGCCACCTGGCCCTTCCCACCAGGAGATGGTTGGCTGATTCCCAAAGGGTGCTTAAGTCTTAAGGGGTAGACACGTTGATCACAGGCATTTCAAGGAAGATTAGTTTCTTATCAGGTGACACAAGTTGGTGCAGGACAGGCCCCAAAGTAGCTGCCCAGCCTGGGTGGGAGGTACCCCCATTTTCCTGGGGTTTGGCCAAAGCTTGCTGTCCAGTCCAGGTCAGCCAGGCCCTAGATGGGGATGTGGAGGAGCTCACACTGTGAGGGACACTGCTGCCAATACTGCTGGGGGTCCTGGGGAGGTCAGGAAAATGGAGGTTTGTTTTCGCAGGGTCATGTCCAGGAGGAGGTGGTCTGTGATGAGGCCAGGAGGGCCACTGCTCTGGGAGCTCCACTGGAGGTGGAGGAAGGTTCATGTGTTCCCAAGGCCCAGGATGGCCAGTGAAGGGCCAGACCTGGGCTCGGGTTGGCCCGCAGCATGGCAGGCCAGCAGCTCAGGTGTCAGGGTGGCTGGCCAGCCTCTGGGTGTTCTTTGCCACCAGGGCCCCTTCCGTGGCCAGCAGGGTCCTGCTGGCTCCCATTACCACAGTTCCGAGAGCCTGGTGGGAAGAAAGGACCCCGCTCAGCTGCTGAGAGCCAGCTGGGGCAGGCCCAGGAGGCCAGGGCGGGATGTGGTGGCCCTCAGAGTGGGTGCCCAAGACCAGTGGGGCTGGGAGCCCAGAGCAAACCTGGTGTCCTCAGGGCTCTGGGCGGATAGGGCAGCACTTGGCAGGGTCAGGGGTGCAGCCCAGTAGGGCAGTGTTGGGCAGAGCCTCAAATTTGAGGGTGCCAAGGCCTTGTGTCTTGGATGGGCATCTGCAGCATCCCAGGAGCAGTGCCAGCCAAGGGGGCCGGGGACCCCGCTTGGCCTGTGGAGGGAGCCCCCCACTCTATACCCCCACTGTGCACTTACTCCAGTGGGTGCTGCCCGGGACCAGCACATCAGCCACGGAGGACAGGAGCAGCGTGCAGTAGTTGACCTGGAGTGGGTGGGCCAGGGGACACCAGGATGTGGTGGCGGGGCCCACAGTCTCCCCCTCTCCTGCCGGGGCCCCTCTGCCACAGGAACCTCCTCAGTGGGAACTCCCTGCACCGTGAGGATCTGTAGGATCAGCTCTGGAGGGCACTTGGACTCAGGTGCCGGGGTGGGGTAGGTACAGGCTGCACCTGTCCTGGGACTCGCCTGCCGCCTCCACAGGAGCCACCACTCTGCCTAGGCCCCAGCCCAGCCCCCAGCACAGGTGGATGTGACCCCAGGAAGGAACGGGACCTGGAGATGGCTGCTTGCCTGTGATTCCAGACAGCGGATCCGCTTTTCTTGCTCTCTCAGCCCCCCGAGGTACTTGGCAACAGAGTCCACTCTGGAGAAGCAAGGGCAGCCGTGGGCCCTGGCAGCCGTGCACTCGTATTGGGGGTCCCCCCCTCGCCCACCCCAGGCCTCTGGGTACTGAGTCTGGTGTGTTGGCGCCTGCCTATCCTGCTCTCCCAAGAGGGACCCATGGCTCGGGCTGGTTGCTTCCACGACTACTCAGGACATGGCCAGTCTGCATGCAGAGGACTTCCGCGACCCCCCAGGGCTGGACCCTGCCCTGCCTGGGTTACACCATTCAGCAAGAGGGGGCACAGGGCATGTGTCCCGCCCCACCCCCTAGGCATCAGGGAAAGGTCCTCTGGAGCCAGGGCTGGGGTCAGACCTTTCAGGGACCTGAAAGAAGGAAGGAATCCCGGGGAGGGAGAGGCCTGCTCACTGCCCGTGTATGCCAGCTGCAGAGCAGGCAAGTCCCTGGCAGAGCCCTTCCAGTGGGCTGCTGGACTCAGGGACCCAGCCATGTCCCTGCCACTCAGCCTCCGTTTCCTTGGCTCAGATTCTGTCACTGACCCTGAGGTCCTCGCCAGCTTTCAAGCAGCTCAACTGTGGTCTTCAGATGCCCAGGCTGGGCAGCCACTGCCCAAATCTGCTGCCCCTCAGAGCAGACCGAGGTCAGCATGGCCAGGCTTGCTCTGGGCCCCTGCCTCCAAGGCAAGGCCCTTCCCACTGGGACAGCCCCAGGTGTGCACCTGTGGGCAGTTTTCCGCAGCACCTCCCCCTCGCTGTCCCTCCTCCTCTTCTCCACGTTGCTCAGGAAGTTCTCCTTCTGGACAGTCTCCCAGGTGACGATCTTCTGGTCCAGGGGGTCTGGCAGGTCTCTCTCTGGGGAGGTGGGGCAGCAGGAGCCTTGCTGGAGCCACTAGGCAGACCCAGGGGCGGGTGCAGCTGGGCAGGGGACGAGGTGGGAGGGCTGCGCCAGGCCCCATGCAGAGACCCCCAGCTGCTGCAAGACGGGGGTGGGGGGTGGCCTGTGTCCATCTCCTCTGGACCTGGGCTTTGGTCCACCTAGACCTCCAAGCTGGGGGACCTAACACCCCGGCCTCCGGAGTGCATCCTGCCTGGCAGCAGGCCCTCAGGATGGGGGTGTCGACCAGCGCCTCACCCAGGTGCTCCCGCTTCTGCTGGGCCGCCTTCCTGAAGGCCCGCTTGAGCGCCAGGCTCAGGTGGCTGAGGAGGATGAAGGGCGGGGCCAGGGCGGGGCGCCCGTGGTACTCCACGATGAGGTGGTAGCGCTGGAACTTCCAGAACATGTCGGCGTTCCCCTGCACCACCTGGAAGGTGTAGCTGAGGGGACACGCCACACGCCTCAGCACCGTGACCCCAGCCCCTGAAGCCCCAGGCCTCGCACCCCTCCCACACCCTGGCCTCACCCCTCAGTGAGGTGCCAAGGACCCGCCCTCCATCTGCCCACTCCACAGGGCATGGGCACCTGAACATGGCAATGAGTAGGTTCATGAGCAGCACGTTGGTGACCAGCAGGAAGGTGACCAGCAGGAGAATGACCAGCCAGTTGGCATAGAGGTTGGGGCAGGAGGCCGAGTTCTCCAGCAGCAGGGGGTGGACAGAGCAGTTCACACGGGCTTCTGGAAGACCAGTGGGCACGCTCAGACTTGGAGGCCTGTCCTGGGGCCGAGGCCACTCGGGCACAGGGGCTGGCGAGGTGACCCACTGTCCTGGCCTATACAGCGTCATCTGGGCGTCAGCACTGAAAGCCCATCATGGGAGCCCCAGTCCTGGCAACAGGTGGGCTGCCAGCCCATCTCCCACCTCTGCTGGGCTTCCGCCTGAGCCACAGGCCCTGGAGGCGAGACCATGGGAGGTGGAAACCGAAAAGTCAGGGACCACTGCCTTCTGGTTACTGTGGGAGCCGACTCCCCACCCCTATCGTGGAAAGCCCGTCACCTGGCGCACCTTCCAGGATCACTGCGGACCCTAACCCAGCTCGCTCTGGGCCATGGCGCAGTCTGGGCGCTGGCTGGCTGAGCCGTGGGCAGGACAGGCTGCCCTACAGGGCTGCCCCAGAATCCCCGAGGGCCCTGATCACACTCTGGCCCCTCAGAGCCAGTGCCCTGCCCCTGCTTTCCCTGCAGGGCAGGAGGAGAAGGAAGCGGAGAGCATCTGGCAGAGCAGCCCACCCTCAGCCTCCCCACCGGGCAGGAGTTCCACGAGCCGCCATCCAGGCTGCGTGCCGGTGTGCGCCTGTGGGCGTGTCTGTCTGTGCATGTGTGTGCATGCATGTGTCTGTCTGTCCTACTCTCCTGTACCTGCCAATGTATTCTGGCACCTGCCCCTCTGGGTCTCTGGGCTGTCCTGGGGTGGGCTTCTGGGGCCTCCATCTCCCCAAGGCAGCTGTGTCCTGGTGGCCCTGTGGTTCCCTCACTGGGGCAAATTCCTGCCTTGTCACCAGAGTGAGTGAGAGTGCCATGTGCACAGAATCATGCTGCAGCCAGAGAGTGCCAGGCCCCGCCCTGGCCCCTCCTCGGGCACCCTGGCAGCCCTCAACCCATGAATCTGCTCTGGGAACTGATTCACGAGCCTCCTCCCAGTGACCCAGAGAGGGGGCCATGCTGGTGTTTGAAGCTGTAACTCTGTCTGATAGGAGAGACCCCACTGCCTCCCCAAGATTTGAGAAGGCGCCACCAGGCCAGCTGGACACTAAATTGCCCCTGGCCCGGGAGCCCAGGGGAGAGGCCAAGCTGCACTGGTGCCGTCCAGGCTGTGGGCAGCTGCTTTCCCTCTCGGTCCAATGTGGTAGACTACTGGTCCACCTGGCAGCAGAGTGATCTCAGTGAATGGCTGAGGTTTGTGCCTGAGGGCCCGGAGAGGGGAGAGGACGTGGGCAAGGGCGCTCAGTGAAGCTGACCAGGGGCTTGCCACACCTGTGGTGTTCACGGCAGCCCCGCGGACCTTCCTAGCCTGGCTGCACCCTGCCCTGGCTAAGGTGTCCACCCGGGCCTCCTGCCTCAAGGGCCCTGAGGGGCTGGGGCTGTGGGGTCTGTCAGGTGAGGGTGGAGCAGGTGGAGAGCAGGCAGGGTCTGGTAAAGTGACCCCTGAGGGGCACTAAGAAAACAGCCCCAGGACATGGCCCAAGGAGCCCCCCATTAGGAGAGGGCCTCCAGCCCCTGCCCACCGCCGAGGCCTGTGTGGCAAGACCATCATCCATTGGCAAGTATTGATCACAGGCTGTGGTTGCTGGCCTGGCCTCGACGGATGTCTGGGGTCAGACCTCTGCTGCCCATACTGCCATGACGGCCCCTCCAGCACAGTGCCCCACCCTCACAGAACCCTAGAGGCCCGCACGGCCTGTCCTTGCCTCCAGCTCCCCCTCCATCCATCACCCAAGACCCCGGCCGAGCACCTGCCCCTCCAGAACACACTGCAGCCACTGGTCCTGGGAGAGTCCCCAGAGTCCCCACCAGCTCCATTCAGTGCGGGGCCTGGCTTGGGGACACCCAGGCCACAGACAGGCCACATGCCCCTGATGACAACGGTGGCACACGGTGGGCGGGTCCCCAGCAGAAGCAGTGGTGCTTCAGGAAGGGCCTCTGGAGGGCGAGTGGGTGACAGGGAGACCTTGGGGCCCCGGGGATATCAGGGTGTCCTGGACGGCCCTGCTTTGTGCCTGCTCACCCTCCACCCCCTCCCCAGATAACCCCCAGCTAGGCCTGCCAGGCAGGAAGTGAGTCCCTGTCCACCTCGTGGTCCCCCAGTCCCAGCTCCCAGCCTGAGGGGGAGGCTGGGGCTCCCGTAGGGCTGGTCCTGCCCCTGCTGTGGTTCTGGGCCTGGCCTGTGAGGTGTGCAGGGCGCGGGCAGCTGGCCTCAGGGACTTCCTCTCAGCCAGCTCCAGGCCAGGCCCATGTCCTCAGCAGGCCCCTCTGGGGAGCCAGCATCCTGGCTGCATGGGACCCCGCCTGGCAGGGCAAGTCCACTGGCAGAGGGCCCCCAGCCCACTCCCGCCTGGCCGCGAGCGCACCGTCTATCTCATCCAGGGGGATCTGCCCAAAAATCTGCAGGTAGGGCCGGTAGAGCACGCGGCGGAAGATCCACTCCAGGCGGCCATCATGAGGGTGCAGCAGCGCCTGGGTGGTCACACCGTAAGCCACAAGCCACACACTCAGGAAGAAGAGGAAGAAGAAGACATCCTTCATCTTCAGGGGAGGCGAGGGAGAGAAGGCGGTCAGTGGCCACTTGAGTGGACATCATGGGGCTCACCACCACCCATCAGAGGCCCCAGGTTGGGGGGATTCACCGTCCACCTCAGGTCAGGCCCGGGTGGGGGCTCACCATCCGCTCCACAATGATGAT
This sequence comes from Glaucomys volans, assembly GCA_020662805.1. Classification (NCBI taxonomy): domain Eukaryota; kingdom Metazoa; phylum Chordata; class Mammalia; order Rodentia; family Sciuridae; genus Glaucomys; species Glaucomys volans. The sequence goes on along the minus strand of JAJEJO010000714.1, from coordinate 423,285 downwards.
CTTGGGGCCCAGCTGCTTGTGGATGGCAAAGATGTGGATGAGCCGCAGTGTGAACACCATGAAGTCGATGGCGAGGATGGTTCGGCCGGCCTCAAACAAGGAGGGCAGCATCCTGGAGGAGGACACAGGCTGCACAGGGCTGCTGGTCCTCAGAGAGGGGAAGCCACTTCCCCAAGGACACAGCTTGTTGACCAGAAGCAGATGCCAGGCCTCCAGGGACCCGAGTGACCACAGGAGGCCTGCCCAGCAGCCGCTCCACAGACCTGCAGGTGACACCAACGGTGAACAGGAAGATGGCTGCCATGTCACACTTGTTCCAGTTGTCCTCCACGTACAGAGTGAACTTCTTCACCAGGTGCGTGTCCTCATCCGTGAAGAAGCCCTGGGAGGGGGGCAGGCTGGTGACAGCAGTCCTGGCTGGCCCAGGCGGGGGTCTGCCAGGATCAGGGCTCCTTTGTGGTTAGGATTGACCATATTCAGGGCTAAGTCTGGGGACAAAAGCAGATGGATCTGGACTTGGAGCCAGGGCCCTCTGTGACCGGAGTCCAGGACCAGTTATAGTAGGTGCTCAGGACCAGCCGATGATTCAGGCCATATCTGGGGAGACCACGGTCATGCTCAGCCTGGAGCCGGGCTCAGGCTGTGACAGGGAGGGAGGCCAGGACACTGGGAAGGCAGGAGACCCCGGGCTGTTCTTGTTGAGCAGACAGGAGCCCAGCCCAAGGCAGAGCCCACCCCAAGGCAGGCCCGCCCACGGCCACAGCCTGAGGCCATAGAGCCAAGGGCCCAAGGTGGCCGGCCACTGACCTGCCGGATTTCCTCCAACACCAGTGTGAAGACCCAGAAGTAGAGGGCGACCTCAGGCCCAGACGGCCCCCGGGGAGGCGGCCTGAAGTCCACCAGCAGGACGTAGGTGAAGAGGAAGAGGAAGGCAAAGTACATGACCACGTTGCCCAGGAACACGGTCACAGGTGCCCCCCAGAACTTGCGCCAGCGTGTGAGCAGGAAGGCGGCCTGCGGGCCTCGGTCACCTCCGCCCCTTGGTGCCTCCACTGGCTCCTCCACCCTGTGCCGGTGCAAAGGAGGCCGCTGTGGTGAGGCTGGACCCGGCCGCTGTGCCCCCGAGCCCACCTCTGCCCAGCAGGATCCCGCCCAGTTCCCACAGCCCCTGACCGGCTGCCCGAGCCACACAGCAGGCTCTTCTCTGTGTCCAGGCTGTCCAGCTCCTGCAGGTCCTCCAGGCCTGTCCTCAGAGGGGTGTCCTTACTGTGGTACAGAGGGACACTCAGGGCTCTCGGCAGAGCACCTGCTCAGCCCGAGCACCTAGACAGCAGAGCACCGGCTCTGCTGAGGAGGCCGAGGCCGATGTGCCCAGCTGAACACAGGGCTGTGGGCGGGGCCAGAGACTCGAGGGCTGCACCCGGGCCAGCCCGACCCACCTGAAGGTGATGAGGTTGGTGTAAATGAGAGCCGGGCAGGCGAAGGCGCCCAGCAGCCGTAGGACGGGTGTGCCCGCAGCCATGTCCCCCCACCAGATCTTGGTCAGGAAGGCCTGAGATAAAGACACACCGTGGTGTCCCGCCCAACTGGCCCGTGCTGTGCCCCTGCCAGGAATATCCTTCCCCCGGGCACCTGGCCCCCAGCGCTCTTCCACCCCCAGCCCCATCCTGGAGGGAAGCCAGGGGGGCCTCCCAGAAGGCAGATTGTGTTCACAAGGGAACTGGGGGGTGGCCGCAGGGCTGCGCTGAGAGGAGAGTGGGGGTCTCTCTGAGCCCAGGCAGGAGGAGTGCAGCTGGCAGAGGGTGCAGGACTGAGCCACCGTGCCGAGCCCCTCCCTGTGTGGCCAGCCCACGTCGCCCAGCCACCCTCCCCTGGCCGCCCCTCACCTGCACGCCGTCGTGGGCGAAGAAGGCCTTGGCATCTGCCTCGGTGGCCAGGTGCAGGCAGGTGGTCCTGCTCCAGCTGCGGTTGCGGCGCACCAGCAGGGCGAAGGCGCGGTCCTCGCTGTTGCCGTAGCACTCGGAGAACAGGTCTGCCGGGCGGGGCCCTGGCCGCTGCGACGGTGCCCACGCCCACCCATCTTCTGCCCCCACCAGGCCTCGTGTGGGGCCACTGACATCCCTGCCTGGCTGCTGGGTGTCCTGCCTAACCTTTGTCCTTCTCCAGCCCCTCTCCTCCCCTGTCAGGACTGTGGGGGTCGCTGTCACCCCGAATGTCCTCCACCCTGTGGCAGGACCCATTATGGGGGTCCAGGGGCGTGGGGCTGTGTCCTGGCCACACGCTCTCTCATGCCAACCTGGACCTGCAGGAGGAGCCATGCCTCTGTCCTGTTCTAAAGGGAGGCCACCAAGGTGTCCTGGGCCACACAGCCATAGCAGGTGGCCTGAGGGAGCCCAGGCACGCCGTCGGACCCTTCCACGCCTTTCCCGCGGTTGGCCTGCCTGCGGTCACTCACCCAGGGCCAGCTGCTCGTACTTGGCCTCCCGCATGGTGCGGGCCACCTCGGCCTCAGTCTCCAGGTGGGACATTTCTTTGAGGATTTTACAGGCCGCCAGAGCGGCTGCCACGCCCTCCTGGCCCTGGGAAACGGGGTCTCAGGAGGCCAGCCCACCCAGTCCCCTCCTCCCAGGAACCCTGCGGAGGCCCAGACAACCCGGCCTGCAGCCACGCTCACCATGGCCCAGAAGTAGCTGGCCATGTCCTGGTGGTTCTGCAGCACGGCCCACAAGAACAGGTCCCTCCAGGGGTCCTCGCTCTTCTGGTTGAGGTCCAGCAGCCACTTCTGGCCGGTGGGCCTCTTGGCCGACCCCCTCTCCTGGAGGACACGTGGACCTCAGGCTCCAGTCCCGGCCCAGGCCCCGCCCTGCCTGGCCCCTGCTCACCGCCTTCCTCCGGCCGGCGGCCCGGCCGTCCTGGTAGAAGCCCCGGCAGGCATCGTGCAGGAAGTCCTTGAGCACTCGGGAGACCTCGTGCAGGGAGAAGGCAGGGGGCCCTGCGGGCAGGCCCCGGGCATGCTGGGCACCCAGGCCGGCCAGTGTCAGCCGGCCCTCCTCGTGTTTGCGCTGCAGCAAGTCGAAGAGCAGGCTTTTGGGGGACACAGAGCGGTAGAGCTGCTGCAGCCGCCCATATGTCAGGAAGTCCGCCATGTTGGCACCGCTGTCCACAAAGAGGCGCACGAACTCGGGCTTGTTGCTCACCAGGGCGTCCATCATCACCTCCTCCAGGTCACAGGACTGGACACACCCAAGGGAGGGGCAGGCATATTGAGTGTAAGATCAGAGAGGCTGCAGCCTGGGCACCCTGCCTCGGGCTACCCAGCACTGACCCCCCCAGGACATCTCTGCCTGTCCCCCACGCCAGGGCTGGCATAGGCAGGAGAGCTCGCACCAGGGCAGGAAGGTTCACCACGGGCGTCGGGAAACTGGGCCTTGGGCTGGCCCACCCTAAGGGCAATCCCGCCTGCTCAGTGTGGGTGCCCTGGCCTGGTCTTGACCTGCAACCTGGGCAGCAGCTGGGCGACCCGGACCCTGGCTCTCCTGCCTCCCGCATGGGCCCTGTCCTGTTTTAGCCAGAATCAGGGCCCGGGATGCACCACAGGTGGGGCCAGGGAGGCACCTTCCACTCCACGTCCCCACTGAAGATCTCGCTCTTGGCAATGTCCACACGGTCCCAGGCCACGGCCAGCTTGAGCTCGTCCAGGTAGTCCTGAGCCTCTTGGCTGTGACTCTTGCAGGCTGTGGGGAGAGTGGGAGGGGGCTGAGGGCCTCCAGGCCCAGGATGCAGAACCTGGAGCTCTGTGCTAGGATCTGGGGAGATGTGAAGGGAGGTGGCCAGTGCCCACCAAGAGCAAAGGTGGTGAGAAGCGGGGGCCCTGTCCCCCTTGGGACCAGGTGCAGTGAAGCAGAAGGATCCTCACAGTTACGGGGCCTCCGATGACCTCCAGACCTTGTGGTCACTTCCCATGGACAGCGTGGGCAGCACATTCCCGCATCCCACGTTTCCTCCTAGGGGACTTTTGCCCCCAGCTCAGCTCTGCAGCACCTGGCTGAGGCTGCCTCTGGACACCTCCTCCCCTGAGAGTCCAGGGCGCCAGCCTCGGGCTCTCAGGCTGTGGGACCCAGCCGCCTGGTGGGAAGCAGGAAGAGGCCTTCCCAGGGGCTCCCTGGGCCTCGTCATCATGGGCACTGAGCCAGGAGCACTAGCCCAGCACTCTCTCTGAGGACTCTCACTCTCACCTGTCCCACCCTCACCCAGCCTTCGGCCTGTGTCCAGTTGCTTGTGTCAGCCCCTCCCCATGCTTGTCCCCAGTATAAAGCACCAGGCATGACGGCCGGTCGCCTCCATCAGCTCCCGGGACACAGGCACTGTGCTCTATCCCAGAGGTGGTCCCGGCTCAGCCTTGAAAGGGAATTCTGTCGGGTGCCGTGACCAGGTGGGCCCCGAGGACACCGCAGGAGGCTGCGCTGCCCCGTGCTATGCAACGCGCCCAGTGGTCAGGTCCACAGAGGCAGAAAACAGACAGTGGTGGCTGGGCGTGGGGCATGGGAGTGCCTGCTGGGGTGGCACTGCTTCTTAGGGATCGGAGATGTTCTAGGATTGGCGATGGCCACACAGCTTGTGAATAGGTCACAAACCCTGGACTGAACACTGGGGTCTCTTTTAAAATTGTGGAAATACATTGTGTGCGTCATTAAATCCCCAGCATGGAGCACCTGGGGGATCTGTGCGTCACCACCCCTCCCAGGAAGGGAAGGCAGGTGTCCATCATGGATGCTGGCGGGCCCCCCTGGCCCTAAATGGCCCCCTGCTCTGCCCACCTTTCACCAGCGCCTTGAGGATGACCGTGTCCAGGTCCTCAGAGCCTTCCTGCTCGAAGTCGTACACCGTGAGCAGGTGCGGGTGAGAGGTGATGTTCTGTAGCTGTGGACACCAGGAGAGGCCCTGAGGGCCACCGTGGCAGGACTGGTGGCAGTGGGCTACCATGGAGCCCAGCAGGGTCCCCAGATGGGTGAATGTGTGCCCACCACCCGCAGGGCCTGGCTCAGGACCACTCACAGACTCAGGAGCTGGGTGCCAGGTTCCTCCACCCAACAAGGGCCTGAGGCAGGAACAACATGGGGTCCTGGCCGTGCCAGCGTGGGCACAGAGACCACACCAGCAGAAATTCCCCACGAACCAGCCCATCCACGATGAGGACTTGGAGGATAGAGGAGGAAATCAGCCCTCCTAAGCCCCAGGCAGCACATACCAGCTTGGTCCAGTGCACAATGGCCTCCCAGGAGAAGCTCTCACTGGGGAACTTCTCCCTGAACTGCTTCTCAGCCATCTGGGGCACCAGGAGGTGGGGCTGGCCCACCAGGGCAGCCAGCACGTCAGCGATGCCGCCTGAGCCCGCCAGGATCAGCCATGGGGCAGCATGCTCCACAGCCCTGGAGATCCTCTGGGGCGGCAGAGCAGACCCTGGGTCACTCCTAGTGACTTGTGCATGCTCATATGGGAGCACCCCCCTCCCTCCCCACGCCCTGCCCTGGGCACCCAGGAGACCTGCCGCTCACTGCAGGACACTCTGGACAGCCAGGGGCCTCCAGCCAGGCCCACACTCCCTCCCAGCACCTACCTCCAGGGTGCTGGGGTCGCCGTTGACCAGCAGGCAAAGGACAGGGATCTCAATGCTGCCAGTGCCTGTAGATGGAGCAGCCATGAGGTCCCTCCAGTGCCCAGGGTGGTCCTGGCTGGGGAGGTGAGGAGGAGCCTGGGGACCCTCCTCATGATGTAGGTGACCACTCAGACCTCAGACTCAGGCTTTTCCTCATGAAGGGTGGGCTTCAGGCTATATGTCAAACCCCAGGACCACAGGGACCAATTCCACACCTGCACTGTCCAGGACGAGCCCCTGTGGCTAGAGCCAGCCTGCGGCCATTGTTTAATTCTCCTTTTTTTTAAGTGGTGCATCACAATCGCACACCAGGGTGGGACTCCCGCTGTATTCGCACAGGCACAAAACAAATTGGGTCCATCTCCTTCCCCAGCACCTTCCTCACCTGGCCATTTAGATTCAAGGTGAGGCAAATAACGAAACACTCCGTGGCTGCACCCGAGGGGGCAGGGCAGCCGCTCCGCCAGCACAGGATGCCTGGTGGGGCTGCCCTGAACCCCAGGAGGCACACTGAGCAAATCCAAGAGGCAGAAGGGGCCTTTTCCAGGCTTCGCCCCCAAACAGAAGCTGAAAATGAGACTTCCACATATGAAGTTCCCAGAGAAGCAAGGACCTGCCAGGGTCTTCGGGTAGGACTGAGAGTCACTGCACACGGCACACCGCAGGAGAAGCCCTGGATCATCCATAGGGTAGCCCAGTGCTCAGCAGGGACCCGCTAACTATGAAGGGCCTCCTGACGGCCTTTCAGGGTAAACAGGGGCTGGTCACAGGGTGCCAGGCCTGCTGGGGAGGCAGGGTCCAGCTTGCATGTCCCTTGCACCTAGTGTGGGTGTAGACGCAACTCTGTTTCCAGTGCGGGGGCATGCTGACTTGGCGTGCAAAGATTCATTTTTAAATATTAATATTTCACGTTGCTCACACTCGTTACGGCTCTTGCTTACCAATGCTACTCCACACCAGGGTTTTGCTAGTAAATCCGGCTCTCAAGCCTGCCACCGACCCCAGTGGTGCCCTTCCTTCAGGCAACGCTGCCCCCTGCTGGCAGCTTGCCTCGTGGCCAGTGGCAGGGATGGGCCTCTCAGAAATCACAGGTCTCTTTTTGCTTCTCAAAGGTCCAAGTCCATGGCCAGAGCCTGCCGCCAGGACAGCCCCAGCAAAAGTGAGCTGGACTGCCCTGCCGTCTGGCTCAGATGTCACTGCCCGGCTGAGGCTTCTCTGCCCAGCTAAGCCACTCTGCAGCCCCTGCCCGACAGCTCCTCCCCCGAGGCCTGGTCGCCTAGGACTCAATGCTCAGTGTTCGGGGGCCTTTGCCCAGAAGGCCCTTCCCCCTCCCAGGGGCCCCACCTCACTGCTGCGAGCCAGTACCGTGTCCCTGGGCCGGGTGGCTGGAACCGGCCTTACCCCCGTAGCCGGTCCTCTGCTGCGAGATGTGCTTCTCTAGCCTCAGCCGCAGCTCGGCCAGCCCGTCGCCCTTCCCTGGGGTGTCCGACTCCACCAGGATGAAGTGGGAGAGATTGCTGTCCAGGGCGCAGAGGGGCCCCTGGCTGCCACCATCGTCTGCTGGGTAGTGGATGGGGCTGTCCTCCTGTGCCATGTAGGGAGAAGAGACCCTCAGAGGTAGTGTGGGCCTTAGTTTCCCCACCCCTCAGGTGGAACGAGGCTGAGCTGCTGGCCGGGACTCCAGGAGGGATTCATGGAGATAGCCAGGGCTGTGGACACCCCTTCGCCTGGAGTCCAGACTTGGCTGGGGCAGCTTGGGCCCCTACTTGGCCGCGTCATAGACTCCCTGCATGAGGGACGTGAACAGGGACCAGCAAGCAAAACCACATGCCCACATGGGGTGGTGGCCAGGTCGTGCCTCCTGAGAGCCAGGTCCACCTCCAGCGGGTCTGCGCTCTGAGTGACGCTGCCACCTGCTGGCTCATGCTCCCCCTCCCTCTGGTCTGCTTCTCCAGCTCTGTGTGGGTCCTTCTAGAGATTCCCCCTGTGGCCCTAAATCCCCACTGCCCCTGGAGAGCCCTTAGGGCAGGTACTGGCCTGTCCACTGTGCCTTCCGGCCTCCCAGGCCTACCGAGACCCCAGGGCCATTGTACCATGAGCTGGCTGCTCACCTGGGCATCATCTAGAAGCTGACGGTGCAGAACACGATCCAGCGAGGCAATGCCAATGGCCACTACGCGGACCTTGGTGGACGTGCTGGCCAGGGAGTGGTCACGCACAGCCTGGCCGACATGCCGGGCCAGGCCCACGCGGAGGGCACTGGTCAGGATCCAGGCACCTGCAGGGATGGGGCAAGTGAGGGCTCACTGTGCCATGTGGTCCCAGGTCCTCCCCAGCTGGCCGGCCCAGGTCCAACAGATGGGTCCTGAGTCCTTAGGCCTGGAGGCCAGGGTCGGGTGCTGGGGACTGCTTGGGGCAATGATGGGGAAACTGAGTCCCTGGGGTGCAGGGGCCCTGCCCAAAGTCGCTCTGCAGCTTGGTGCTGGTTCCAGAGCCCAGGTCTCCCGCCTGGTGAAGGGGTGACAACCCTGCCCGCTGGCCTGCGGGGTGTGTAGAGGGGACACCCCACACTGGGGCTTCCTGAGCAGAGCAGGCCACAGCTCTGCCCCGTCGCCTGGGCTGGGCCGGGACCCACAGGACAAAGTCACCGGCCTGAGTCTGGGTGCAGAGCAGTCTTCTTTGCTGTGGCCATTTCTGCAGAGACCCCACATCCTCCCGAGGGGCCGTCTGACAGCAAAGCTGGCCTCATGATTAGAACCAGTGGCTTGATTCTAATCCCACAAATGGCCCCCAGAGGCTCCCCAGGGAGGCGAGGGGTGCTGGACCCCACCCCCCATGCCCCTTGGTGCAGTGGCGCAGGTGAGGGACAGACAGGGCACCTCACTGCAGCCTGCGGGAAACACGAGTAGAGGAGGCAACTCTGGGGAGGGGCAGGCCTCTGCCCACTGTGGACAGGCCCCAGCTGGCGAAGGCCTTAGTCCCTGGTGTGGCCTCACCAGCAGCTTCCACTACAGACCTGCGCCCTGCAGAGTGGGGTGGGCAGGTGTGCACGGGGACTCAGGGCCACGCCCGGGATTGGAGGTGGCGGGCGGGACGCATCGGGGGAGGCGGCCTCACCTGTGCTTTGAGCCGCCTTCACCAGCCCCTTACGCAGGACATCCCGCAGCCAGGACTTCATGGCAAAGGGCCGCTCCTCGCCCACCAGGGACACCACCAGGTTGGGGGCCGGCAGGTGCCACTCGGTAAGCAGCAGGTCGAAGAGCACAGCGGGGGCCACACTGCTGGGCACCTTCACGAACTGTGGAGAGGCCTTGCAGAGCTCAGGGCCAGTGGCCTGAGAGCACGCAGGGGGCGCTGGCACGGAGGACATGGGCACTGAGGGGGATCTGGGCACTGGGGTAGCTGTGCACACATGTGCGGAGGGAGAGGCCCCACAGACCCTTGTGGAGCTGGACCTCCGCATGGCCGGGCAACCCAGAGCCTCGCTAGTGGGGCTTCCTCCTCAGGGAGCGGAGGCACCCGCAGAGGAGGGTCCTGGGCACATTGGCCCCGCGCCCCCACACCTCCAGGTGGGTCTTGGCAGTTCCGGTTATCGCTGGGGAGGAGGAGACAGCAGCCGGAGTCCACCAGCTCTGCAAATCTGCCTGTGTGGTCTGGGGGCCCTGACCCTGGCCCCGAGGGAGTGGCTGCAGGACCGACTGAGCAGCAGGCCCAGCTTCCAGGGAGGAAGCAGACTCAGGGGTTCAGAGTGTGGTGGAGACGTGGGCTGCCCCTACCTTGCTCCGCTTCTTTCCGGACCCCCCGAAGTCCACCTCTCCCCGGCACAGGCCCAGCCTCCGCCCATCTCCTGCATCCGGGGGGCTGCCAGGACAGCAGCCGTGGGCAGTTTGCATGGTGTCTTCTCTGTGGGACACAGTGACCCTGGAGATGGGAGCCCAATCCCGCCCCCTCACTGCAGTGGGCTGCAGCTACCTTCGCCAGGGAAGACCCTTCCCCAGCTCTGCCCTGGTGACCTCCTCTCCAGCCAGCGTGGCCCCGTCAGGCTCCCCCAGAGGACTACCCAGCCCTCCGCCCAGCTCTGGCCCACCGCTCACCCCACCCCAGGCCCCTGCACTCAGTCACACCCTCTACCCTTTCCCAAAGGCTCTTGTCAGGGGCCTCCTGGAAACCTGAAGGACACTCAGTGGAGGACTGGCAGTGCTGGGCAGTGCAGCCCAGCCATTCCACACCTGTCACCCCCAGGGCAGGCATGGGGACTCCCAGGGGCTCCTGAGCAGGCAGGTGCAAGGGCCTGGGGAGCCCTGAGGAGGAGGGGGCCACCGCTCCCTGCCCAAGTGCAGAGCCTCTCCCAGGCTCCCGGGTCGGGGGCAGAACTTCCACCCACCCGGGCTCTTCCCACCCATTTCCTGTCTCAGCAAGTGGACAGAGAAGAGGCTGCTGGCCTCACCTGGCCCTGTTCACAGGACTTTCCAAAGGTCACATCAAAAGCGACCAGGGGTCAGGGGTCAGATGCAACCTGGAAAAGCCAGACCTCAGCCTCACTCCTCACAGGAGGAACCCGAGGGGCCTAGCCCATGTGACCTAGAGCCTAGTCCCTCAAGATCCCCAAGAAGGTCCCTGGCCAGGTGCCTGGTGTCACCTATCCACATCAGCCTTAGCTGAGCCCAACCCACGTGCAATGGGGATCACAAGGGCACCTCCCCCTCCCTCGGGAACCAGGTGCCCCCTGGGGCAGGGACAATCCTGGGCGAGGGTTCCCCAGGGCCCACTCCAGGTGGCAGTGGGCACCCTGACCTACCAAGACTGCCCAGCTCCCTGCTTCCGGCTGAGCCTTTCCTGGGTTCCAAGACAGTGTCTGAGCACAGATGGCCGTTGTGAAACCTGTGGGCATGTGAGGGACAGGGGAGGTGGACAGTGACCTCAGATGGCCAGGGATGTATCCTGTGCCTCCTGGAGCTGGCCTCAGGGTGGGGCCGAGGCTGAGTTCCTCCCCACTGTGCTGCTGGACCCAGCACAGGGACTGTGTTCCCCAAAAGAACCTATCCCCTCAAAAGCATGCATCCAAGAGCCGACCCCTGGTAGCTTTGGATGTGCCCTTTGAAACAGGGTCTTAGCAGATGTGATTAAGGCATTCGGATACCACCGCCCGTAACCTTTCAACTCTGGAGGCTGAGGCAGGAGGATCACAAGTTCAAGGCCAGCCTTAGCAACTTAGCAAGGCCCTAAGCAACTTAACAAGACTCTGTCTCAAATTTAAAAAGGCTGAGGATGTAGCTGAGTGGTTAAGTGCTCCTGGGTTCAATCCCCAGTACTTAAAAAACCAAATGCTCTGGCTAGCATACTTGCTAAGTGAAGTTGCCCTTCTGGGTTCCTCTACCCTTTGTGCACAAAGGTAAAACTGGATGTGGATCATTCGGAACTTAAGCAATCAAACAACCTTTTAATGTTAATCTTCTGAGTTTCTAATGAAGAATAGGCAATGTCTCCGCCCTTGACCTTGTAATTGTTCCTAGAGTCTAATACCAAACAAAAATGTCATTAATGCTGGGTGCTGTGGTGCACGCCTGTAATCCCAGCTGCTTGGGAGGCTGATTCAGGAGAATCACAAGCTCAAGATCAGTCTGGACAACTTAGGGAGACCTTGTCTCAGAACATTAAAAAAGGGGGGATTGGTGATGTAGCTCCCCTGGGTTCAATCCATAGAAAGATAAAGAAAAAAAGAAAAAGAAAAAAGGATACACCAAGATGAGGTCCTGCAGAGCAGGGCGGCCTCTTGCCTGCGGCTGGTGTCCTTACAGAAAGGGGAGATTCAGACACAGACACAGAAAAGGAAGAGGGCGCAAAGACGGGAGGCGGCAAGCTGGGGCCTGGCCTGGAGCCCCAGAGGCTGAAGCAGCAGAAGGACCCTCCCAGGAGCCTTCAGGGCGAGCATGACCCTGCCACACCCTAGCTCAGGACGTCCCCCCTCCAGGACTGTGAGGTGAGCTCCTGGTGTGTGAAGACACCCGTTTGTGGTCCTTTGTTATGTCAGCTGCCCACGTGGCCACTGACCAAGATGGGCTGCAGCTCGCTGGCCCTGCCCTCCTGGGTCCCAAACCTCCTCATCTGCCAGGCCTAGAGGCTCTCGCTTGCTGTCACTACCCGGCTGGCCTCTGTCCCCTAGGAATGCAAATCCTTCCCGCTTCCCACTCTGAGAGGGGAAGCTGGCACGAGGGCCCATGGGGGGCGGGCAGGATTTGCATGTGGCCTTTGGGAGCTGGTAGAGGGGGTTCAGTGGTTTTGAACTGGGGTCTGAGGACAAGGCTGGCGGGGCAGACGGGACCTGGGCCAAGAGCCACAAACCCAGACGCCTGGCACCTCGGAAATCGATCTCCCACAGTTCCCAAGGAAAACGCCCCAAACCAAGGCGTGGCAGGCTGCTCCCTCCAGAGGCTCCAGGGGAGGCCCCCTCCCACCTCCTCCAGCTTCTGGGGCCCCAGGTGTCCTTGGCTGGGCCACATGGCCTCATCCACGTCTCTGTGTCCCCTCCTTTTCTTGTAAGGACACAGTCACTGGACGGGGCCCCCATCTTCCCTCGATCACATCTGCAAAGACCCTATTTCCAAGCCCGGTTATGGTCTGAGGTCCTGGCTGGGCACGAGTCCCTCTCAGTGTCCCCCACTATCTGGGTGCAGGGTCATGTCTTGCCACCTCTGGAACGTGCCCTGTGTAGGGTGCACAGCTGGACATGTCCTTTGGCCTTTGTACTGGAGGGCCTGGGCCCTGTTGTCCCTCAGCCTGGCGTACACAAAGGGTGACGTCCCCTGTATCCCGTGAGCCTCAGGCCAGGGAAGGGTCCCACTCCTCTCCCCTCCATCCCTGGTGAGGACGGTGGTGGGCAGCCTGGCCATGGGGGGGCTGCGCCGGGCTCCCTACCCCTGAAACTCCTTCCCCACAAGGCCCAGCCCTCAGGGGTGCTTGTTGGCTGGAGCTCAGGCCCGCCCACTGCAGGAGCGGCCCCCAGGGAGTCGAGGACAGGCCGCGAGCCCAGGTCCCCAGCATGTCCCACAGCCTGCCACCTCTTTCCTGGCTGCAGGACAGGGGGGTATACCTGGACCCCTGAAGCTGGAGGGGACCAAGCTGGCTATGAGAGCAGCCTCTCCTTCCCTGGGCCATGACAACCACCCCCCACGGCTCCCCAGCCCTGGGCCGAGGGGCATCTGAACTGCAGCCAGGCCCAGGCAAATGGGGCCACCAAGAGGGAGGGCATGCAAATGGTCGGGGATTTGCATGAACAGGTGTCCAGGTCTTCAAGGCCCCGCCCTGCACGTTCCTGGAGGGTGGGGGAGCGGGGCCGCTGGGGGTCCTACGGGGTCTGGGGCCAGAACTCCTGAGAGGCGAAGCCACGGCAGCCGCCTGGCCTTGGCAGGAGGGCTGGGGGCTCTTGCAGGGCAGATGGCCAGGCTAGCAGGAGGCTGGCCTGGAAACGTGGCCCCTGGTATAGGAAGGGCCAGCATGGGCAGAGCTGGGTGCTGGGTGCAAGGTGCGAGGTGCGAGGTGCGAGGCCCCAGGCCCCAGGCCCCAGGTCCCAGTCCAGTTCGCCCCCCAGCTGTGACTTTGGTAGCTCCCTTGGACTCCTGGGCCATCTGCCCAAGAGATGTGGGGAGTGGACGCAGCAGTAGGTCCTCACATGGCGGGCACGAGGCGGGCCCTGGCAGGGTGTCCATGCACACACTGCCGCGACCTGCAGCCCAGCCTCCCCTGCTGCCCCTCGCCAGCCTCTGAGCACACCTGCCTCCGCAGGCTGCCGCAGACACCCTCTGAAATGCCTCACTGACGGGGCGCCGGCCGCCCAGACCCTCCAATCCCTGGGCGGCCCCTTCTGGCACCTGTGGCGGGCCTGCTCCTCCCCAGTCCCAGGAAGAAGGGGCCCTGTGCCCGCCAGAGACAGGGACCTAGGCAAGAGGCATGGAGGTGACCGCAGCCACACAGTCCTGGCCCGGCTCCCCATGCTGCACCCTCGGGACCTGCGGGTGGGGCCTACCTGCCTGCTGTCTCCCCAGGTGCTGGCCAGAGTGGTGGAGCGCTGCCTGCAGCCTGAGCCCGAGGCGCCTTCCCCTCTGGCTCCTCGCCCTCCCCGCCCACCACACCTGGCCCTGGGCAGCCAATGTGGCCCCAGGAAGCTGGTGAACGACAGGCTCCAGGCCCAGCCTCCTCAGGTCTGATTGGCCATGGCCCTGAGGGCACATCCAGTCCAGCTGGGGGGCAGCACCCACTGCTGAGATGACCCCATGGTGTCACTGCCACTCCTGCTGGAGCCCCACCTGGGGCACCCAGCCTGGCCAAGTCCACTAGGATGGCAGCCCCCCAACCAGTGGGACAGGGATCCTCGCTCTGTTCCCACCAACCTTGATTTTCCCAGCAAGTGAGAATGGGAGCTGCCCAAGGCCAGTGGCCACACCTGGGCACAGGGTCATCTGTCCCAAGGACAGGCGGGCAGAGGGACCATCCTTCCTGCTGCGGTCACCAGAGCCTGGGTGTCCACCCACCATCAGGCAGCTGCCCGTAGGCTGCGTGGGCACAGTCCCACCTCTGGTGCAGGGTGAGGTGACAGTGGGCAGCCTGCCTTCTGCAGCCCACTTGCCCCTCGCCCTCACCCCTTGGCCTCAGCTTGTCTGCAGAGCGGGGAGGGGATCCCACAGCCCAGCGTCCTGTCCTGCAGTTGGGGTGACTGGGGAGCCTGCTGGTGCCTCCACAGAGGCCTCAGGAGCCCTTCCTGGCATCCCTCAGGCCCCAGCTCCAGGAGGGTGGGGACAGTGGCCAGGATCCGATACCAGCCACCAGAGGGCACCCCAGGACCACAGGCCGAGGCCCACAGGCTGTGTCCTGGGCAGGAGGGCTCAGGTCACTGAGTGCAGGAGGGCTGGGCATGTCCCCTAGTGCCCAGCACAGCTGGAGCCCAGGCCCCAAGAGAAGGGCCATCTGAGGTCCCCAGTAGCTACAGGGGTGTCTGCCAGAGGCCTCCAGGTCAAATGCCCAGAACTAGTTCCTGGTACATGGACTCGAGGACGGGGACCCAAAGCCCATAGGGCCTGCAGCCCTGGGGTCCAGTTCTGAGTGCAGGGGCCCATCTTCAGGGCCCGTGCAGAGGGGCCTGACCTTTGCCCTGGGCAAGGCCAGGGGTCCACGGGGGCCTGGAAGTCCAGCCTGAGCCTGCACTCACCTCCGGCCTGCAGCGGGTCCCACTGGGGCTGCTGCTGGTGTCTGGGGTGTGTGCGGAGTGAGGGGCCCCAAGAATTTCTGAGTGTGGGAGTGAGAGGCGGTCCTTGCCCAGCGCCTCCTCGGTGCTGCTCCGCCCCCGAGCTCGGCACGCCCACTCTGGCTTCAGGTGACCTGAGGCGTGGCAGCAGCTGCAGTCTAGGACCAGGTCATGCTTCCTCCTGCCTAGACCCCTCCATGACTCCCCATCACCCTGACAATGAAACTGAAAGCAGCCTTTGAACTGGTTTCTGCCACCTGACCACCGGACTCTCCTGGAGCTCCTCCACCTCCTCCTCGCCACTTGGGTCTCAGCCTCCGTGTCCTTCCTCCAAGACCCTCCTGGTCCTGACCACCCATCCCTGCCTCCCCATGTGCCTGGGCTGTCCTTGGGTGCGCCTTCATCTGAGTGGCCTTTCATTTCCTCCTTTGTCTGCATCAGCTTCCCCCTTGGGGGAAGTTCCCTTGGGACTGTGGTGGACACTGGGCACTCGCAGCCCCTGGGCCCAGAGCGGCTGGAGAGCACGTGCTTGACCGTGGTTGGGGGGTCAGTGTGGGGGCCTCGGGGTGGGGCAGGACTCAGCTGCCCGCTCACTCCTGGGCTGTGCGCTGCTCCAAGGGGAGGGGGCCAAGGTGCCTCAGGAGGACGCCCGGCTGGCCGCAAGAGCAGTCTCTGCCGCTGCCCTACAGTGGCCTGGTCTCCTTTGTCACCGTGGCCCAGGCAAGCCCCAGGAGGCAACTTCCTTCTGGGAGGGCCACGCCCATGGAGCAAGGCTCCAGCAGGGCCTGGTCCTGACCCCCACCAGGCCTCTGTCGCTGGGCCGCATGACCCTTCCAGACCCCCAGTGCCTGCCAGCAGCCTGTGTGCCCTGCCACGCCCTGTGCAGGAGGCAGCCCGCACTCAGAAGTCAGTCCTGCTGTCCAGGAGGCCAGAACCCCGGTGGCCTGAGCACCTGCAGGGGGCCCTTAAGCCTGGGCTGGCTCCCACCTGTCCCCACAGGCAGGCGGACCTCCCGGGTCCACCACAGGGCTCCTCCCAGGGAGGGCTCAGGCTTTCTGGGGACCACACAGAGGAGTCCCTGTGCCCCTCCCACAGCAAGAACTGATGCCGAGCAGCGTCCGCCCAGCGCCTCACTGCTGACCACCACTGGTCAGCGACAGCAGGGCCGCAGGCCAGCCTGCAGGATGGAGCACCGTCCAAGCCTCTGACCAGTCCTGAACAGCCAGCAGTGGAGGCTGAGGTCAGAGGGGACCAGCAGAGACACGTCCTTGCTGCCCCCACCCCAGGGCTTCCTGCAGCACACCCCTCAGTACGCAGGGCCCAGCAGCCCCCCTCCCAGGCAGTGCTTCCTGTATGTAGCTGCCCACGTGGGTCCTTGTCCCTTGTGACAGGGCCAGGTTCCCCCTGAAGCAGCCCCCAGGCTCTTTCCAGGCCAGGACCAGAGTCCAGCAGGCTGGAGCCTTGTGTGTGGCCCTGTCCTGGGAGGAGGACCAGGAAGGGCAGGGACCCCTGCCAGCACCTTCAGTGGCCACCTCTGTGCCTGGGCCCTCCTTGGACCATCGGCCCCTGGAAGGGTGACCTCGGTCCTGTTCTGCAGGAGGAGACAGAGGCCAGGGAGGCTGCATGGCCGACCTATGGCTTAGCCAGCCCCAGGTCCTGGCTTCCTGGGACTGCCCTCTGGTCCTGCTCTCTGGAGCTGCAGGAAGGAGCCCCCCCAGCATGGAGTGGGCCCAGGGGCCACATGGAGACCTGCCAACACAGGGCCTGCTCTGGGCAGCACAGAGAGCTCTGCTGACCCTGGCCAGCAGAAGCAAGAGAGGGCCAAGCAGTCGCCCGCCTCGGGCGCGTCTGTGCGTGGTGTGTGCGTCCTGCGTGTGGGAGCACTTGCTGTGGTCCCCTGAGCATCTCCATGCAGAGCTGGGCTGCAGGGTGACCTCAGTGACCTGGGCTCCAGGTCCTATCCACAGGAAGAGACAGTGACCACGAGCACCTCGCAGGGTGACGAGCCCAGAACAGTGCCCAGGACCCGCTGCGGACAGACAGCCGGGCAGGCATGAGAGCAGGCCTGTAGGGCCTGTGCGTGTCAGGGTGGGCAGTGTGCTGCGTGTGGACAGTGTGTGTGTGTCAGGGTGAACACTTGTGTTCCTGTGTGTGGATGCTGTGTGTGTCAGGGTGGACACACTGTGTTTGTGTGTGGACAGTGTATGTGCGGACACTGTGTCAGAGTGGACACACTGTGTGTGCCTGCGTGTGGACACTGAGTGCACCCCAGCATCATTTGTCCACGGGCATGCTTCAGTGTGTGTGGAAGCAATGTGTGCACCTGGGTTTGCACACTGCGCGGAGGCCGCAGGTGTCGAGCCCCATCTGTGTGAGTGCCCCGTGTGTGCCCCGGATGTGCCACACTCAGGCACCCGTGGCGTGGGGGCTGAGGAAGCACCACCCTGCTCGCAGCCATCGGATGCCCCGGGCTACTCAGCCACACAACACAGACTGAGGGACTGCCGTGCGCCAGCTACTGGGTTAGGTGTCCAGGAAGACCAGACAACCAACAAGGCGAGACCCCGAGTGGGAGGGAGGAAAGGTCCCAAAGAGCGTCCCAAAGAGGCAGGAGGACAAGGACGGGGTCCGCGTTGAAACGAGCCGGTCAGGAAGATGTCTGTCAGCTGTTTCGCTGCTGCGACTAAAAGGACCCGACCTGAACAACTGTAGAGGAGCAGAGGTGGACTGGAGGGCTCACGGCTGCAGGGGTCTTAGTCCATAGAAGGCCAGCTCCAGTGGTCTGGGCTCAAGGTGAGGCTGAAGGTCATGGCAGAAGAGTGTGGTGCACTCAGCAGATTCAGTACATACCCAGAGCCGCGCCCTGATTCCCACCTCCTCCAGCCACACCCACCGCCTCAGCTGCCTCTCAGCTGATCCTGTCGGGGGAGTAACTCACTGATTCTTTAAAATTCTCACAACCCAATCATCTCTCCTCTGAACCTTCTTGCATTGTCTCACACGTAAGCTTTTTGGAGACACCACATCTAAACCATAACAGAAGACCTCATGGAGAAGGTGAGATTTCTGAAAGCAACAAGGAAGGATGGTCCACCTGTGGGTCCATCTGTCTACCCTCTCACTCACCTACTCATCTCATGTCCACAACCATACATAGACCTACTCACCCATTCCAGTCATCCACCCGTCCATCATTCACCCATCCACTGGTTTACCCATCCAACCACTCTTCCACCCACCCACAAACCATCTGTCCATGCTTTATGTGCCCACTCATCCTGATCCATCCATCCTCTATCCAACCACTAATCCATTCATTCCTCTATCCACTCATCACCATCCCTCCCTCTTTCCATCCACCTACCCATCCACTTGTCCACCTTTCCACCTACTCACCCAGCAACATCTGTATATACCCACACATCAACATCAAGCTATTCATCCATCCATCCCCCGTCCTCTCACTCATCCATTCACCTACCCACCAGTCCATTCGTCCACCCATCTACTCATGCATTCATCCTTACATCTAACCATACAACCATCACCATCCACCCGCGCATATCCATATACCCATCCATCCATCCATCCATCCATCCACTTGTGTGTCTACCTCCACATCTGTCCTATCACCACTGTCCATTTATTGATCCATTCATTCACCCACTCATCATCATCCATCCATCTACCCACCTAACCACTCATGAATCCATTCATCCATTCAACCATTCATGTATCCACCCATTCGTGCATCTATCTACCAAAGCATCTCCCACCAGCCAGCCACCCCTCTACTCATCTGCTCATCCGTCCATAAAACCATCCACATTTCTGTCTACCCATTCATCACCATCCATCCATCCATTCACCCACCCACCCATGCATGCTTCTGTCTCCACATCTATCACCACCCATCAATTTATTGGTCCATCCATTCATTCACCCATCCATGTATTCATCTACCCACCCATCTTTATCCATCCACTCATCCACCCAGCCATCCATCCAAATATCCACTCATCCACACATCTATCTACCCAAGTATTCCCACCCAGTCAGTCAGCCACCTGTCTGTTCACCTGCTCATCCATCCATAAAACCATCCACATCTCTGTCTAACCGCCAGTCACCAGCCATCCATTTATCTAACTGTCCAACCATCCACACATCCACCCACTCACCCATCCACTTCTCTTTCCTGCCACCCACTCACTCATTGACTTCTCAGTGGCTGGATTCACCAAGAAGGATGAGTCAGCTCCTGGTCTCATGATGCCACACACAGAGCAGAGGCAGCTCTTTCACAGGCTCTGGGTAGCCATGGGGGTTGGGGATTGGTCCAAGCACTCATAGCATGCGAAGTTCCATGTGGTTTCTCACTGGGTGCATACATCACTGGGGGCCTTGACTTCCATTCCTCTGGCCTCCTCCACACTGGATCCAAGCAAGGCTAGGAATTCAGTAGGCACACAATAAATACCATACCTGAGTCACCCCTTTGTCCTCCCCTGTTCATTTCTTGAGTGCTGCTGTCTCTGTTACCCAGCCCTCCCCACCAGCCTTAGGTGGCCTGCTCACCTGCTGCCTGAAGCCATTCCCAGCTGGGGCAACTCCCAGCTCTGTCCCTGTGCTGTGCCCTGCTAGAGGGCAACCTCTGCCAGTTACCGCACTGGACTGGGAGCTCCTGCTGGGAGATAAGGGCCCCAACTAGGAGCCGCCCACGTAGCCTTGGAGGGTCTGGGACAGGTCACCTGCTCTGGTCTCCCACTCTCTACTCCGAGTGGCCAGAAACACCCACACAAAAGACTTGGTGGCCGAGCAGCTGCCTGGGCTGGAAGGTGTCTGGGAGGCTCTACCGAGGGCAGCAGGCTGCCTCGGGCAGGGCCCTGCCCAGGATGGGGGAGGCACCAACACACCATTCATTCCATTCACCTACCCACCAGTGCATTCGTCCACCCGTCCACTCATGCATTCATCCTTACATCTAACCATACAACCATCACCTGTCTGGAGGGAAGGACGAGGCTCAGTGGGGGCCCCTCTGCATACAGCAGGTACTCAGTACAGAATGGATGGATGGCAAGGAAGTTGGAGGGAAGGATGAGGCTCAGTGGGGGCCCCTGGGAGTTTGTTGAAGCTGACCCCTGACCACAGAGCAAGTGCCATTGCCCCCAACTTACATGTCTTTCCTTCACTTTGGAGAACTGACTTCGAGCCCTCAAGTGAGGTCCAGAGGACTTTCCGTCGGATAGGCCATCCCCAGGAGGTGTCTGTGGCTGGACAGTGGGGAGCATGGCGTCACCAGGAGTCTGGGTGAGGTCCAACGACAGCCTCCAACCAAAGTGAACACGGGGAGCAGCTTCCTCTCCAGCCTGGGCTCCCAGGCTGGGACCTGGGAGGGGAGAGTGTGGTGTGATTCTGCAGGGCCCTGGAGGCCACGGGCCGGCCAGCTGGTGCAGCTATGTCCCCACAGGGTGGCTTCCCGTCCTGCCACTGCTCTTCTGGGGACACCATTTGCAGCCTGCCTTTCTCCAGAGCAGGGACAGGAGGGTCCCCAGGCCCTCTGTGGTCATGAAAGGACTCCTTTGCACATGCTCACACACCCACACACCCTACACACAGCCCAGAGTGGCATTTTGGAAGAGGGGGCGGGGTGCACAGAGGTCACGAGGGACCTGGGAGAGCAGGGGACAGTGGTGGCCCACCCCCCTGCCCTCAGTGCTCTCCCTCTGTGCTGGACCTCCTCTTAAAGACCCCAGATGGGAGGAATGTCCGGTTTCAGGGTGAGAAAAGTGCCCAGGGGGAGACTGGCCCACGGGCCTCGGCCTCCTCCATGCCAGCATGCTTAGGTTGCCGTCCAGCTCTCGCCCTCATGCAGGGCATATGGGTGCCAGTGCCCTTGGTGGAGTGTCATCAGACAACATGAGTCAGGGACAAGGGTCTCCGGGCGACAGGCCCTGGACCTCTGTCCTGCAGTGACACCCACATTTGGGGACCCTCAGAGAATGGAACTCATCAAAAATACAAATTCTGGGCCTCACCAGCCACGCCCCTCTAGGTCTGCCCAGGAACTGTTCATAGAGCCCCTGGTGACGGCCATGGGCCCCTCCCCAGGCTGGCACAGGGCAGGCCCAGCTGACCGGTCTTGATGTGACCAGGGGAGGGTAGCTGGGGTTCAGGCATGGGGAGGACGCACCAGGAGCTGCCTGCGGGTGAAAGCAGGGGACTGTGACCCTGCTGAATGCAGAGTCCTTTGACAGCAAATTTCTCTCAGATTAGCTGAGAGCCCCTGGGGCCCCTACTAGTCACCCTGAAGGTCTGCTGCCGGCCATGGCCCCACGGTTCTGCCCTAGTTCCTCTGCTTGGTGACCCGCAGTGCATGGCTCTGCGGCAGCTTGTTGCATAGGGCCTGAAACCCAGTGGTGCTCAATGCGGATTTGGGGAATGAGTAAATGGAATCAAGCTGGAGGAGGGTGCTGGCCAACAAGGCTTGGTGGCCTGGCTGCCCCAGTGGCCCACCCCTGGCCAGCAGGCACTGACCCTGTGGCAGCCAGGCCCTTCCCTTCAACAGCCCGTTCCTCTTGATGACCTGGGAGGCTCCTCCCACTCATGCCCTCTGACGCCGAGGCATGCTGGTGAAGAGCCCTTGGAAAGCATGTTTGTGGGAGGGTGGGCACCATGTTTCCAGAATGTTCCAAGGTCTGAAACAGCCTGCAGGCCAGAGGCAGGGAGACGGGGCTCAGCCCAGACCTGAGCCTCTGTGCTCCGGACACGTCCTGGCCATTGCACAACCAGAAGGCTGGAGGGGCTGTGGGTAGGTGAGAGGGACTTTCTCAGAGAAGGTAACCCTGGAGGGAGCAGGAGGGAGCAGGCGGCAGCTGATGGGGGACCCAAGGGTCCTGCCCCCATGTCCAGGGCTCCAGGCCCCTCATGGCCTCAGGATAGCTACTCCCTCCCCACTACCAATGCTCCTCTCTCCTGGGCTGATGGCCCCCACGGGGATCACTCCTCCCTTCCTAGCCAGTGCAGAGTGGCCATGGCTGGGTCAGGCCCTGCCCCTCACCAACAAGTAGGCCTTTCCTGCCGCACTGGACTGGACCCTCCCTGCCCTGCCCTCAGCAGCACTTGAGCCTTGCTGGGCCCAGCCCTTTGCCTCCTCTGTGAGCCCATGGCCTCCCCAGGAGCCCTCACTTGCTCTTCCACCTGGCCTGAGATGGCCCTGGGGACTCACAAGGGCCTCCCCAGTGCTCAGGTGGCTAGTATGGTTTGAAGAAACAGGGCAATGTCCACAAGGAGTGCAGCACAATGAGAGCATTCACCACCGGCTCCACGTCCCCTCCCAGGCGGTTCTGCTGGCCTCCCTGACCCGCCCCTCCCTGCAGGTGCTCCCAACCAATGTCCCCACATCCCTACTTCCACCCACAAACCCTTCCGTGCAGGCCTGTGGCTACATGGCGGCCTCCTTTTGCTCTGAGGTTCGTACAGAAGGGCCCTGGCCCTTCTGCTGTTTCTCAGGATAACGAGCAGGCCACTCACCAAGAGGTTCTCAGTCTTCTTATGTAGTTTTTAAGATATCTGACGCGTTTCAATTCATAGTTCCTTTTTATGCTCAAATTGTCCTGCTGCTGATCAGACCCTTTTAAAAGTAGGCAGTGGACAACACCGGGAAATCATGCTGAGGCAAAATAGCCAAGGAGTGGCTCTCACATCTGAAGACAGCCTGCCCTCCATACCCGCGGCTTCTGCATCCACAAGTCCAATCCCAGTTGGCAAATATTGGAAAAGATGCACTGAACGTGTCCAGACCTTTCCCCTGTTATTCCCAAACGATACAGTGTAACCACTGTTGACTGATGTTTCTGTTGTGTTCACCATTAGGAGGAGTCTAGAGGGGATTTAGGGGCACAGAGGGTGCACCTGGGCCAAGTGCCAGCCCTACACTGTTTTATATAGGCACTGGAGCACCTGAGGACTCTGCTATCCAAGGGACGGGGTGGTCCCAAAGCCAGTCCCCTGTGGATTCTGGGAGATGATTGCACCAGTTTGTTACTAGCAGTATAATTCTTGGGGTTCCTTTGGCCCCTGGCATGCGAGTGGGACTGCTGACCACGATGCTGTAGGGCGCTGTCCCATAGCAGAATTGGCCCCCTTGGAGGCCACTGTCTTTTGCAGACATAAGTGGTGTAGTGAGGCACAGCCGCACATCCGGATCATTCCCTGGTGTGCCTTTGGGTTAGTTTCTAGCAGCGTGACTTTCGGGTGAAAGGGAACACGTACTTTTGCTAATATTGTCAGAATTTCCTCCCCGGGGTGACGGGGAAAGCACCTGCCACCTGGCCCCTCCTGAGTATGCCATCAAACGTCTGGATTTTCGCCAATCAGATAGCGAGCGATGGTCTCCGTGTACTTTTAATCCGCCGCTGCTCCGAGGAGTGAGGCTGGGCATTCCTTCACAGATGCAAAGGCCCACTCTCTTCCTGGGTGCGGGAATGTCTTCCCTCACTGTCCACAGGATGCCACTTTGCTCTCTTCGGTGTCAGATGTTCTTTGTGTGCCAGTGATCAATCCTTTGCCTGTGATGGAAATCGCAAATAGTTCCTCCAGTTTGTCACTTATCTCTTTAACTTTGCTGATGGTGGTTTTCTTTTTCCTTTATCTATTGCTTCTAGATTCCAAGTCGTAGCTGGAAACGTTCTCCCTGCTCACTTGTCCCTTCTTACGGAATCTGTACAGCTTCGCTTGACTTTTACATGGAAGCCTATGATCCATCAGAGTTATTCCTGGGCATGGTGTGAAAGGAAGGGGCCTCTGAATCCTTGGTCTTGGGGCTACTGTTGCAGCAACGTGCTTATTAAAAACTCACCTTCCCCCTGATTTGAGACGCAGGCCCTGGTCCTTGGTGTGCCTTCACCCGGAAAGTTTACAGAATGCCTGCTGTGTGCTGGGAGCTGCAGGCTGCTCCTTCCCGGCCCATTCTGTGGTACATGGGAAGTTCCCCTCACCTCTTGGTCCCCGCAGTTTCCCAATACCTGCTCTGCAACCTGTGGGACTTCTTTCTGAAAACAGTTGGTGGGCCCCAGCCTAGAGCTGAACTCTGTTCCCCATCACAGAGCCCAGGACACTCAGGGAACACCTGCACGCATCTCTGTGAGCTCCTGTCCCCTGGCTGCAGGGGAATGGCAGCTGAGCTCCACCACCCCTCCCTGGGGAGGGAGAGGGGCTGGCAATGTCGGGGAAGTTGGTCTTTTCTATTGGCAACAACCCCCCTCAAACACCAGTGCAGCAGGGCTGGGGCGCTGCAGTGCGGAGCTTGTCACCATGTCACTCACCTCTGTACCCACACGGGAACCATGAAGTGCCTGTCAAACCAGGTTCCAGAGAAGGAGGGAAAGGAGAGCAGGGAGGGCCAGGACAAGGAGCCCATTCTCCAAGTCACCAGGGTGGCACAAACATTTCTCCCTGGCCTGCCCAGGCAGCTGGCCCCACCGTGCCCAGCAGACAAACCCGGGTCCAGCCCCCACCCCAGGCTCCCACTGTGCTATCCCTGACCATCTGCTGAGGTTTTCTCTCCTTAGTGGGCAGCGACTCCAGCCATTCCCTGGGAGACCAACCGGGGGTCAACCCCTCCTCATCCTAAGTGTGCCTCAGGATGCCCTCTGTGCCCCTTGGAAAGGCTTGAAGGGTGGGAAAGTGGGTGCCGGCATCCTAACCCCTCCCCAGGGCAGATCGCGGTGGGGGTCACCTACTGGCCCCCAGCTTTCCTCCCTTGCTGGGCTGGGGACCTCCTGAGTCAGGCGGGACAAACGGGAATGAGGAGCTGGGTTCAAGGGCGCGGGTGAGAACCGGGTTAGGCAGGTGAGCGCAGAAGGGAGAGGGGTGAACAGGTGGGCACCCACCCGCAGCGTTCCTGCGCACTGGGCGGTCGGGGGCGGGGTGTCCGGGAGGGGCGGGGCCTGCGGTCCCCCGGGGACCCGCCGGCGGCTCCCGCCCCCTCCGGCCCCGCCCCACCCCCGGGCGGGGCGGGCAGCGGGCCCGGTGGCGGGGCTGGCAGCCTGGGCTGCCGGCACTGTGCCCCGGCGCCCGCCTCAGCTGCAGCTCCCGTGAGGCGCCCGGGCCGCCCCCACCACCCCCGGGCCCGGCCTCGCCATGGCCGCGGCCTCCTCCCCGCCCAGGGCCGAGAGGAAGCGCGGAGGCTGGGGCCGCCTGCTGGGCGCCCGGCGGGGCAGCGCCGGCCTGGCCAAGAAGTGCCCCTTCTCCCTGGAGCTGGCGGAGGGCGGCCCGACGGGCGGCACGCTCTATGCGCCCGTCGCGCCTTCCAGCGCCCTGGGGCCCGCGTCCCCCACGGCCCCCGCCGCGCCCTCGGCGTCCCCGGTCCTCGCCGACCTCGGCCCCCGGCCGCCGGTGAGCCTCGACCCGCGTGTCTCCATCTACAGCGCGCGCCGGCCGCTGCTCGCGCGCACCCACGTCCAGGGGCGCGTCTACAACTTCCTCGAGCGCCCCACCGGCTGGAAGTGCTTCGTCTACCACTTCGCAGTGTGAGTACCGCCGCGACGCTGCTCGCGACGCCTTCGGAGAGCGGGTGGGGGAGCGGGGTCCCTGCGCCCCCCGCCGCCTTGATCCCCCAGCCGTGATCCTGTGACCCCGGGCCCACCGCGAGGAGAGGAAGGGGTTAATGGGAAAACAAACTAGTTTGTTTCAAGTCCCACCAAGTTCAGGGAGCTGCCAGCGCGGGGAGGGGTGCACCAGGCAGGAGGTCTCCGCTCCTCCCGCGGGGCTGTCCAGGTGCCAATGCCCTGGGAAGAGAAGCAAGCTGGGGAAGCTCACCCTGGGGTGCAGCCAGAGAATTCCGCAGGGTTGGCAGGGAGAGTAGCCTCATGAGCCCCCAGGAGAAGAGGTCCTGATGCTCAGACCCTTGGAAGACCAGGTAGGTCTCAGTCTAGAGGACTCGTGGGCAGGGATGTGTGGCAGGTGCACTGGCCTTCCCCAGGCTGCAGGAATACCCGCGGGTCCTCATTAACCCAAGCTCATAAAAACCTGGAAGGGTACAGAGGGACAGGTTTTCAGGCATCCATCAAAGGCAGCTGTGCTCCCAGAGGAAGCAGGGCGGCAGCAGCACCTGGCCCCAGCACCTGGCCCTGGCTGCCACCAGGTGGTTCCCACTCCTGTAGGCGGGACTCAGGCCTGACACTTGATTTCTCAAGGACAGGGGCACAGGAAGTTACCTCCCAGAAGGGTCAGGCTGCACTCCTTGCTGCCTCCCCTGCCGTCCCCGTGGCCCTACTTCCTGGCTGCCCAGCCAGTGGCTTCTTGGTATCTTGCCAACCTCTGGCCTGTGAGTCTGCTCAGATGTCCCCTCGCTGATTGCTGTGGGCTCCTTTGGGGCTGCACGGGGGGGTTTCCCACGGGTGGGGCATGCTCAGCCCTGCCACCTGGGCTGGGCCTGGGAGGGTGCCCAGGGGCCTGTTTACCCCACTGGTAGCTGCCTCCAGGGCCCCCAGCTTGTAGCAGGAGCTGGCTCAGGTAGCTGTCCTCCTTGTGAAGAGAAGTAGGACCTTCCACAGCAGGAAGGACAGGTCTCAGGACACCTGAGCCATGACCATGCGGGTCTGGGAGAGGTGGAGGCTTTGCAGCAGGAGTGGATATAGTGTCTTGGGGGTCACATTTCTATGCAGTGATCCCCAGGGACCTCACCTGAGTCCAGCCCTGCTGCGAAAATGTTTTGCAAACAGCAGGCTGGTGGGTGTGCTGTGTGGGTGGACTGCTGGCCTCCCAGCACTCCCCGGCAGGGCTCCAAACTCCCTGTGATGCTGGGGTGGGGGAGACACTGTGGACCCCAGAGCAGATGCTGAGAAGACCAGGAGCCCCTCCTGCCCAGGCAAGATGCCTGCAGGCACTCACTAGATGGCATGCGGGGCGCAGGCCGGGGCTGAGCGTTGCCTGAGCTCCAGCTGCAGCGCGGGGCGGAGGAAAAGGCTCGCCATGCCCCAGAGGAAGTCTGTGCTTACACTGCGCTTTCTTCCTGATTAGGATTGTTCAGCCCTCGGAAGTTTGCTCAGTTGAGTCTGCCTTTGCCCAGCCTCCCGGAGGCAGGGCAGCGGCAGCTCCTGGGGCAGCTCAAGGGCTCCTCTGATGTGGAGGGTAGGGGAAGGGATGCCTCTGTGAGTGGCCAGGTGGCAGGACCAGTCTTCTCCAGCTCCAGGCCCCTGGCCCTGGGGAGTTGACGAACATCCCCCACCATCTTGGGGTGGGGCTGCAGGTGAACCCTGGCTGGGCAGAGCCTGTGGCTTCCCTGGGACCTGAAAAGGGTCTCCTTAGCCCCAGAGTCTCCAGGAGGTAGGTGGGGCCAGTCTTCCAAGGGAAGACCTGTCTTGGAGCCGGGACCCCACGGGGTGGTCAGTGAAATGTGGTGGTCAGTGCCAGGCTGGTCCTGGTGTTGCTGTACAATGTCACAGATGGGATGGGGAGGAGAGCAGGCTGTCCTTGGTAAGGCAGACTGGGAAATGAGAGGGATTCTGGTTTCTGGGCCCAAGGAGGGTAAGCCTGCCCTAGGAGGGTCCTGTGGTGGGCAGGGGTCAAGGTAGGGACTGGCGTCCTGCAGGTCTGGACATGCATTCCCTTGTGCAGCTGGGGAAGCAGGCCCGGACATCCTGTCCCCTCCTTGGGGAACCCCTGCTCCGGCCCAAGGAGAGCAGCCCTTCCTGTGTCCGTTCTGGCCTTCTCTGGCTGGCCAGGGCGCAGGACGCAGCACCGGGCACTGCCCTTTGCTTTACTGGGCTTCCTGTCCCCTCTTGCTCCCAGGCTTCTTTCACAGCCCTTTACATCCCCACTGTGGGGTCACTCCCACCTGGCTGAGGGCACGGGGCCAGAAGGGTCCAAGCCATCTTGCTGATGGGCCTCGGCAGGGTCTGATACTCTGGGTGCTGCGCTGCTTGGAATCCTGGTGGGGACCTCGGGATTTGAGGAAGAGGCACGGAGAGGAACCTTCCCACACCCCTGGTGCTCCAACCCAAGCTGGGCTGGCTCGACACTCCTGTCCCCACCTCCCACACCCCTGGCTCTCCTGAGTCCTCGAGAATGCCCAGTGTCTTTGGCAGCACCTCACCGCGCGTTAATCATTGACGGGCTGCACCTGGTCCGGCAGTTTATTGGGCTGGGCTGGGCTGGGCTGGGCTGGCCGCTTTTCCAGAAGCAGGAGCCACATCACCCTGACTGTGGCCCAGGGAGGCCCCCATGCAGACCTGAGGAGGAGCTGGGCGGGCTGGAGGGTGGCCAGCTGAGACGCTGCGGGGCTGGGCTGGGGGATCGGGCTGTCTGGGTGTCCAGGTCTTGCTCCCTCTGTCCCCTTCAAGCTCTGCTGCTGTTCCTCAGCCTGGATTCTGGGTAAAGCTGATTTCCTTTGGGGGCTTCTCTCTGTGCGGCCGCCTCTGGGGCCTGTCCCTTGCTCACCTGCCCTGGCCGTCCAGAGACCCCTCAGCCCCGCTGCAGAACCAGCCCACGTTTCTGGAGGCACTGCTGCCCGAGGGCTGAGCACATCCGCCAGGCGTGGCCTCGGCTGGATGACCACATGCATCTTTTGTGCCAGGGCTGGGGAGGGATTGAAGCTCCTGCAGAAGGGCCTCCTCAGCCAGCATGGAGGCCTGGGGTCAAGAGGACACCTGGGGACCTGTGTCCTTGCAGGGCTGCCTGGGTGAGCAGAGCTCTGGGGCTGGAAGCATGCTGTGTCAGTGTGTGGTGGCAGGAGCAGCGGAGGCCAGGCAGGAAGTGACCACCCACAGCTCATGCCCGTTTCTGAGGGGCTGGTGTCCTGCTCCTGATCACAGGCCAGTTCCGAGAGCTCTCCTGTGTGAAGCATCCCCAAGGTGTGCTCAGATCTCCTTGGAGCACAACCTCTGTGGGATGGTGTTGTTTGGAGCCTGGCCCACAGGTGAGGGGACCTGAGCCTGCCCCTGTCACCAACTCCTGGGCCAGGGCTGCTGCTGGCCTGTGTCGTGCATTCTGAACAGCCAGGCTGCGAATGAGGGCTCTGGCCTTTGCTGACCTGGCCCAGGCAGGGCCCTGACTCTCCTGGCACCCGGCCTTCTCATTGGATAAGTGGAGCCAGATGAACCCAGGGTCCTTTCAGCCCTGACATCCCAGCCAGTTCCTGGCTCCTGTGTACTGGTCTGTGATCGAATCCCAGGTCCATCATCAAGAATGATGGCCTAGAGGATGGAAGCTCAGGTCCCAGAGCTGGGCAATGGCTGTCAACATGATGGTCTCCAAGGAGGATGTTCCAGGCCCAGAAGGAGCCATGGCTATAAGGCCAGCCTGGGGAGAGTTTGCAGGGGAAGCTTCTGGAAGCATGCTGGCACCCAGCCTCTGCTTCCAACAGGGACTGAGATGCTACATGCCACCACGTGGGCTGCAGATGCAGACCCCGAGGTGCTTTTATGGGATGGGGAGGAGGCCCCGTGGAGGAGGCTGGCCTGCTGGGCCTGCAGAGGAGGTGCCACACAGGTGCCCTGGAGCTCAGGTGTGTGGGGCGGGTGGCCTGTGGGTGACTGTGGCCCCTAGTAGTGATGCCCTGTGCAGGGCCCATGTGCCCTCTGTGTGGGCATGGCGGCAAGCCATTCGTGTCCCCCACCTTCTCCTGGCAGGTGATCGTGTCCCTCCAGTGGCCTCTGAGCTGAGAAAGCCCAGAGCTGCAGGCAGGATTCCCAGGGTGGCTGAGGGCTGTGGTGGAGATGTGCTGCTCTGCTATCTGCTGAGTGACCACAGTGACCCTGGGGGACCTGATATCACCTGTGCTCCGGGCGTGTGAAAGGACTGGCCTCTGAGGATATCTGTCTTCCGCTGCCCTGCCCAACCTGGCCCCCTTCTCTGGGCTCTGTGTGGGTGCTGACCAGGACAGGGGACCTCCTAGCTCTGTCCAGGGGCCTTGGGGAAGGATGGAGGAGCACAACAGTGCTGGAATCAGGAACAGGGGCCCACTGTCTGCCCAGGGCAGCCCTTGGTTGTGTACAGCTGGGAACCCTAGGCTCAGAGAGGGCAGGCTACCTGTCCAAGGCCACACAGCTATGAGTGTCCAAAACTGCCTGGGTCTGAAGCCAGGAGCTTCCTCCCTACATGGCTTGTCAACAGCCAGGGCCTCAGGCCTCCTCCAGACCCGCTGTCCCACCTGGGTGGATGGGGTCACAACATCGACCCTTTTGGTGGCTTGGCTGTGAGGACGCGGGGCTGCCATTTGTGCGGGAAGGAGAGGAGAGGACGCCCCTGGGCAGGAAGGTGCTGCTCCTGAGGGGTGGTGGAGCCTCGCCCCAGAGCTTCCCTCAGCCTGGCTGGTGAGTCACCCTCGGTGCCCGTCCTGGGGTGGGAGCCACTCTCAGACACCTTTGTGCTCTGCTGAGGCTCAGCGGGGCCACCTCCTGCAGGAGGCCATCCTGGCTCCCTGGCAGAGCAGTGCCGTGCCGTGGTCATGATCAGTGCCTCTGGGCCCTGGAGCCCTGGCCCCCATCCGCCTGGGCATCCTGTGGGATGTTAGCAGATGCCCATCTCAGCGTGTCTGGTGTCCCAGGGTCCCAAGCGGGTGGTGCTCCGTAGGGTCTCCAGGCATCCAGCCACGGGAACCTGAGTCCTTCCTCTCCTTCTCCCAGCTCTGGCTCCCCCTCTGCACCCACAGGCTGCTGCCCATCACTGCAGCCCCCAGGGAAGCTGGGCCTTGTGACACCCCTGTGAGCGTTTTTATCTAGTGGCATTCCTGTGCTCGGGAAAGCAGCAAGCAGAGGTCGCCCGACCCTCCAGGGAGAGTCCTTGGGTCCTGCCAGGAGTGCCCTGGGGTGGCTTTGCCATCCTGGCTGGGTCGGCCCACATCCTGAGCAGACCCTGTCTGGAGTGGCCCTCTCTGCACAGCCCCTGAGGAAGACATGGTCGGCTGTCTGTCTGCCTGGCCACCTGCTGCAGGGGGTCCCCACACACATGTGAGCATGTGTGATGATGTGCACTGAAGGGTCCATGGGCATTTCCAGGCCAGGGCACGACACGTACAGATCAGGGTACATCAGGGTGACTGGCACTCCCACCACCAGTTTCATGTGGGGGGAACATGAAGCCCCTCTCTGCCAGCTGTCATGAAGAGCTCAGTGGCCGTCGGCCGGTCACTCCGCTGTGCTGTGGATCGTCAGCAGGGGCTCCTCCTGCCCAGCTGCTCCCCGAGCCTCTTGCCATGCCCTCTGCAGCCACCCTCCCTCACCCTTCCTGGGCTCTGTGGCCACTGCCCGCTCTCTGCTTTGGGACCCACGTCTTGGCTGCTGCTTAAGTGGGAGCAGGGAGCACTCCAGGTGCCTGACGTGTCACTGGTCTCAGGGTCTCCAGTTCCGTCGGTCTCGCTGCAGATGGCGGCCCTCTCTGTGGCTGAAAGGTTTCCTTTTGCATTCGTCAGTCGATGGCACCCAGGGCGGTTCTCACCAGACTGCCGGGCACAGCCTGCAGTGAGCTCCCAAGTGCGGGTGTCTTCATCTGAACTCGTGCCAAGTTCAGCTTGTGTGGATGCTGCGGAGCGGGACAGCTGGTAGGACCTCGCCGAGGCTGGGTGCTCGTCATGTGTGCACACAGCCTGCTTTCTTGCCCCTCCATCCGCTGGATCCTCCGCCGGCTTCTCTAGGCTGTGAATGGTGTGCAGGGAGCACGGTGCAGTGCCTCGTGGACACGCTGACTTCGGTCCTTGAGTGGGTGCCCAGGAGCAGGATGGCTGGGCCCTGTGCAGTGCTGCTCCCACGACCCTGTCCTGGTCAGCGTCCCCACCAGTTGTGTGCCAGGGCTCCCCTTCTCCACCTCCTCGCCTGTGTTGATCCCTTACTTTCTGACAATGACTGGTCTAACCGGGGAGGGTTGAGGCCTCGGGTGCTTCTGCCCTGCATCTCCCTTATTAGCGATGTGAGTGGCGTTCCAGGCGCTCGCTGGCCCCTGTACCTCCTGTTTGGAGAAGTGTCTTCACTTTCTTAAACTGTGTTATTTTTGCTGTTGAGTCTTCCAAGTTCCCTGTACCTTCTGGAAATTGGTCCCCTGTCCGATGGACTGTATGTGAACCTTCTCTCCCATCCTCTAAGTTGCATCTTCATCTGTTGATTCTTTGGCAGTACTGAATCTTTTTAGTTTGATGAAATTCCATTTGCCAAATGTTGCTTTTGTTGCCAAGACGATCTTTGCCCAGACCCATGTCTGGAAGCATTTCCTAAGTTCTTTTTTTTTTTTTTTCCTAGTTTCGGGGCCTTACACTTAAGTCTTTGATTCCCTTTGAATTGATCCTCGTATGTGGTGAGAGGTGGGGCTTGCTTTCTTCTGCACACAGATGTCCAGTTTCTTTCACTAATTGAAGACTTCTTCTCAAGTGTGTATTCTTGCTGCCTCGATCAGCAATCGGCTGGCCATAAGCACTTGGATTTGTTTGTGGGTTCTCTGTTCTGCTTCACTGGTCTGTGTTTCATGCAGTGCCATGCTCTTGTGGTGACTGTACTTTGTCACGTGTTTTGAAGTTGAGTATTAGGATGTCTCAGCGTTTCCTTTGCTCAGGATTGCTTTGCTATTCAGACTTGCGTGTGGCTCCATACAAATGTTAAAAATGATTTTCCCACCTCCATGAATACCGTCACTGGTATTTGAAAATGAGTTGTACTGAAACTTTAGACTTTGGGAAATATGTGCATTTTAACAATATTATTCTAATCCATGAACATGGGATACCTTTCCATTTTTTATATACTCTTCAATTTCTTTTCAATTTATAACTTTCATTGTAAAATCATTCACCTCTTTGGATAAATTTATTCCTCACCTTTTTATTTTATTTTCGCTATTGCAAATGGTCTGCTTTCTTGATTTCTTTCTCAGCACGTTTGTGATTGGCCTGTAAAAGACTACTAATTTGCACATGTTGATTTCATACCCTTGCAACTTTACTGAGTTTGACTTTCAATTCTAGCAGGGTTGTGTGTGTGTGTGTGTAGTCTTTAATTTTTTCTCTATATAAAACCACATAACTTCCAATACAGTGTTGAACAAGACAAGAGCAGTGCAAATAGACGTGCTCGCCTTGTTCCTGACCTTTGAGGAAATGATAATGATTTTAGCTTTCCCCATTAACTGTGATGTTGGCTGTGGGTTTGTCATATATGACCTTTACTGTGTTGGGATGAATTCCTTCTATCCCTGATATTTGGAGGTTTTTTTTTTTTTTTAATCATGAGTTGTTGAAGTTTATTAAATGCCTTTTCACCCATTGCGATGGTCATATGGGTTTTGTCTTTCATTCTGTTGATGTGATGTGTTGTCTTGCAGCCATTGATTTGCATATGTTGACGCATCTTGTGTGACTGGGATGAATCCACTGGATCATGGTGTGTAATCTTTTTGATGTGCTGCTGGCCCCGTGCGTTAGTAATTTTTTGAGAACTTCTGTGTTTATCAGGGGTTCTGGCCTATAGCTCCTGTTTTGTTGTCTTTGCTCAGTCAGCATAAGGGTGAGCTGGCCTTGTAGAAGGAGCTTGGGAACACTTTTCTTTGTGGGAGACTTTTCATTACTGATTCAGTCTTGAACTTGTCATTGGTCTCTTCAGGTTTTCTGTGTCTGCCTGGTTCAGTATTTAGTAGGTGATGCCTGTAGAGAAATTCATCCACTTCTAGGTTTTCCAGTTTGTCGATGTTTGAGTGTCCATCGTCGTCCCAGTGAGCCTTTGTGTTTCTGTGCTATTGGTTATGAGGCCCATTTTCTACCTGTTATTTGGATCTTCTCTCTCTTCTTTTTCTTGGCTAGTTTAACTAAAGTTTTGTCAGGTTTATCTTTTCAAAAAAACCAGTGTTGGGGGCTGGGGCTGTGGCTCAGCAGCAGAGGGCTTGCCTAGCACGTACGAGGCACTGGCTTCGATCCTCAGCACCACATAAATATAGACATAGAAAATAAAGGCATGCTGTCCATCTACAACCACAAAAAACACCAGCGTTATTTCATTGATTGTGTAGTTTTTTGTCTGTTTCATTTATTTCTGCTCTGATCTTTGTCATTTCTTTCCCTCTACTAATTTTGGGTTGAGTTTGTTCTTGATTTCCTAGTTCCTTGAGCTGCATTGTCAGGTCGTCTGGGTGCAGTCTTAATTCCCGAGTGTGGGCACTTACTGCCCTAAGCTTCCCTCTGCTGCCGTTCTCGCTGTGTTCCCTGGGTTGCGCTTTTGTTGTCATTTAAGACACTTAGAATTTACACTTTGGTTTCCTCCCTGACCCAGGGTCCCTCGGGAGAATGTTGTTTCATTGCGATTTCTGGAGTTCCTCTTGTGGATTTCGAGTGTGTTCCTGTGGTCGGAGAAGATGCTTGCTAAGACGTCTGTCTGTTAAAATCTGCTGAGACTGTTTTGTGGTCTCGCACGTGTTCCTGCAGAAGGCTGTCCTCAGCGCGCGCCCTGCCACTGTGGACGGTGCGCTCTGGAGATGGCGGGCAGGCCCGCTCGGTCTCCGGCACAGCTCAGCTCCAGCTTTTTATTCTTTTCTTCCCGAGGGTCCGTCGATGGCAGAGGTCAGGTGTGAGGGTCCCCCTAACTGTCCTCCTGGGGCCTGAGTCTCCCTCTGCTCTCCGTGCCTGGGGCTCCCGTGCCGGTCAGGGATTTCTGCCGTGGCCTTTCCTCCTCCTGACTCGATTCCTTTATCCTCACGTGGTGACCTTCCTGGTCCTTCCTGTGGCCTCACTTAGCCCTTACGCTGGTGTGAGGGCAGCTGCCCCTGCCGCTTCCGTTTGGGAGCCCGCCTGTCTGTCTGGGCTGCACGGCGAGTTTCTCGCAGGCAGCTTGTCACCAGGTCTTTCTCTTTTTTAACCACTCAACCAATCTGCCTCGTGAACGGTCGCTGAGGGCCGGCGAGCCGCCTCCCTGTCGTCCTGCTGGCCTGTGGCCTTCCCCCGCCGTGGCCCTCCTCTGTGGCTGGGCGGTTTTCTGAGTTCACAGGTTGACCCTCCGCCCTTTGTCTTTTGCATGTCTGCTCGCCGCTGGGCTCTGCGCTGGTGTGCTTTGTGGCGGTGGCTCTTGTGCTCTGGCTTCCAGTGTCCCATTCCCTTCGGCGTTTCTTGCGGGCCATCTGGTGGTGGTGAATTCCTGCACTGTCGCTTGTCTGGGTGTGACTTTATTTCTCCGTCTCTTCTGAAGGAGAACTTTGCTGGGTGTGGTGTTCTGGGTGGGTGGGCTTGGCTCTCTGGACCTTGTATGGTCCCACTGTCTCCTGGCCAGGGACCTGCCCAGAAGCCTGCTGTCCATCAAGGGGACTCCCTGTGTGTGGCCTGACCCCTCTCTCGCTGTTCATTGCTGTGTGTAGGACACTGTCTTGTACTGTTGACCGTCCGACTATGATGTGCCTTGGAGAGGGTCCTTCTGCTCTGGGGATCCTTTGAGCTTCATGGGCCTGGCTGTCCTTATCTTTTCCAAGATGTGTAAAGTTTTCAGTAATCATTAATTTCATTAAATATTTTATTGAATTTCTGTGCTGTCCCTTTCCTTTCACCCTCTGAGACACCCACAGTGCAGCTACTGACTCCCCAGGGTCCCACAGGGCTCGAAGACTTTCTTCATTCTTTTATTTTTCTTTTTTGTCTGACTTATTTTAGTCAAAAGACTTGTCTTAAAACCAGAATCCCTTCCTCTGCCCGACCTGCTCTGCTCTCAGGGCTCTGATCTGGCCTTCACGTCTCATTTGTTGGGCTCCAGACTTCCATTCGGCTCCTTTTCACTCTCCCGCTCTTTGCTGAACTCCCCACTGAGGGGCTGAGTGGTCTTCTGGCCTCCACTGAGGGTCCGTCTGTTCTCTTGCATCTTGGTTGGTCGCCAACCATCACTGCTTTGCCTCCTCAGGCCCCGGCTGGTGTCCTTACCTGGGCAATCTCTTACCGGAGACTCACCAGGGTCCCGTTACCTGTGTCTCCACGTTGATATTCTTCAATATCTGTGCATTTGCTTAGCAATTTCATAGGGTGGCTTTAGTAGTGAAAGACCCTCTCCTGGCACCGTGTCCTTGGCTGCTGATTAGTGAGGGGCACTGGTCTGTCCAGGTGGGGGCCTTACTGTGGCGGCCATGCAGCTTCTCCAGCTGTTCGGCTCTGTGTGTTGGTGGGGTCTGGCTGGGCTTCAGGGCCTGTGGGGTCGCCTACTTGCTAGCAAGCTCCATGAGGCCAGTGTGCTCACTGGCAGCACTGGGCATGGTGTGTCTAGCCGTGGGTGTGAGCTCAGTGTCTGAGCGTTGCTTGGGGACAGGAATGCAATTGTGGCCCAGGTGGCCATGGTACTGTTCACCTGCTAGAAGGATGAGCTGCCCATCAGTGTCTGACAGCTGCTGGTGGGCCTAGACACCTGACAGTGTCTGAGAGTGGCACATGTGACTTTGTGGGACCTCACGGGGGATCTGGGTGGCCTGCCAGGTGCTTCCCAGGGCCGAGTGTGGGTCTGCAGGAACTTTTTCCTCTTTGCTTGGAGGGGATGGTGTTGGTGAGCTGACTCCAGAGCACACCTCCACTTACTTCTGAGTTCTGGATTCTTGGTCCTTATCTTTCTTTCTGCTCATCAGTTCACACACAGGGACATTGGGCTGCCTCGCACAGGGAAACCAAGGCCTGACCCTTTGCTCATGCCACACCTGGGGAGCTCCTCCAGGTCTGCACAGAAACCCTTGGAGCCTTAATATCAAGCAAGACAATGCCCTGTTCTGGGCCCCACAGGCACCTGCTCCAGCCCGGCCCCGCCCGTCCGCAGCTCCAGGAAGCAGCACCCCTGCAGGCTACCTCTTCCCACCTGGAACTGCTTTCCTTGTGCTTGTATCTTGGAGGGGGCACAGCCCCATAGCCCTACTGCAGCAGGGCGGAGGACTTCCCTTGTGTGTCTCCCAAGGGTGGCAGCCTTCTCTGCTCCCTCCCCAAACTGTGCTCTGGGAAGTTCAAGGTCACTTGAAGAGTGGTTCAAGGCCACTTGAGGGTACAGCTCCCCTGAGCACAGTCCTGCTAGCCTTGCTCCATACAGAGGTCTGGAGAGGTTCATGCAGCAGGAAGCAAAGGTAGACAGCTGGACAGGGACCCCAGCCTGCCCTCGCTCCTTCTTGCCCTCAAGCCTGCCTCCTTATGAAGACCACCCAGGGCCAGGGCCTGCCTCTTGCTTCTTGGCTGATTGCAGTCTCTTCAGCTCCAGAGCCTCACTGAGGATAGGTGCCTCCGTCTCCAGCAGTTCTGTCCGGGGGGTGCCCTGCCTGGCAGAGGGGAGCAGCTGGGAGGTTCTGGGGGGGCCAGGGAACCTTAGGCTGTATCTGAACATCTTCAGGAAGCACGTGCTTCGAGCACTTGCTCTGGGCAGGTGGTGGGCTGGTGCCCTACTCCGTGGTTCCTCTGGCCCTTCTCTTGTACAAAGTCACATCTGTGCTCCTGGCTGTGATGGCTCAAAATATGACAAACCTTGGTAGTTAGGACAGCGCGGCACTGGGAGCTGGTGGCACTGGCGTGCAGTCAGGCATAAACCAATGAATGCATTTTTCAAATCTGCATATAGATCCAGTTGTGTGAGTGACGGCCACATGGGAAAGGCCAGGCGGGCCCACGCGCCCCTTGGCACACTGAGACCCATCCCAGGTGGGTCAGAAGACCACTCACATGCCAGAAGGAGACCCCACTGGGTCTCCTCTCCTGAGGGCAGGCACATAGACTGAGAGAGAGCCTTGCCTGAGGAGGGGCCGGAGTGGGACGTCCCCACTGCAGGACAGCAGGCAGGCAGCCTGGGGAGATCGGGAGGCCCCATGAAAGATCGGGTCTCCAGCGCAGAGCTTCTGAAGACAGGGAAGAAACCAGCCACCCCCTCGGAGCCGAGCAGCACCCGGCCCTTCCACAGCAAGGAACGCTGATGTCGCTGCTGGTAGGAGACACACATGCAGGCGTCACGAGGTCCTGCCAGGTCGCAGAACTGCAGCTGCTGGAGGGCGTGCAGGCAGTGAGCTCTGCGAGGAGGGGGTACACAGCTGCCTCTGCCTTGGCAAGCCCCACTCACCTCCTAGAACCTTAAAGGGGCCGCTGACCCAGGCCGTGCAGGACACAGTTCCTGAGAGGCCTGTTTGTAGTTGGTTAGACTGGGAGAACCGCGGTGCCCGTCATGGGAAGGCGCTTGCCTTGGCCCCGAGTGCAGTGCTGTGAAGCCGTCAGGGGGACACACAAGGTTGCTGGGCTGGCATGGAGGAGTCACCTGGATCTGAAGTGGAAAAAGAAGCAGATAAAAGTATAATGGCTACTCTTCATCTAATAAGGGAGAGGGTACAAATCCATCCACACAGAAACAGGAGCAATGGAAGGAAAAACCAAAGCTTGATGACAGTCACCTCAAAGATC
>JAJEJO010000714.1:361811-384926 GCA_020662805.1 Glaucomys volans | reverse complement strand
TTAGAGCTGAGGTGTCTGTGGGAGGTGACCCAGGTGTCAGCTGGGAGGAGCCAACCCCTGCAGCCCTGCCTTTGAAGGAGAACCCTCAGTTCACCTTTGTGATGACTTCTTCCCCTCCCCCCCCCCTCCCCCTCCCCCTCCCCCTCTCCTCCTTTGCGGTGGGGGTGGACCCCAGGGCCTTGCATTCCCTGGGCAAGTGCTCTGCCACTGAGCTACATCCGTAGCCGGTGATAATGTGTTTTTAAAATATTTCTCTTTACTGGAAAGACCTGGGAATGAGGATCATCCAGTTCCTCTGAACTGCCTGGCCCAAGCAGTGTGGCCTTGAAGTGCCCTTTTGTCCTGAGGCTCCAGGGCTCCCAGGGCAGTGGCGGAGCCTGGGTCTAAGCACTTGCACAAGCCAGGCTGGGGGCTTGTGTCCCTGCAGAGGGTGGGGAAGGGACCAGTGCTTGCTGGAGCCACTGTGCAAGGACCTGGACCCGAAGCTGTGCATCTAAACGCAACGTTGCTGGTGATACCGGGGCCAAAGGGACAGGTTCAGGGACACCTGGGGATGCTGTCTGCAGAATCCCAGTTGTGAGGCCCTACAGGAGGGAAGCTCTGAGTTCTGATAAGCAAACGACTAACACATAAAGAGGGGACGCAGGGAGGGCCGAGACTGAAAGTCTGGAATGGCGGGCTGTAACATACCTACCAGTCACAACGTGGCGCCCACTGATGGCAACATTGTACCCACCCATCCTAACACTGTATCTGCCAACGGTAACATCATGTCCACCAATTGTAACATGACCGTTTCTAGGTTCTGAATAACCACATTGCAAAAACAAGACAAAACAAATAAAAAAAACTCAAAGCACAACATCATTTTAAGCTACTATATAATTAATTAATCATTCAGTAGTTAATCCAGTGAGATGTTCCCTCTTGCACTGAGTGTCCCCAGTCCCACTGCTGTATCTGCATGAGCAGGGCTCTGCCCAGCCACGAGGGCTCGGGGCTTTTGGGGTCCTTCTGAGAATGGCCCCCTCCCTCCCTGGATTGTGGGCTCTAGGAGGGCCTTGGAGAGGACAGACGGGGCTGTGCCCAGTGCTCAACTCACTGCAGGCCCCATCACCTTGGCTGAGATGGGAGGGCCAGGCCTCCTGGTAAGTCGTGGTGGGGACATGGCAGCCTCTGGTCTGGGTGCCCCATGGTGCCTGGGATGAGGTTGGTCTGGGGTGTGGTGCACAGAGGATTTGCTGCCTGAAGCTCCCGCGGGATGGAGGGTGCCTGTGACGTTGTCCCTCACTTCACACTGAGACCAGTGGTGAGTGTCAGGGTCCCAGGAAGAGCCTGACCAGGGAGCAAGCCAGGTGCTAAGGGGAAGGCATTCCCACAGCATCCTGGGGGTCAGAGCAGGCCTCAGGGGCAACCGGAAGGGTGGGGTGGATAGAGACCTAGGGAGGACGCTGGGGGGAGAGGAGGTCGGGATTGGGACAGGCCAGTTGGAGGGGTCGGCGCGTAGGCCGTCTGAGGCCCACTGGTGATGTGGTCACACTTGTGTCTTGGAAAGGCCACCTGTCTCAAACTGTTCAGATGTCCAGAATGGCCCTCACCCCTAAACCTGGACGGGCATCTACCTCACACAAGCCTTGACACCTTGGAGAGGGCTCAGAGGCACAGGGGCTGGTTCCTGCCCCAGACTGCCTTTGTGGCGGGGCTGCCTCCCCCACTGGGGGACCTCCACTGGGAGAGTGGGCTGGGCCCTCCCACCTGCATTCCCCTGCCGGGAGTCCGGGAGTCTGTCGCTGCAGGGCCTGGAGGGAGCAGGTGAGGCCCATACCTGTTTTCAGGCAATGACGAGCTGCAGGAACCTTTGAGTGGCTTTTGTTCCTTTATGTGTGTGTGTGTGTGGGGGTCACTCCCTGTCCCCAGGGGTCAGGCTGAAGCATGTGGTACACTTCTGTCTTCCCAGGAACTCAGGCCCAGGGACAGGTGAGCCTGCTGCTCCAGCCAGAGGTGGAGGGATGGATTGCTGACCAAGTGGTGGGGTGAATGGAGACCACCCTGGAGGCCACCTGGGTCCCTCCTGCCTCCAGGGTCCCCACCGTGTGGCAGAGGGTGTGGCAAGTGTGGGGATTCTGCTCTCTGCCCCATGGTGGCTGATGGGGAGCCACCAGAATCTGAGGCCTAAAGC
Source organism: Glaucomys volans (assembly GCA_020662805.1). Classification (NCBI taxonomy): domain Eukaryota; kingdom Metazoa; phylum Chordata; class Mammalia; order Rodentia; family Sciuridae; genus Glaucomys; species Glaucomys volans. The sequence goes on along the minus strand of JAJEJO010000714.1, from coordinate 382,747 downwards.
CCACTCCCCTTCCCCCGGGTGTGGCCCAGGTGGCTGGAATCTGTGGTTGGGACAGAGGACTGGTTTAGCAAGAAACAGGGAGGTTTTTCCTTGTTGTGGGAACCCAAAGGCCAGAAGAGGCCAGTGGTTTTTGTAAAGCCACACAGCAGGTTTTGCAGACAAACCCAATTTGGTCCCAGTCATGAACGGCCACTCTCCTTCCTCCGAGCCCTCCAGCCCCACCCCTTGTGGTCCTCCAGGCTCAGAGTTCCTCCCCCCCCGGGAGGGGGGCTGTGACTGCTGAGCTCCCAGGCAGGCCTGGTGTCTGAGTCCCATCTTCTAGGGAGCAGAGGGCCAGCAGAGGCCTGGGAGAGGTGAAGGGGCCCAGATCTCCACAGCCAGTGGCTGACTCTGGTGCCAGCATGTCCCCAGAGTGGCCTGTCCCCAGGGCAGGGTGGTCCCAGGGCACTGTGGGTGGCTTCTGACCTGTTTCTCTGAGTGGACAGATAGAGTGTCCACCTCCCTGTGGAGGGGCCACCTGTCAGAGGGCACTCCATCCCCCGATGGCGAGGCTGTAGGTCCTGGGCTTGCGGGTGGTGTTCAGGGGCCTGGGGGACCATCTTGGCTTCTCTGGTCAAGGCATGAACCTGTGGGGCAGCCATTCAGGGGTGGCAGCCTGACATGGGGTGACCCTGTCCAAGTCAGCTCACTGGGATGTATGCAGCCTGTGTGGTCACCTTGCATGTGTGGGCAGGGTCTGAACTGACCTTGGTTCCAGGGCTGCTGACGTCATATGTGATCATGTGTTCAGTCTCCACACAGCTCTGTACCAGGCTGGATGCATGTGGCAACTCAGAGTCCCCTCAAGGGCCACCATCCTGCTGCCAGATCTCAGGATGGTTTCTGAGTGGACGTGTGGACTGCCCACCCCAGCAGACATCCAGGCTGCTCTATTTGGCTCCTGGAATGGTCTCTGGAGTCTGTCCAGGACATGGGACTCTGGAGCAGAGAGGAGATGAGGCTGCACTGGCCTGGTGAGCTGCCCTGCAGGGTGGGGACACAACTTGCTACTGTCCCCACAGCTTCTGTTGCATGGAGTGTGACAGCCACCACAGAGCCACATCTCGTGACACACATCTGGGAGGGCAGTGTGGGCCAGATTGCAGCTGCTCGTGTTTGTGTGACCCCTGCCCCCACGTCTGAGCCTCTGGGTCTCAGGAATGTGGGGACTGGGGTGGCTGTGAATGTGGGAGGAGTCTCGTGCCCTGTGCCTCTAGAGCCCAGAGCAGGAGGGAGGGAGGGAGGGATGGGTGGATGGACGAACGGGTGGTGGATGGAGTGATGGGTGGTGGGCAGGTGGGTGGATGGGTGTGTGGATGTGTGAGTGGTTAGTGAGTGGTAGGTAGAGGGGTCGGTGGGTCACCTAGCCAAAGTCGAAGCTTGCGGGAAAGCTGAGTCTCCACAGCCGTCACAGAGTCCTGGCTTAATTGAGTCCTTTGGGGATTCAGGAGTGGCTCAAGGCATTTCACGGGCTGAGGGGTGGGGACCTGGATTCTGGATGTGGTGTCCCTGTGGACAGAAAGGCTGGCCGAGGTGTGGGTGTGGATGCTGAGCTTCGGGTCAGTGTCTGCAGAGCCGACTATGACTCGCCTCGTCCCTCCACTGAGCCTTACCCCTGGCCCGGGCTCCTGGCGAAGGCCCTGGTCTCTCGAACACCAGCACCTTCCTGTTCTGCGGGGACTGTGAGCAGCATCGGCTCTGACCTGGGTGACTGCGGCCACAACCGCACTGCATCCGCTTAGGACCTCTGCCCATGACTAGGCGGCGGGGCTCCTGGGTGGGGCAGGTGCTCGCAGGTGACCTCACCTGGGAAGCCAGCAGTGTGGGAGGCCAGGCCTGAGGGTGAGGGGCTGGCAGAGCCAAGGGGCATGGGGGGTGTTGCTGGCAAGAACTGCGAACTCAGACTTGGAAGTGGGGAGGGACTGGCAGGGCCAGCTAACAGACGGGACGGAGCCACGTCCCTGTGGCTGGGCCTGACATTCAAGTTTCTTCCCAGTGGGCTGACAAGGTATGAAGGTCCTGGGGGAAGGGCCACAGCCTGGTTTGAGCCTCAGGGACTGTGGGCCAGTGGCCACAGGATGGCCAGGGCAGTAGGACTGGGGAAGGGGCCACTGGGGACCTTGGAGAGCTGTCCCTGCTGCCAGGACAGGAAATGGGGGACCCTGGTTTGCGTTTGGTTGGAAAGCGGGCAATGTCACATTGCTCTGGCTCACCTCTGCCCTTCAGTGTGACCTTGGGTGGCCTGTGGCCCTTCCTGTGCCCCGGTGTGCCTAACCCCCACTTCATTTGGCCAGGAGGTAAAAGAGGAGGCAGGGACACAAAGGCCTTTGAGAAGTCCCTGCCAGCCTGTGAGGGAGGTGGTTTTCCACTAAGGATGGATTTGTTCCTTCCGTCCCTGGATCGGGGACGGTCCAGGTCCCTGGTGCAGCTCTGTGGAGGTGCAGCCTTTCCCGGGCAAGCGCTGGAATGTCCTGGCTGTCCTTGGCACTGGGGCATGGGCGGGGCTGGGGGCTCTGTGACTGTGCTGGCCTCAGTCCCCAGGGCAGGCCTCACCTCCCAGCCCTTATCAAGTCCTCTCTGGCCGGCTGCCTGCCACCTCAAAGTCATGCCCCGCTGGCGGGCGTCCTCGGCGCGACCAACCTTTTCAGGGGTGGGGCAGGTGGCTGGCTGTGGGCCAGAGCCACGCACTGCTGAGCTGGACGCCCCTCCTAGCCCAGGAGGTGCAGCTGCCCAGCCGAGACCCCAAGTGTGTACCCAGAGTGTCTGGGGGGCCCAGCCCCTAGGGTGGCTGGGCTTGCCCCACGCCATGCCCACAGACCAGGGGTCCTTGCAGGGTTGCACACACCCCCGTGGGGCCGTCTTCCCTAGGATTGCTGGCAGAGCCGAGGGGGTGGGCCACCCAGGGAGGGAGCAGCTCCCAGGGGTCTTGATCTAGTACATTTGTGGTTGGGATTCAGGTGTGGTGGGATTCGCTGAGGGCTCAGGATGACGTGCCCTGTCTCCACAGCTAGCAGTGTGGAAACCAGACGTCACCAGCAGAGACAGATGGGACCAGAGCGGGGTCGGGACATGTGTGGGACACTCGGGGACAGGTGGAATCAGGCTGGACCTGACTGGGCAGAGGGCAGGCTGTGAAGGCAGGCCGGGGCTCTGGCAGGGCCGAAAGACACGGGCCTTGGCTTGGAGAGGTGCAAAAGTCTGCAGAAGTCGGGGTCACCCCTGGGTTGCAACTGGGGTTTCTGTTTTTAAACTTTGCTTAGGTAAATTTCCTAATTTTAACAGTATTGTTTTGTTTTAAATAACAACAGGTGATTTGAATGAAAATAGGCAGCGGGGAGCCTGGGGAGTTCTGGGCCCTGCAGTTTCCGGGGGTCTTTAGAGAACTCAAGGCAGGCGAGGTGTGGTCTGCGACTGGAGGGAGGCTGTGCACCTGAGGTCCCGGGTTCCTGGCCCCAGGTGCCAGCTCCACATTGGGACTTGTCCTGAGTCCTGTCCTTGGGGGCACCTGTGGGCAGAAGTGTGTGAGGGCAGGTCCATGGTATGGGGGGCCCAGCTTTCTCTAGGGGCCAGGGCTGCCCCGTCCTTGTTGAGACCTCCAGGAGCCCAGGGTGGCTGCCAGTCCCCTGGTCCTGGCCAGCTCAGGGTGGCCTCCAGGCTCCTGAGCCCTGCGGTGCAATGGGCAGGGCAGCCCGGCATGTGCGGGGAGGTGTCCCCCGAAGCCCTCTGGGGTGGGCTTGGAGCTGGAGGCCGGGCACTGTCTGGGGGCCCAGCCAGAGGCGAGAGGAGTTGGGGCCCATGGGAGGCATTTCTCCCTTGTCATGGAGGGTCAGGGGGACGTCCCCTGTGCTCCCTTCAGAGACCTCACACCTGAGGGAGGAAAGAGGAGAGCATGTCCAGACCCAGCCCGGGCTCCTGCTGCCGCTGTGGCTCCTTACCAAGCACCAGCCGGGGGCCTGCTGTCCATCCTGGCTGCCCTTCATCCAGCCGCATGGCTGGGCCAGCTGAGGGTCTGGGCGGGAGGAAGCCACGGCTGCCCCAGGGCTGAGACACCTCTGAGTTCATGGCCTCTGGCTTGTCCAGATGGGGTCAAGCCCTGAGCAGGACAGACACTTGCCCAGAGTCACACAGCCAGCGTTGCGCCCCATTAGGTGACTGTCCAGTGCTGCTTGAGTTGCCCTGTGCAGCTCGCACCCTGTGCCCCTGCTCACGTGGTCCAGCTCACATGGTGCCCTGACAAGTGCCTGCCGGGTGTGGGCACAGCTGCCCAGGGTGCTTGTCTTGTCAGTGGCCAGAGCAGGCTCTGTCCACAAGCCCAGGAGGGCTGAACCTGTGAGGCCCAGCCGGGGGCCTCTTCCTCCTGCATGGCGACCATTCCTCCTGCAGGGCGGTGGGGTCTGAGCCGGGCTCTCTGGCGAGGCGCAGGCAGAGCACGGTGGAGGAGTGGGCACAGCCTGCTTGGGCTGGGCGGGCAAGAAGGCGACCCTGAGTGTCCCCAGAGGAGTTCTTGGTGGCCTCAGGTATCCCTGTGAGCAGAAACCTCGTGTTCTGTGAGGTCCGCTGCGCAGCCTGGGGCCGTGAGTGGTGTCCACACCCCTCGGAGCCGGGGCCGCAGTGGCTCCCACAGGGTTCCTGGGAACAGGAAGCTCATCCTCGGCCTGGCAGCCAGCGGAGGACCTGGGCTTTACCAGGTGGTTCTGGATTTGGATGGTTCCTGGGAGTAACTGCGGGCTTGTAACCTGACCAGTTCTTCCCCTGGAGCTCCTGGGCTGCCTGGGTTGGGTCCCTCCTGGGTGTGGGTACAGGGGGGCTGGGCATGAGGGCACCTGGCAGGGATCTGCCTGCCCACAGTTGGCCCCAGGTGACTCAGGAATGTACTTGAGTCCCCTGGAGTCCTCTGCCCAGGACATGTTGCCCACAAAGTGGAGCAGCAGCCTTTGTTGGGGGAACCCAGGCAGGTGGCGGCTCGCAGCCCTGTTCTATGCCTGGAGTGGAGAAGGGGCTTGCAAAGGAGGGAGGTGCCTGGGCAGCTCCTGGGAGGACAGGCATGGACGGGGCCAGCCCCTGTCCCCTGTGTGAGCCTGAGGGAGCAGGCACTGGGGTCCTCGTGGGACAAGCACTGGCCAGTGTCACAGCCTCAGTGGTGGCAGGCTTCCCACTTCTGGCTCATTTGGACGGGAGCAGACCTCTGCCCAGCCCCAGAGGTCCCGCTCACCCAGGGGCACACAGCCTCCAGCAGGCCAGAGCCCTTTGGGGAGCCAGCTGCTGCCAGACGCCTGCCATGGCTAGGCTGTGGGGATGCCGGCAGCGTTGCCCAGGCCTCCTGCCAGGTGGGTAGAGGGAACGGCTGGCCTGACTGCTGGTCACCCAGCCTCTCGAGGCCCCGTCCTCTCATCTGGAAGCATGGTTCACGCAGCCTAGTTACAGAGCAGGCTGTCCACTGCTGCACGGGGACAATGGGGTCTGGTCATTCTGTCGAGGGGCTCCTGTGTGCAGTGCTGACCTCACTCCCCAGCAGCAGTAGTGCCCCCCGCTGTGACAACGGGGAGTGTCCCCGGATGTTGTCCAGGTGAGCCTCTGCTTATAGACTCCTCTCCAGGAGGTTCTCAAAGGCGATCGCGGCGCAGGCCACGGGAATGTGGGGCAGGTGGACGCTGTCGGCACAGGCTGTCCCATGAACAGCCGCGCCGGGTACAGCGGGTGCTGCCGTGGGCAGGGGGTGATGGTCTGATTAGAGGACTGGGCCCAGTGCACCCGCGCCAGCCAGCCTGTTCCCTCCTCCACGCGTCTCCCTGGGCTCGAGCCACACTGCGGCCTGCGTGGCTCCCTGTGGTCAGTGCCGTGTGCTGGGGTTGCACCAACCCTTCAAGGGTCTGAGGTGCTTTTCACAGAGCAGACATGGGGAGAGGAGAGGGAGTCGGTGCTCTTGCCCGCTGACGACTGCCGGCCTGGCCTGTTTGGCCCACAGTCTGGCTTGACTTCAGGGGCATCCTCGTCAGACCCCGGGACTGGTGTTCTGGCGCTCTTGGTTGTTGGCTGATAGGGGTGCAGCCCCCTGAGTGGCCTGGGGTGGGTGTGAGCATGGGCTCCTGCCTACCCTGGTTGTCCACACACATTCCTTGAGGTGGCCCTGTGCCTGGCCCTGCGCTGGGCTGGCCCCTTTGGCTGCTGGTGCTCAGGGTCTCCCGTTGGTGATTTAGGGTCCAGCTCCTTTTGAGTCCTGCCCCTCAGGGCTGCCTGCCACTCACTGTGGGCCAGCCTGCACCCTGGGAAGCCCCATGCTAGTCCATCCCTCTGTGACTTGGCCTCTGCTGAGGCCTGTGTACTCCAGCCAGCCTGGACACTGTGGCCCACCTGCCCCTCTGCCACGCCTGTCAGGTAGGTTCTCCATCTCGAGGTCCACGGGCCAGGGTCCTTGCCTGCCCTCTCCTGTGGTCAGAGGGGAGGGGCCTGGCCTCTGCATCCAGGCCATGGTCATCCACCTCTCACTCTCGGCATGCAGCATACCTGGCACTGGCCCTGGTCACATAGCGAGCAAGGTCTGGTCATAGCCCAGGGCATCCTGGGCAGTTTGTGGACAGCAAGGTTTCTGGTACCCAGGGCTATAGGAGCCATGAGACAGCTTGCAGGGGAAGCTGGATGTGATGGGGCCACGAGAGCAGGGACAAGAGATGACCTGGAGGTGGGGGGCCCCCACCTTGGCTGGAGAGCTGGGCAGGGCTGATCCTGGGTGGGCAGAGCCTGTGGGGCACTGCTGTCAGCCAGGAGGAGGGGTCCAGGGGAGGGCAGGGCTGGCTCCGACTGTGCCTGGCTTCTCTCCCCCACCCTCCTCACCTCATGGGGGGCCCTGGGACAGGAGGCTGCTCCCTCTTCACTGAACAGCTGGTGACGTGGAGGGTGTGTGGCCTTGTGGCTTGCCCAGGCTTTTGCAGAGAATGGGTGTGGCCAGGAAGCTCAGCTCTGAGAAGCCACAGGAAGTGGTCTTGTGTTCATGCCGAGAACCATGGTTCGGCCACCATGGTCAATACCTCGGGTGTTGAGATGGCACTGGGGTGCTCCTGGGGGAAGCTGGGGTCCCGGGAAGGTGTGCCTCTGGGTGCTTCTTTGCCCAGGTGAGGTGAGGGATGCCTGAACTCCCCATTAGTGCTTGGGGCCCAGGGTGCACACAGTCAGACTACATCCAATAGTGGGGGCTGTGGGGACCCTCTCACCCCTCTGCAGACTCAGGCACAGGTGCAGTGTAGGGTGGGGAGAGGCCTGGGCAGTGCTGGGTGATACGGACCTCCTGCATGGGGGCTGACCAGCACCCCCACCTGGAGCCTGGGAAGGGAGGCTGCTGGGCTGGCTGTACACCTGTCCCTGTGTCCCTATGGGTGCAGGCCACATGCTCTAGTTTTATTCTCTGTCCTCTGCATCCCCAGCAACTGTGTGCAAGAGTGCCCTTCCCCTGTTTCCTCGCCAGCACTGGCTATCTTTTGTCTTTTTATCACAGCCATTCTTTCTGGAGAGAAGCGATATCTCATTGTGGTTTTGATTTGCATTTCTCTGATGATTAGTGACGTTGAACATTGTTTTGCTTGCCTGATGGCCATTCGTGTGTCTTCTGAGAAATGTCTGTTGGGGTCTGTTCCTCTCTTTTAGCCTGGATGACCTTCTCCCTTCTGTGGAGTTCCTCGTGTATTCTGGACGTCAGCCCCTTGTCAGGTAGTTTGCAAATACTCTCCCCTGTTGTAGGTTGTCTCTTCACTGATGATCATTTCCTCCACTGTGCAGAAGCTTTTTAGTTTGATGTAATTCCATGTGTCAAATTTGTTTAGTCTCCTCTGCTTTGGGATCTTGCCTCCAAACATCCTTGCCCGTTCCCGTGTCCTGAAGTTTTCCCCCTGTTTTCTTTAGTAGTTTTATAGTGTCAGGTCTTACATTTGTCTTTAACCCATTTTGAGTTTTTCTGTGACTGGTAAGAGATAGGGTCTAGTTTCATTCCTCTGCATGTGGATATCCAATTTTCCCAGCAGCATTTATTGAAGCATTCATTCTCTGATGTATGTTCTTAGAATCTTTATTAAAAAATCATTTGGTGGTAGAGCATGGATCTACTTGTAGGCTCTTTTTCCATCGACCTACATGTTTTTCTAAATGCTAACATCTTGCTGTTTTGATTACTACATCCTTGAAGTGTGTGTGTATTTTTTAATTTTATTTTGCAGTGCTGAGGATTGAACCCAGGGCCTTGTGCGTGCAAGGCAAGCACTCTACCAACTGAGCTGTATCCCCAGCCCCCTTGTAGTGCATTTTGATATTACAGATATTACATTGCCTTCTGTTTTGTTCTTTCAGCTCAAATTTGCTTTTGCTGATTTTTTTGTAGTTCCATATAAATTTTAGGAGTTTTGTTTTTATTTCTGTGAAGAATGTCATTGATATTTTGACAGGAATTGCATTGAATCTGTAGCTTGCTTTGGGTAGTATGAACATTTTAACAATATTGATTTTCCCTATCCATGAACATGGGATGTCTTTCCATTGTGCACGCGTGCATGTGTGTGTGTGACTCCTCTTCAAGTTCTTTCATCATGTTTATACTTTTCATTGTAGAAATCCCACTTCTGTGATTAAAATCACTCCTATTTTACTTTTTGCTATTGGTGAGTAGCAACACTACTAATCTTTGTACGTTGGTATTCTGCAACTTTGCTGGATTGTTTGTTCTAATAACTTTTGAGTATTTAATGTTCTTTCTACATAAGATCATATCATCTGCAAAAGTGACAATTTGACTCTGTGCTTTCCAATTTGGATTCCCTTCCTCTTTCCTCTTGCCTGATGCACTATGTTGAATAAAAGTGGGGCGAGTAGACACTTTGCCTTGTTCTGAATCTTAAAGAGAAATCCTTCAGCTTTTCCCCACTCAATACGTTATCTATTGACTTATCACGTATGGCCTTTGTTATGGTACGTTCCTTATAAACCTAATGTGTTCAGAGCTTTCATCATGAAGTGATGTTGAATTTTACCAGGTGCTTTTCTGTCTCTGTTGAGGTGATCATGTGGCTTTGTCCCTGTCCCATTGGCATGGTGTACCACACTTACTGCTGTATTCCTTATACCCCTGGGAGAATCCCCCTTGATCGTGTGCCCTTGCGTTTGGTTTGCTAGTGTTTTGTTTAGGATTCATGCATCTGTATTCATCAAGAATATCTGTCTTGTCATTCTCCTTTGTTCATTTCTCTTGCTTTCATGTTTTTTTCGGGTTTTGACATAAGGATAATGCTGGCCTCACATTGGGAGAATTCTCTCTTCAATTTTTGGGAATAATTTAAGAATTGGTTTTAGTTCTTTGAATATTTGGTAGAACTCAGAAATGAAGCTATGTGGTCCTAGGATTCTCTCTCTTTTTTTTAAAATTTCACCAGGAACTTTTTAATTGGTGCATTATAATTACACATAGTAGTGGGATTTATTATGCCATATGTGTATGTGCACAAAAAGAATCACATCAATCTCATTCCCTATACCTTCCCTTTACTTCCCCTCCTCTGTCCCCTGATTCCTTTGCTGGTCTCCCTTCTATTATTATCATTATTATTTTAATTAGTGCATCAAAATTATATGTAAAGGTGGAATTAAGTGCCCAAATCAGCAGGAAGATCAAGGAACAGAACAGAAATCTCCGAAGGAAGCAATATTTAAGATCAATGAGATGAGGCCTAGGCTTCTCTCTGATGGAGATTTCGTATTACTGATTCAATCTCATATTCAAGTTTTCTGTCTCCTCATATGGATCTTGGTAAGGTGCAGGGGTCCAGGAATTTACCACTGCTTCCACATTACTCAATTTGTTGGTGCGTAGTTTCTAGAATCATCATTTTGAGACTGATTTCTGGTGTTGTGTGCACTAGTTGTTCATGGCTGTCCACTGCCGAGGACTCCTGAGGAAGGCCGTCGTTTTCCACGGTGGCTGCACCGTGCTGAGGCACACCCGCGTCAGAGAGCCCCGTTGCTCCCGTTCCTCAGCACGTGATGTGCCGGCCTTCTCTCTGATGGTCTGTCAGCTGTCTCCTGTGTTATCTGGCATTTCCCTGGTGACTCATGCCGTTATGCGTCCCTCTTATCTGCTGTGTGTTCACCTTCTTTGGTGAAGTGTCTGTTCAGATTTTGGGCCCATGGAGGAAGCACGCTTGCTTACTGGTGGCTTAGGAGTTCTTTATTTTATTCTTCACACATTCCATAGTGTAAGGTTTGGGACAAGTTCTTTGTCAAATGCATGCTCTTCAGAGATTCCCTCACCTGTGACTCACTCTTAATTATGTCTCCCAAAGAGCAAAAGTTTTAATTTCCGTGAAGTCCAATTAATCGATTTGTTCTTTCATGGATTGTGATTTTGGTGTGTGTCTAAGAAATCTTTGCCCAAACTGAGGGCATAACCCTTTTCTTCTAGAAGCTTTGTAGTGTTGAGCTCTGCATTGGGATCTTTGGCCCACTCTGGGCTAGTTCTGTATCAGCTTTAAGGCGTGGCTGGGATGGGTCCCCTTTTGGTCCATAGAGTCCCTATAATTCAGCACTCTTGGTTTTAAGGCTCTCCTCGTTCCATGGGGACTCTTGGGGGCCCACATGCTGTCATCCCCCCTCATCATTTCATCTCATCTCAATCTCCCACTGGGCAGGAGGGCGACGGTGCTGAGGTCATCTCTCAGCCAGGACCCCATGCTGCTCTGAAGGTGGGGTGGCAGGTCTGCATGTCAGATGCTTCTCTCCACCTCCCTCCCCCACTCCCTCACCCACCCAGCCCCCTAAGCACTGACCAGTCACCTGCGCCTCTGATATCATAGCCGTGGGCTCCTACCTCACTGCTATAGGTCAGCAGACCCATTGGGACCCACTGAACCCATCTCACCCCACATGGCCGCATCCCTGGGACCTGGAGAGCCCGATGGCCCCCACTCTGGGTTCTGAGTTTGGCGGCTTCAAGGCCTCTCGTGTGCATGCCCGAGTGCATGTGTGTGTGCCTTGCTCACAGGACAGATGGAAGGCGCTGTGGGGCCCCAGGCCAGGCTGTGCATCTTGGTATGAGGCGCCTGCCCTGGGGAAGGCAGGCCACGGCCCCAGCTGCATTGCCGGCTGGCCGGGGTCCTGTCCTGTCCCCACTGAGCCAGGCAGAGTGGCTGCAGGAAAGGACACCATGCAGAGCCTTTCTGGGTCACTGGATCATGAGAGTGTGGGCGGGGGGCTCAAGGGGTGTGCCACCAGTCTGCGGTGAGACCTGGGCCAGGCCTGTCCCTGCCAGGGTGCAAGGGAGAGCCGCGTTGCCCTGGTGCCCTGCATGTGAGGGTCAGTGCTGCGCTGCTGTGGATGTGACCAGGTGCAAGTCTGTCCTGGGGAGGGGCTGGAGGGTTGGGAGCTGACTCCATGTTCCCAGCCTAATCTTAGCCCCAGGGGTTCCTCCTGATACCCTGAGGCCTCCTACGTCCAGCCTGGGGACAGGCATGAGCAGAGCCTCAAGGTCGTGGGGTGGGTGTGGGCTGGCTCCTTCCATCCGTGGCCTCTGGGTGGGAGGCACCTTACAGGCAGAGTAGGGCATAGGTCACACCCATCTGAAGCTCCCCCAGACTTGTCCAGGCCACTCCTGCGAGCAGGATGGAGGCGTGGACCCTGCAGCCTCCAGAAGGCACTCTGTGCCCAAGTGGCGTGGGTCTGGCTGTGGGTGTGCCGGCCTGTCCTGGTGAGGTGTGTGTCACATTGGGAAGAGAAGCATGACTGAGGGCCTTGGGAGCCCAGGATGGGTGGCAGGGACTCAGGGAGTGGGGACCTCTGGAGTTCCTGCTCTGGGTCCACTGGAGGACTGGCAGGGTGGGGCTTGGGGAAGAGGTCAAAGGAGCCCAGCTCAAGTCCTGTGGCAGGAAAGCTGTGTCCTTGGAGATGGGGGACTGGGTAGGTCTGGGCAGGGGGCTAGGCATAGGGTGGGGTTCCAGGCCCTTGCTGGGAGAGCCAGGAGGGCAGGCAGGGGCCTGTGCAGGGCTGTTTCCTGTCACTCCACAGGAGTGTCCCCAGTAGTGGTTCCATGCTTGGGGGACAGGTGCTTGGTTGTCACAGGCTCCAAGGGCAGGTGTGGGTCCTTGCAGGGTGCCCCCTGAGTGCTGGGCAGCTGGCTGAGGCCTCTGGAATGCTGGCTGGCTCACTGCATGGACCCACCACCTGTGTGTAAAAAAATAAAAATAAGAAGAGCCGGGGACGTGGCTCGGGGTTCATCCCCAGCACCAAATACATAAATAAGTTTGCAACTAACTTACATTGAAATCGGGAGTACCCAGCACAGATCCTTCATTCTGGATGCCCGGAGGTGTTCCATAGGATGAGCAAGAGGTCCGTTTCTGTGAATGCACCCAAGAACCTGAAAATGCTCATCTTTTGCTCATAGGGTGCAAACGTTGGCATTTCTGCCAGTTTAACGGTATCAGCAATTCATGTCGCTCTCTGGTGACACAGACTAGGTGAGACGATTGAAGTTCTTTTTATTTCATTGTCTCCCATGAAAGCTACAGCTTTATTTTTGAGTATCTTCAATGATCCAAAATCGTCCCCTTTGCCCTCAGTGCTCTCTCCGGCGTGGGCACTGGAAACCCACTTTAACTCTGAAGCCGTCACGTGTAGTGTAGTGACTTACATTATGTAGCAACATGTGCTTGAGTTTGCTTGTTTTGAATGGATCACAGGAGGTGGGCTTGTAGGAGGGGCACTCTCCCCGGGAGTATGGAAGGGCAGGTGCAGACCAGACTCCCGGGAAGTCTGACCCTCCAGGAAGGACAGAGGAGGAAGCCCAGGTGGGCTGGTGCAGGACTGAGGGGCTGGACCCTCATCCCCAGCTGAGCCACATCCCCAGCTGAGCCACATCCCCAGCTCTTTTTATTTTTATTTTTTTACATACAGAGTCTTGCTCTGTTCCTTAAGGCCTTGCTAAGTTGCTGAGGCTGGCCTCGAACTTGTAATCCTTCTGCCTCAGCCTCCCAAGCTGCTAGGATTACAAGTGTGTGCCCCTGTGCCCAGCTACAAGTTTTCTTAATGAAAGTTTAAGAAGACAACTCTATTTAGAAGTAAAAACAGCAACGGCTACTATTAGATAAGAGACCTAAACATTAAAGGGACGTGTGTGTCTGTATTCTGAGGCAAATTCACAGGTGCTTTTACTCTCATTTTCAACAAACTTCACATTTAGGAAAGCAGAAGTAAAGATGAGATCAGAGTAGAAAGCAATGGCATGAAACAGAAAAGCACTGTGGGGGATTCTTTTTGGGAGCTGGTTCTTGGTTCTTTGAAGGAAAGACACTCTTTCATAATTTCAATCAAGCAAAATTCTCAAGTATCTCATTAATAATTAGATGCAAGAAGACTCTTTAGCTACAGGCTTAGAAAAAGTTTGAAATTTGACAGTAATTTGTGTTCTAACAAATTTGAAAAAGTTGGTGAAATGTTTGGTGATTGCAGAAGAAATACTGAATTTAAACCAGGAGGAAGTGTGGGGAGGCTGAGGCCAGAGCATCTGGAAGGCACAGCCAGGCCTGCAGCCCTGAAGGCACCACTCGGCCAGGCGGGTGGTGCAGTGGTCCTGGTGCTCGGCGAGGCCCGGCACTCGCCGGGCTGGCTTGGTCACTCCTGCAGGGACACATGGGTGTTCTTTCTGTGTGTTGAAAATGGAAGACGTGGGGTTAAAAACACTTCTCACCAAGTCTCCAGAAAGTCTTTTCCAGGAGCACCTCTGGGCTGGTGACCGGGACCTCCTGCTGTTGATGGGACACTGTCCACTGTGGAGAGGGTGCCTGCATGGTGGCCGGATGGTGAGCAGTGCTGACCTGGAAGCCTTGTGGCATTGACAGCAGGAAATGCACAGACCCGTCCTGTGTCCAAGAGGTGGAAGCCTGTCGAGAGGGCGTGAAACCCTCACTCACCACGACGACAGGCGGAAGCCACGAACCAGCTGCCCCCATGTCCACAGGGGCCTGCCACGGCATCCCGGAGGGAGGGAGTGCCGGGGAGGGAGGAGCTGTCCCACCATGGACGGCCAGCTCGTAGAGTAGAGGGAGCAGTGGGCAGGGTGTCATCAAGGACCCGCCAAAGTCTGTCAGGTTGGCACAGTGGTGAAGGGTGTCACATCACGTCTGCATCTCCCACGATTCCTGGTTCAGGTGAGTGGCCTTCCAAGGCCAGAACCAAGCAGACTTCCTTAACCCAGTGAGCCCACCCAGCGCAGCCTGGACCTGAGGCAGACCACCTTGACCAGGAGCGGCTGGACCTTCCGCAGGACCACCCCCACCAGTTGCCTACCCAGGAGCTGCCCGGAGCCCCCAGCACCCTTCAGGTGCGCTCCTGCAGACGTCTGCCCCAAGTTGGACCAGGATGCACAGGTCACCCATGTGGAGAGTCCAGAAAGGACCTGACCTGAGCGCTTCAGAGGTGTCGAGGCCAGAGCAGGTGGAAACTGAAGAACTGTTCAGGTTCAAGGGGACAACAAAAGGGGACTGAGCATCCTGTCACCTGGGCTGCATCCTGGCGAAGATGGACACTGGGATGAGCAGTGGGCAGCTGCTGGCCCTGGCCTCTGGAGGTGAGCTGGAGAGGGCAAGCACTGTTTCCTGGCCGAGCCAGGTGGGCTGTGTGGTCCTGGAGAAGAGCCGCTCCGTCCCGAAGCACGTGGACGGGGTCTCCCATGGTGGTTCAGAAGACCCCAAAGTGCTGCAGAGCCAGCTGGACAGTAGGACGGAGGTGGGCAGGCAGCAGCTACCGGGCACGTCTGGGAGTTCCTGACTCTTGCAACTTCTCTGTCAGTTCGAAAGAGATGACGTAGCTTTCTTCTGGTTTTTATTTTTAGCAGTCTTTTTGGGCTGCTCCAACCACGTGATTGGCGGGGCTCCCGTCTGAGACAAGCCGATCAGACTCTGCAGTCTCCAGTTCTGATCAGCCATGTGGATTCCGATCCCTGCTACAGAGACTTCTGATTTTTATCTCCTCCCCTGGTGCATGACCATGGCTTAGATTAGTTTTCCTGATCATAAAAATCAAATGCTAATCAGAAAACATTTGGATCATTTTAAAGAAAATTAAAGTGGAATAGTTGCCCCAGAGCCAGCGATGCCAGCCTTGGGTTCCTTCCCGTTCCTTTTTCTAGATGGACTTGTGCGTGTGTGGGTGTGTGCCTTTTCTTGCTGCTGTGCACATGCGTGTGTGTTTGGGGCCGTGAGCTCATAGTGCGCTGGGCAGTGGCGTACTGGTCAGTGAAGCTGCTCCCCACCAGCCAGGTGACCACTTGCCCAGTCCAGCTCATTCGTGCCTCGGTTTCTTCACATGACAGATGGGGACCGGGAGAGTCTGGGGCTGGTGTGGATTAAACGAGCTAACTGTGGTGCCCGGGCTGGTGTAGCTCAGGAGGCAGCAGTGACCCCGGCAGTGACGTGTATCTGCACGTGTGTGCGAATGTTTGGTAAAATCGGGACTCTGCTGAACGACTCGTTCGCACCTGCCTTTTGAGGCACTGAGGACATTCTCACTTCCTCCCCCTTCTCCCGAAAGTGACAGGCCAGTGGTCCTCATGCTTCCCCTGTGTCACTGAGCATGACGTGCTTACCTCCCTCTATTGTGGACGCTCGGTGATTTCCGAGTTTGTTGTTATAAATAACATCATGATGCAAATCCTCGTACATCAGCTTTGCCCGGGACTCGGGAGCACTTCCTGGAGTCTCATCCGCAGAGGCCGGCGGGATCAAAGGGCT
The DNA here is from genome assembly GCA_020662805.1 of Glaucomys volans. Lineage (NCBI taxonomy): Eukaryota > Metazoa > Chordata > Mammalia > Rodentia > Sciuridae > Glaucomys > Glaucomys volans. The sequence goes on along the minus strand of JAJEJO010000714.1, from coordinate 366,953 downwards.
CCCACACGTTCCCGGCTCCGGTGCCCTTAGCCAAGTGCCTCCCAGGAAGGTCTCTGATTCAGCTCTCCTGTGATGCTGGCACCGCTGACCTCACAGCCCCGCTGAGGCTGGACGTCGTGAAGCCACTCTGCCGTTTCCAGGAGGCAGAGATAGAACCCCGGTCATTAGCAAGGAACGCTTTGAACCACAGGCCTGTTTCAGCCTCAGCCGCTCCACCGTCTGCCCGCTGTGCACCTGTGGCAGCTACCGTCCAGGTGGTTAGGAGACCAGCGAGGCAGGAGTGTCCATCCTGTAGGCCTCGTCCGAGTGGAGACACGGGAACAGACGTGCCCAGGGTCCAGTGGTGGCGAGGTCCCGAGGAGGCTCAGCACGGGAGGGTGGAGAGGGTGGTGGTGTCCAGGAGCTGGGCCATGCCCATTCTGCAGCATGCGTCTGGGCCTGGCCACGGCACACGCAGAGGCCCTGTGTGGGCAGCAGGGCGGGCTGGTGCGGGAGAACTGGGAGTGCAGTCCGTGGGAGGCGTCGGCCGTCGTGGGCTACGACCCTGAGGACATCAGAAGGCCCTGGAGCTCGGAAGGAGCCTGAGCCCTGTCCTCGCTCGGCTTCTGCATGTGGTCTCAATATTTACTTTGAAATAGTTTCAGAAAAGTCCCCAAAATGGGGATCCCGGAGACTCCTATGCAGCTGCTCCCGGTGGGCATGTCGAGGGGATGCTGGCCGACAGAAGCTGGCTCCAGGCGGTGACTGGTCCTTGCTGGACCCAGTGTTCTCGGGCGTTCTCCCTGCTCTCCGCAGCCCCACGGGGCACCTGGTCTCCCATTCGCTCCGCGTCCTGTGACCTGGCACAGCTCCTGGGCTTCCTGCAGAGTCTCCCCACGAGGGCAGCCCGCCTGGCAGGCTGTGCCTTGGCTCGTGTGACGTGCTCTTGTGATGAGGTGGCACTCGGCAGGCTGCGCGGTCAGGGGCCTCTGTGCCGGTGGTCCTGCCGCTGGCCGTGCTGGCCGGGGGTCCCTGCTCCCCTGGGTTATCTCTGTGCCTCGGCAGATCCGTGCCACGCCCTCCCCCTCCCCCGGCCTGCGCGGTCCTCTGCGCCTGAGCCTCGGGCTCTGTCCGCAGCCTACTGTGCGCTCCTGAGCTGGAGCTCGTCCCCTGACGGGAAACCTGGCTGTTAGGTGCTTCCTCGCTGGACCCCTCTGTAGTGACTGCCCAGGGGGCAGCCTGTGACCGAGCCTGGGGACTTGCCCCTGCGTGCCTGGCCTCCCACCCTGTCCCAGTGTCCCCTCCTCTCCTGCCCCTCCGTGTGGGGACGCTGGGCTTTTATAACTCAGGGGCAGTGGGGTTTGGGTGCCCCATCCTGATCCGCTCAGGGGCTTCTTGGGGGGCGCCTTCAGAGCAGAACTGCCCTGCACCCCTGCTGTGTCCACTCCTTCCACGGGCTGGGCTGAGCAGTCTGCAGAGAGGCTGCCTCGTCTGCACACGTGAGCACATGCGGGATCACGTGTGTCCCCTCTTCCTCGCCCAGTGGCAGCACGCGGTGGATGCTTTCCATACGCCGTCTGTCGTGGTGAGACAGACATGGCGCAGAACCCATCGTCCTGCCCATTTCTGGGGGCCCTGGGCACACCCACCGGCCCGAGCTGCTCCCTCTCCCCAGGCTGAAGCTCGGCCCGGTCACATCCCCTCCAGCTCCCCAGCCTGGCCACCTTGTGCCTCCCGCCCCGCGGCTCTGATGGTCGGCACCTCCCGTCACTCAGAAACGCCTCCTGGCCACGGCTTCCCTGGCTGACCCACTTCTCTGCCAGGTTGGTCAGGTGGTCGCCGAGGCAGAACTTCCTCCCGGGGATGCGGTGCCTGCGTGTCGCACTGCCGTTCCGTCTGCATCTCGGGTCGACAGGGGTGCCGGCACCTTCCCCGTGCCTTGGGCATCTGTGTGTCTTCTGTGGAGAAAGACCCGCCCCCTTTTCAGATCGGGTGGTTTGGGGTTTGCTGTTGAGGGTTAGGAATTCTCTGCCTACCTGGGGTGGGTCCTTAGCAGAGTCCCCCGCCTCGGGTCTCCCCGCTCCACGCGCCGCCTTCCCGGCACACTTCCTGCTGCCCCGTGGAGTCCAGCTCGGCCCTGTGGCTGCCGCTGCCTTTGGTGCCACGTCGAGGAAGTCCTTGTCAAATCCGCCCTCGCGAGGGTTTTCCCACGTCCCCTGAGAGTGGGACAGTTCTCCAGCCACGCCCAGGTGGTTGGTTTGGGCAGCGTTTTCACTGCTGTGGCCAAAAGACCCGACGAGGCAGCGAGGGGGAAGTGTTTGGGGCTCACGGATTCCAAGGTTCAGTCCTCGGACGGCCCGCTCCGTTGCTCCGGGCCCAGGATGAGGCGAGCGTGGTGACAGTGACAGAGGGCCTGGCCCGGAAAGCGGCTCAGGACGGGCAGCCAGGAAGCAGAGAGCGCCGTCCCAGGAGGAAATGCAAACGCGAGGCATGTCCTGGCGCCGGCTTCCTCAGCCACGTCCTGCCTCTGGGGTCACTGCCCAGCGAGTCCCCTCAGTGGAGGGTGCACTGGTGAGATCAGGACTCTCATGATCTCATCGTCTCGCCTCCCGACGTCCTCGCCTCGTCTCACTGCAAGCCTGAGGACACCTCCCATCCAACCCATAACAGGCATTTTCTTCTCTTCTTTCTTTTCTCCTTGCTGATCATGTGGTTTTAGGATTCTTTTTAGATCTACCTGACACTCTGCTGTCTGACCTATTACACGTGGAAAATAGCTTATTCTAATGTGGATCCCATTCCTGTGGCTGTACCTGATGTGGAGTTTCACTGGTCGTATGTTTGTATACAGACACGGGAAAGTGATGTCCGACTCATTCTACTGCCTTTCCTGTTCCCTTCCCCTCCCTCCATTCCCCTTTGTGTAATCCAGTGAACTTCTACTACCCATCCCCACTGTGTGTTAGCATCAGCGAATTAGAGAGAACAGTCAGCCTTTGGTTTTTGGGATTGGCTTATTTCACTTAGCATGATTGTCTCCAATTCTGTCCATTTACCAGCAAATGCCACCATTCATTCTTCTTTATGGCTGAGTAATATTCCATTGTGTATATGTACCACATTTTCTTCATCCATTCATCTGTTGAGGGGCACCTAGGTTGGTTCTATAGCTTAGCTATTGTGAATTGAGCACTTTAAATTCTGTTCTTTTTTTGATATATTTTGAGTTAATTTTTGAATATGGAGTAAGAGAGAGTCCACTTCATTCCTTTAAAAACTGGGTTCCAGTCTTCCATGTATAACTTGGTGGAAAGACTGTCCCTTCCCCATTGAATGGCCTCAGCACTCTTACCAAAGACCATCAGAGCATGTGTGTGGGTTCCGTCCTGGGCCAGCTGCTCTGTGCTGTTGGTCTGTATGTCTTTAGCCAGTAATGCACTGTGTTGACTACCTTAGTTTTGTAATGAGATCGAAATACAAAATGTGAACTTTCCAACTTCATCTTCTTTTCAAAGATTTTTTAAAACCGTGTGGTTCCTTGAGATTCCATATGAATCTTAGAATGACTTTTTCTATTTCCGTAAAATAAAAATCATGGGGATTTTGATAGGGATTGCATTTAATCTGTAGATCACTTTAGGTAGCATTGCTATCTCAACAATATTTAGGCTTCCCATCCATGAACATGGTGTGTGTTTCTGTTTTTGTCTTTCTGAGTTTCTTCCTGTTTTGTGCAATTATCTCACCTCCCTTAGTTAATTCCTAAATATCTTACCTTTTTTACTATTCGTAAATGAGAATGTTTTCCTACGGTTCTCTTCAGATTGTTGTTAGCGTGTAGAAATGTAACGGGTTTTTGTGTCCTGTCGTGTGTAATTCAGCATCAGCTCTAATGAGTCTTGTGTTGGGGGAATCTTTAGATTTCCTGCCTAGAAGATCATTTCAAGGAACAGAGAAAAAGTTGACTCCTTCCATCTTGGAATGTCTGTTGTTCCTTTTATTGTCTAATTGCTCTGGGTAAGGCCCCCAGTACTGTGTTGAATAGAAGTGGTAAAAAGTAGGCATCCTTGTTCCTAATTTTAAAGGAAACACGTTCAGTCTTTCACCACAAACTGTGATGATCACTGTGGGTTTTTCATTTATGCCTTTTATTATGTTGAGATAATTTCCTCTTATTCCCAGGTCAACAGTTGTTATCATGAAAGTGTGTTGAATTTTGTCCAATTCCTTTCCTGTATCAATGGGATGATCATATGGGGTTTTTTCCTTTATTCAATTAAATCTGGTGTATCATGTTGATTGATTTTTCTATGTTGAACCATCCTTGCATTCCAGGAATATATCCCAGGATTATATTGGTTATGGTATATAATCATTTTATATACTATTAAACTTGGATTTCTAGTATTTTGCTGCTGCTGCTGCTGATGATGATAATGTGTGTGTGTGTGTGTGTGTGTGTGTTTAGTACTGGGTATTAAACTCAGTGCTCTAACACTGAGTCACATCCCCCCCAGTCCTTTTTATTTTTTTAATTCTGAAATGGGGTTTTCCTAAGTTGCTTAAGGACTTACTGAGCTTCTGAGGCTGGCCGTCAACTTGTGACCCTCCTGTCTCAGCATCCTGATCCACTGGGATTACAGGTGTGTGTCATCACAACCAGATTACTGAGGATTTTTGCATCAGTGTTGGTGAGGGGTACTAGCCTCTAGTTTTCTTCTAGTGCCTCTGCCTGGCTTTGGTATCAGGTAGGACTGGCCTCATAGAATGAGTTAGCAAGCACTCTGTTTTGGATATGTTTTGAATCCCCCGAAGTTTCACGTACTGGAAGCTGGATCCCCAGTGTGGAAGCATTAAGGGTGTGGGATCTTGAAGAGGTGAGGCCTAATGCGGTGGAACTAAGGCATGAGGGCGTCACTCTCAGAATGATTCACAGAGTTCTCACAAGACACCAGTTAATTCTCAAAGGAGTAGATGCCTTAAAAAGAGCAAGTCTGGTTCCTGAACCCCTGTGGCCTCCTGTCTGACCAGGTGCTTTCTCTCCCTCAATTTGCTCCTGAGCTCTTAGAGCTGAGCTGATGCTCCCAACATGGTGCCATCCCCCATCGGGTGAGGCAGCCATGGGGTCTTGGAGCCCAGCTGATGCTCCCGCCATGACGCCAT
>JAJEJO010000714.1:311174-361801 GCA_020662805.1 Glaucomys volans | reverse complement strand
TGGGGTCTTGGAGCCCAGCTGATGCTCCCGCCATGACGCCATCCCCCATGGGGTGAGGCAGCCAATTTTCTGGGAAAGTGTGAGAAGGAGTAGTGATCGTTCCTTTTTAAATGCTAGTTGGATCCCCCTGATCCCATCCGTCCAGGGCTTGTCCCTCTGGGGAGGCTTGAGGTGGGCTCGGCGCCACCAGCCGCAGGCGTGCTCAGGGTGCTCGGTGCGCTCCGCGATGCCTTTCCTTCATTTCTCCGAGCTTCTCCTGTCGCTGGAGTCTGGCCTTCCCAGTCCCGCGCTGGATGCTGGTCCGCGTCAATGGCCTTGGGAGCGGCTCTGGCTCATCGGCTTCTCCGCTCCTTCTCTGTTCCCTGGCGTTGGTCTCCGCTGGACCTTTCTCCTTCCTTCTGGCTCGGGTGGCTTATTCTCGCTTCCCTGGGTCACGCCGCCGTCTTGCTGGGGACGGGTGTTCGGCGTGGGGAGCCTGAGCTGGCCTCCCCTGCGGCCTCCGCTCCCTGCCGCCTTTCCCCGTGGCGCCAGCTTCCCTCCGGATTCCTTCTTTGACCTTTAATTGTTTAAATGTGTGGGGTCCTTTCCACAGACTTGAGTGTCCCTCTTGTCCTCTGTTGCTGACCTCTAGCTTTGTCCCACTGGGCTTCGAGAAGACTCTGGGTGCCTCCTCCATCTCTTTAAATCCATGGAGACTTAACTTGTGACCTAATGCGTGGCGTCCCGGGGACAGTCCCTGCACGCTGAGGGGCTCGCGTGTGGTCTTGGGTGGCGCCCTGGTCCTGCTCTGTGTGTGGCTGGCTTGGTCAGCCCTGTTTCCTTGTGTTATTGGGGGTCTGGCCCCCACCCACCAGGACCCCCGTCTCCCGCCCTGCGGTCCCGTAAGCTGCTCTCCGTGTGTTTGGTGGTCGCCAGGAGGGGCATCGAGGCTCGGGGCTGCATCTACCTCGTGTCCTTCCTTGTTCCCCAGCCTTCCTGCTTTCAAGTCCGTCTCGTCTGAGTTGGTACAGCTGCCCCTGCTCCGTGGTGACGTTGCCCGGGGCGTCTCTTCTGTGCTTCAGCTTTCAGTGTAGCCTGCATCTCTGGATCCAAGGGAGTCTCCTAAACAGCGGGGGCTGGGTGCGCTTACTTGTCCTGCCGGTGCTGGTACTGTCTTTTCTTAAATTAAGTTTTTTATTTGTTCTAATTAGTTGTAGGAGACAGTAGAATGCATTTATGCATTTTGGTAGATCCTACATAAATGGAGCGCAATCTCTCATTTATCTGATTGTACATGTTGCAGGATCACATGGTCATGCAGTCACACATGTACATGAGGTCACGATGTCTGTTTCACTCTACTTTCATTCCTTCTCCACACCCCTTCCCCTCCCTTCACTCCCCTCTACCTAATGTAAAGTAGCTCTGTTCTTCCCTATCACCCACACTTATTGTGAATTAGCTTCTACAAATCAGAAAAACATTTGGACTTTGGTGTTTGGGGATTGGCTTATTTCACTTAGCATGATATTCTCTAGTTCCATCTATTTACCTGCAAATGCCAGAGTTTCATTCTTCTTTAAAGCTGAGTAATATTCCAGTGTGTGTGTGTGTGTGTGTGTGTGTGTGTGTGTGCACGCTACATTTTCTTTATCCATTCATCTATTGAAGGGCACCTAGGTTGGTTCCATAGTTTAGCTATGGTGAATTGGGCTGCTATAAACATTGATGTGGCTGTGTCACTGTAGTGTGCTGATGTTAAGTCCTTTGGGTGTAAACCGAGAAGTGGGATAGCTGGGTCAGATGGTGGTTCCATTCCAAGTTTTCTGAGGAATCTCCATATTGCTTTCCAGAGTAGTTGCACCAATTTGCTGTCCCACCAGCAGTGTACAAGTGTGCCTTTTCCCCCACATCCTCACCAACATTTATTGTTGCTTGTATTCTTGATAATTGCCATTTGACTGGAATCAGATGAAATCTTGGAGTGGTTTTGATTTGCATTTCTCTAATTGCTAGAAATGATGAACATTTTTCATATATTTGTTGATCGATTGTATTTCTTCTTCTGTGAAGGTCTGCTCAGTTCCTTAGCCCATTTATTGATTGGGTTATTTGTTCTTTTTGGTGTTGAGTTTTTTGTGTTCTTTATATATCCTAGAGGTTAATGCTTTATCTGAGGCGCATGTGGTAAAGATTTTCTCCCACTCTGTAGGCTCTCTCTTCATGTTATTGATTGTTTCTTTTGCTGAAAAGAAGCTTTTCAGTTTTGAGTCCATCCCATTTATTGACCCATTTAGCTTCCATTTAACTTCTTGTGCTTTAGGGGTCTTGGTAAGGAAGTCAGGGCCTAGGCTGACATGGTGAAGATTTGGGCCTGCTTTTTCTTCTAGTAGTTTCAGGGTCTCTGGTCTAGGGCCTAAGTCTTTGATCCACAGTGAGTTGAGTTTCGTGCAGGGTGGGAGGTAAGGGTTTAATTTCATTTTGTTACACGTGGCTTTCCATTTTTCCCAGTACCATTTGGTGAAGAGGCTCTCTTCTCCAGTGAATGTTTTTGGCACCTTTGTCTAGTATGAGATACCTGTATTTATGGGGGTTTGTCTCTGTGTCTTCTATTCTGTACCATTGGTCTACATGTCTCTTTTGGTGCCAGTGCCATGCTGTTTTTGTTACTATAGCTCTGTAGTATAGTTTTACGTCTGGTATTGTGATGTCCTCCTGCTTCACTCTTGCTAAGAATTGCTTTGGCTGTTATTGGTCTCTTATTTTTCCAAATGAATTTCATGATTGCTTTTTCTAGTTGTATGAAGAACATCATTGGGATTTTAACAGAAATTGCTTTGAATCTGTATAGTGCTTTTGGTAGTCTGGCCATTTTGACAATATTAAATCTGCCTATCTAGGATCATGGGAGGTCTTTCCATCTTCTAAGGTCTTCTTCAATATCTTTCTTTAGTGTTCTGTAGTTTTCATTGTAGAGGGCTTTCACCTCTTTAGTTAGATTGATTCCCAAGTATTTTATATTTTTTGAGGCAACTGTGAATGGGGTAGTGTTGTTTATTTCTCTTTCCGTGGATTCAGTACTGATGTATAGGAATGTGTTTGATTTATGGGTATTGATTTTATATCCTGCTCCTTTACTGAATTCATTTATTCTAGAAGTTTTTTGGTGGAATTTTTTGGATCTTCTAAATATTGAATCATATCATCAGCAACTAGTGATAGTTTGAGCTCTTCTTTACCTATTTGTATACCTTTAATTTCTTTCTTCTGTCTAATTGCTCTGGCTAGAGTTCCAAGGACATGTTGAATAAAGGTGGTAAAAAAGGACATCCTTGTTTTGTTCCAGTTTTTAGAGGCAATGCTTTCCATTTTTCTCCATTTAGGTTGGCCTTGGGTTTAGTATATATGGCTATGATGTTGAGGCATGTTCCTACTAGCCCTAGTTTTTGGGGTGTTTTGAATATGGAGGGGTGCTGTATTTTGTCAAATGCTTTTCTGCTTCTATTGAGATTGTATGATTCTTGTTTTCAGGTTTATTGATGTGATGAATTACATTTATTGATTTCCAGGTATTGAACCAACCCTGCATCCCTGGGATGAACCCCACTTGATCATGGTGCATTATCTTTATAATATGTTTTTGCATGCAATTTGCCAGAATTTTGTTAAGGATTTTTGCATCTATGTTTGTCAGAGATTTGGTCTGAAGTTTTCTTTCCTTGATGTATTTTTGTCTGGTTTTAATATCAGGGTGATATTAGCCTAATAGAATGAGTTTGGAAGGGTTCCCTCCTTTTCAATTTTATGGAATGATTTGAGAAGGATTGATCTTAATTCTTTTTTGAAGCTCTTGTAGAACTCTGCTGAGAAGCTGTCTGGTCCTGGGCTTTTCTTAATTGGTTGGCTTTTAATGGCATTTTCTATTTTGTTACTTGAAATTGTTCTGTTTAAATTGTGTGTCCTCCTGATTCAGTTTAGGTATGTCATATGTCTCTAGAAATTTGTCAATGTCTTCAATATTTTCCAGTTTTTTTTTTGGAGTATAAATTTTCAAAATAGTTTCTAATTGTCTTCTGTATCTCAGTTGTGTCCATTGTGATATTTCCTTTTCCATCACATATTTTAGTAATTTGGATTTTCTCTCTTTTTCGTTTCATTAGTATGCCTAGGGGTTTATTAATTTTATTGATTTTTTTTCAAAGAACTGTTTTTCAATTTTTTCAATTATTTCTTTTGTTTCAGTTTCATTTATTTCAGTTCTGATTTTAATTATTTCCTGTCTTCTATTTTTGGTGTTGATTTGTTCCACTTTTTCTAGGACTTTGAGATGTAATGTTGGATCATTTGTTGCTGACTTTTTATTCTTTTAATAAATGAACTCAATACAATGAACTTTCTCCTTTTAGTACTGCCTTCATAGTGTCCTAGAGACTTTGGTGTGTTGTATCAGCATTCAAGTTTACCTCTAAGTATATTTTCATTTCATCCTTGTTTTTTTCCACGGTCCATTCAGCATCCAATAGTGTATTATTTAGTCTCCAAGTAGCTTCTATTTTTAATTTTATTGTTGATTTCTAATTCAGTCCATTATGATCTGATAGAATGCAGAATGTTTTCTCCATGTTTTTGTATTTACTAAGAGTTGCTTTGTGGCTTAAGATGTGGTTTATTTTAGAGACGGCCCATGTGCTGCCTAGAGAAAAGTACGTTTACTCACTGATGGATGAAATATTCTGTATATGTCTGTTGTCTTAATTATTGATTGTATTATATAGTTTTATAGTTTCTTTATTTAGTTTTTGTTAGAGGATCTGTCCAGTAGTGAGAGAGGTGTGTTAAAGTCACCCAGTGGTACTGTGTTGTGGTCCGTTTGGTTCTTGAGGTTGAGAAGGGTTTGTGTGACCTACCTAGATGCTCCATGGTTTGGGGCGTAGATATTTACAGGTGATATGTCTGGCTGCTGTGAATTCCCTTCAGTAGAATGAAACGTCCTTCTTTGTCCCTTCTGAGCAGCTTGGGCTTGATGTCCACTCTGTCTGACATGAGGATGGAAGCCCTGCTTGTTCAGGCAGCCCATGGGAGTGAGATGCTTCTTCCCAGCCTTTCACCTTCACTCTGTGGAGTCCTTTCCTAGGACGTGGGCCTCCTGGAGGCAGCACGTTGTTGGGTCGTTTTGTAATGCAATCTGCAAGTCTGTGTCTTTTGATTGGTGAGTTTAGGCCAGGTTATTACTGAGATATGACTTGTATTCCCAGTCATTTTGGTTTATTTCTCACTTTTAATTTCATTTTGATTCTCTTTCGACTGACTCTTCCTTTAGTGTAGCTCCTCCCTTTGCTGGTTTTCACTTTTTCCCACTTCATCCTCATGGAGTATTTTGTTGAGAATGTTCTATAGTGCAGGCTTTCTAATTGTGAATTCTTTTAACTTTTGTTTATCATAGAAGGTTTTTATTTCATCTTCAAATCTGAAGCTTAGTTTTGCTGGATACAAAATTCTTGGTTGGCATCCGTTTTCTTTCATAGATTGAAATATGTTGTTCCGGGACCTCCTGCCATTGAAGGTCTGGGTTGAGAAATCAGTTGAGATCTGAATTGGTTTCCCCCTGTGTGTAATTTCCTTTTTTTTTCTTTTCACAGCCTTTAAGATTTTATCCTTTTTCTGCATTTTAGTCATTTTCATTATAATGTGTCTTGGTGTGGGTCTTCTGCAGTCTTGTACATTTGGGGTCCTGTAAGCTCCCTTCATTTGATTTTCCATTTCTTTCTTTAGGTTTGGGAGATTTTGATATTGTGTCATTGAAAAGATTGTGCACTCTTTTGGTTTGTATCCCTGCATCTATCCTGATAACTCTTAAATTTGGTCTTTTCATGTTATCCCATAATTCTTGGAAATTCTGTTCATGATATTTTCAATATTCAATATTTTGTCTTCATTGCCTGAGGTTCTGTCTTCCAAATGGTCTAGTCTCTTGGTGATGGTTTCCACTGAGTTTATCATTTGATTTATTGATTCCTTCATTTCGAGGATTTGTGCTTGCTTTTTTTTCAGTCTCTTTATTGAAGTGCTCTTCCACTTCCTGTGTGTCTTTGATCTCGCTCTTTATGCCATCCTTTACTTTACAGATCAGATGAACTACGTACATCCTAAACTCCTTCTTGGGCATTTCTTCTGTTGTGCCGTCAGTGGCTTCTCTTGCTGGGGCATCTTGGATTGCTTGTGGTGTTTTGTTCCCTTGATTTTTCATGCTGCTTGTGTGTTTTACCATCTAGTTGCATGGATCTGAGTTGGTACAGATTCTACCCTGTAGACCTGTGTTGTCCCTGAAGATTTCCAGTATCTTGCCTAGGGGAGACCAGTATCAGCAGCACCCAGGGCAGACAACATACAGCTGGACTCCAGCAGCTCCCAGCAAGGCGTCCGCTGCCCTCTCCTCGTGAACAGCAATGGTGAGTTCAACCACTGTTCACAAAAAAAACAGAAAATTTGCCAAACAGATTTACAATCTCAAATAGTGGACAAAGAAAGGACAGAAGCAGTCAGGACATGGTGTTCGTGAGGGGGAAAGAGAAGCCAGAAGCAAAAATCCACAGGAGGAGTGGAAGAGGAACCTACAGAGATCGGCTGTCAGGCGGAGGAAAGGTCGGAAGGGGGCCCAGGAAGACGGAGAACGGAGAGGAGGAATTCATAGAAAGAGAAAGAAATTAAAATGTAAGAATATACAGCAGAACCGCAAAACACCAGGCATACATCACCGTCCTCAGCAAAGGACGCACAGAGGACTCCTGCTCCACACTTGGGAGAGGTGCAGAGAAGGGAAAATGGACATAAAACGGATCTCGGTGGGAAATCGAACACTGTCTGCCCGCTCCCAGGGCCTCCCAGCCCTTCTCTGACTCCCCACAGGACGCCTGGCCCAGACAAGCCCTGGCAGACCCCGTCACTGTCCCACCCTCTGGGCCTCAGATGCCCTGGGTTCAGCCATGCTGCAGTCCCAGGATCTCAGTGCCACCGGAACTTGGAGGGAGACCACCAGGGACAGGCGGTCCTGAGAGGCGGTAACAACCCACACCCCCAGGAGGAGGACCCCAGGTGCAGCCAAGCCCGGAGGCACCCCAACACTGAACCTCCAGGTGCTGGCCAGTGTCCCCAGACTGGGGCAGTGGGGCTCCAAGATGGCAGCGGCAGCAAGCCCACTGTCACCCCAAACAAACCCCAGACTTTGGCCAGCCTCTCAAAATGGATGTGGCCACATGCACCCAAACCTGGAGTCTCCCTGGCAGCGGACCTCTGGGCAGTGGAGGAAGCAGGAGTGGAAGGGTCAGTGGTGCTGGCAGCAGGTGGGGGGACTGTGGCAGAGTGACCTCGGCGTTGGCTGTGGCTGCAGCTGTAGTGGCACCCAGAGAGGAGACCCCCAGGTGACCTCCGGGGAGCGCAGCAGCACCCGGAGAATACACCTCCGGGCATCTGTGCAGCGGCCTCGGGGGCAGCCTAGAGACAACCTCTGGCCACAGCAGCGTGTCTGCGGCCTGGTATTGTCTTTTGGCGGTGGCCTCTGGACACTTCCACGCAGTCCAGTGTGCCCGTGGTGCCTGTCCAGAATCAGTGCCAAGCCTAAGGCCACGAAGCTTTTGCCCATTTTCTTCTAGGGCTCCTGCAATTTCACATCTTCCTTCTGGGCCCTGCTCCACCTGAGTCGCTGTGTGTGTGGTGTGAGGAAGGGGCTGGCCTCCTCTTGGGCACCAGGAGCCTGTCTCCCAGCACCGTTGCTGAGGAGACCGCTGATGCCCTTCAGATCGGCTTTCCTCACTTCACAGGTCTCTGCACATTAGCTCGCCGAGATGGTCTGTCCTTTTTCAGGGCCACCTAGTACTTCACTCGTTCTCCAGTGGCCCTGTACTGGAAGGCCCAACAAGTCCCGCTCTTGGTGTGACCTCTTAGGTGTGGCGTCCACATCGCTGCAGAGCAGCCCCTCAATCAGGTCACGTCTGCATGGTGGGAGCTGTGCTCCAGGGTCCCTTCCCAGATGTGGGGTGCTGGCCGGGAGGTGAACATTACAGTCTGCCAGGCGTGCCCACCTCTCCCTGCTGGAGGGCTGTGGCTGTGCCCACCCCACTGAGCGCCATTTCTTGCAGCCTCGGCCCCGTGGGTCGCCACAGGGTTTGCTTTTTGTGGCTCCGTGGCTGTGCTTCCGTTTCTGTGATTGTGTCACTTTTTAGCCCTTTCAAAGATTTTCATTTTGAGACAGGGTGTTGCTCGGTTACCCAGGCTGACCTTGAACTTGCCTTCCCCCACCTCGGCCTCCTGAGGAGCTGGGGTCACAGGCACGGCCACTCTGCTGGCTCGTCTGTCGTGTCCCAGAGTCAGGCGTGTGGTCTGTCATCCCTTTCTAGTTTTTCTGTTGATCTGGGGCCTTGGGTCCTTCGTTTTAAAGTGCCTGACTCTGTGGGTCAGTCCTCTGGGCATAGGATGTGACTCTTCCTCCTTCCCAGGTGGGCAGGGTTAGGGGTTTTGTATTGCAAAATGAGTTTTTCAGTGTCTAAGTCGTGGGACTTCTGGATCTTGTCCCCTGTGACCTCTGGCTGAGCTGTGCCCTGCTCTGAGGTTAAAGGGGTTCTCACACTTCTGTCCAGACGTACAGGGCTCCTCTGCCTGGGCTTCCCCCTAAGGTGATCCAGTCTCTCTCCAGGTGGCATCCAGGGCCCCTTCTTTAGATGTCCATCCTAGTCACATCACAGGCTGTCTCTGGCCTCCGTGGGATGGGGACTGTTGGGGACATGGGGCAGGGTAGGGGGCCTTCAGGAGGCTGGCTCTGGGGGTGTCTGGCTCTGGGGGTCAGAGGTCAAGGGCCACTGCCAGAGATGACAGGGTTCATGGGCTTGCAAGGTGGGGCAGGACAGGAGGAAGACGCGGAGGCCTTTGTCTCTCCCTGCTAGAAGGAGCCCATTGCTGAGGCAGGAAGAGGCCGGGCCAGCTGGGGTCTGCATTGTATGGGGGCATTCCTGAGACCACCAGCTGAGAGGCCTGGAAGTCAGGGAGACCCATGGCGTGAGTTCAGGGAGAGCCAGGCCAGTTTCTGGGTGGGGAGGTGTGCACAGATGGACACATGGGAGCTGGCCGTGAAGGGGCCTCCCGGGGAGTGAGCGGCACAGAGCGGGCAGAAGGCCGAGCAGCCCAGGTGCAGAGGCTAAGAACTCAGGGCCCAGGGCCTGGGTTTCCTGAACCAGGTCAAGGGAGTCCCAGTGTGGAACAAGCCAGAGCTCCAGACTGGCTTCCAGACTTGGTGTTCTGGGCGCCAGTGGGCTGAGCTGGGTGCTGGCGGATCCCAGGCTGTGCCTGAAGCTGGGACCCTGCCCTGCTGTCTGCTGGGCACAGACACCAGGAAGGGCCTCACAGGCTGCCCTGGGCCCTGCAGGGGTCAGCAGCCCCTCAGCCCTCCCGCAGCCTGGAGCCTCTGGTGGCAGGGCTGCAGCTGCTGAAGGCCAGGTTTGCAAAACCGCCACCTGGGTTGAGGCTCTGCAGTCCCCGAGCCCCTCAGGGCTCCTTGGATTCCCACGGGGGCAAGCCTGGCTTGCTTGACACATGGTTGCCAGCTGTGCCTTTGGAAGGCTTGTGGCCCTGAGCCACTCCATCGCCTCCATCCTGGGACCCGGCACAGTGGGGCAGGCTCCAGGAGCACCACCCGAGACCCACCCACAGCCCTTAGCCAGGTGGAGGCAGCTCACCCAGTTGCCCCGTGTAGGGAGGCAGCGGGTCCTGAGACGGGCATCCATGTGCCAGGCAGGGGGTGACTGTGCTCAGCTCACAGGGCTTGGGAGGCCAGCAGCAGGCCTCTTGGAGTGCAGAGGCTGTGGAGGACCTGGCTTTGCGCGTTGCTCGGAGCCCTGGGGGACGGGGGACGGGCGACGGGGATCTTCCCAGCCTCCTCTGTAGGATGTGCTGGCCGGGAGGGCTGCGAGGGCTGGGGGTTCAACTCTTGCTCCTCCGTGTCCCCAGGCTCGAACTTGCCCCTCACACTCATGCCTGATGCACACGGGCCCCACCCTGTGGGTGCCGGGGCCCCTGGCCATCACCTTTCCATGGCTGTGACAGGACACCAGGGCTTTAAAGGAGGAAAAGGCTGACTTTGGCTCCCAGAGCAGGGGCTGCCGTCCATGGCTGCCTGGCCCGTGGCTGTGGGCCTGGAGGGAGGCAGACATCATGTTGGGGAGTACGTGGGGAAGCCATCAGCTCGTGGCAGGGGGCCACTGTCCCCTCGAGGGCATGCCTACCGTGACCCCTCCTCCCACCAGGGCCCCTGTTCTGAGGTTCCGCCACCTCCCAGTTGTACCCCAGGGTGGGGACCAAGCCTTCAGCATGGAGCCTTGGGGACACTTGAGATCCAGACCATGACACCACCTGCAGTCAGTTAAGAAAAAGAAATGGAGCCGTGGCCGCGGGGTCCTTGTGCGCTCAGCCCCATGGCCGCGGGGTCCTTGTGTGCTCAGCCCCGTGGCCGCGGGGTCCGCGTGCGCTCACCGAGCACAGAAAGCTGCCAGGAGCAGGGGCTGCTCTGGTGGGATGGAGTTTCCAGTCCCGTGACCTGGCCCCGGGGACCTGGGAACTTAGGAAGGGACCGCACTTGTTCCACAGGAAGTATAGTCTGGGAAACAGCAAATCTCCAAGTTCAACGTCTCTGGCCAGGGCTGCCCTCCGGCCCGAGAGCTCCCAGTGCATGACGGGTGGCTGGGTCCCTGAGCCTGCAGGGCCCTCGATGCTCTGGCGAGGAGTCTGCACCGTGGGCACAGAGGGTGGCGGGGGCACTGGGAGGGGTGCCCGGGTATCCTGGGAGCAGGCGGAAGCCCTGCTCTTGGCTGGGGTCGGAGGGCAGCGCTGTGCGCTCCCGGCTGCTGCTACCTGGTTTCCGGCCCAGCGTGCTGCCCTGCGCCTCTCCTGGGCTCCGTTCCTTCCTCCTCCTCTGCGGGCTCTCGGGTGGACAGAAGAGCCCCTTGGAGCAGCGGAGCCCGGGGCCACTGGCCGGGCTGAGGGGTGGCCGGTGCAGGCTAGTGGAGATGGCACGGGGCGATCTGGTCTGGGAATTGCTCCCGGAGGCAGCAGGTGGCCACTGGGGACGCACCTGCCACCCATGCCCTGTTTGGTTACCTCCAGCCTCTGGTCCCTGAATGCTGGGCTCTTGCTGTCTTCCTGCCCGTGGATGTGGGGTGTCCTTAGATTCCTGCCCTTCCTCCCAGGTGGGGCCTCTGGGCCCAGGCCAGGTGCTCTGTCGGTTGACAGTGGATTCCAGACCTGAGCCTGCCAGGTGGCTGTGCTCTTGGATGCCTCTCCGTGGCCCACGAGGCACCCTGGGTGGGGCCTTCCTGACTGACCCCCAGTTCCCTCTTACCCTTTGCTCCTGCCACCTGTCTCAAGCCTTTGCATGTGTGGAGCTGAGCCTCAGGGCCTTTGCACGTGTGGCTTGCTCTGCCTAGAGCTCTTTCCCAGCACAGCATGGACATCTGCCTGGTGCAGCCTCCCTGCCTGCCTCTCACTGGGACTCGGCCTGTCGTCCATGATTTGCTACTTGGTACACATCTTTTCTGGTTTGTTATTGCTCCTCCTACTCTGGCTGTCCTTTGCCACATTCCTAGAGCCTGGCATGGTGTCTGGCTCATCCCAAGGCTTTCTGGGTGTGAGGTGCTGGGGGCAAACATGGGATGGGTCACAACTTATCTCATGATTGGCACTGAAGGAGGAGGCCAGGGTGGGCGTTTTATTCTGAGACTGGGGGCCGCGGGAAGGCTCGCTGGGGTGACATCTGGCATCAGTGGATTCCTGTGACTTTCTTCAGAGCCACAGTGGTCTGGCCAGGCCTCTGTGGTCAGCCTCTGGGTGGCAGGGGCCTGGTTTAGCCAAGTGCCAGCTGCCCTGTGTCCTGGGAGTTCTCCCTCTGCCTGGCAGCAGGCTGGAGATGCCGGGGAGTTGGGACGTTGCCCTCCCTGGCCATGGAATAGAGGGCCAGCTTCGCCCTGCAGCAGAGCTGGCCACCATCTGGCAGGAGAAGATGCTGAGATCGGACACTACTGTGGCATCCGCCCTTGGGTGCTTCTGCCCCTGCCATGGGGAAGAACTCCAGTGCCCCCACCCTGCCCACTGCAAAATCGGCCACTTCCTCCTGCCAGGCCTGCGGGCTGCTCTGGGTCTGGCGATGGCCAGGCATGTTCCGGCCTCACAGGAGGTCCAGCCATGAGCTGGGGACTTCCACGTAGATGACCACAGAACCGGGCCTGGGAGGAGGGTCCTTGGGCAGGGCCTCCCCACGGTCCCCTGCAGGAGGAGAGCCTGGGAAGGAGGCTCAGCGGAGGGAGTCCTGGTCTCCTGGCGGGTGGCGCAGGTCAGAGCAGGCGTGGACAGGCCCGAGGAAGCAGCACAGAGGAAGCCAAGGTTTCGTCCCCTGCCAGCTGGAGAAAGAGGAAGTGGCAGCTTCCTGCAGGGGCAGCCCCTTCAGAGGCTACGCTTAGCATGGGACACTGAGTCTCATCCTAGGGTGACGTGCAGAACCCCAGGGTTGGGTGTCTGCCACACGCCAGGGGCTGCGTGTGTTTGCTGGGGGCTTTGGGGTCAGGGCGTCCCTCCTTCACCTTCCGTGGTGGGAGACGGCCCAGGATTGCACCTGCTCCCACCGACGCCTCAGCTGCTGCAGGGCAGGGGCCGTGGGCTCCTGGTCCCGGCTGCCTCCGCGGGGAGTGGAATCTGGGGGTGTGGCTTAGAGCCTGAGCTCAGGGCCAGGGCGTGGCCGCTGCTCATCCCACACCCCTCCTTCCTCTGCGCAGGCCCTGGCCCTGGCCTCATTGGCTGAGCTGGGGTCAAGGGTGGGCAGGGTGGGCTTGCATGTCAGAACCGCCCTCACCATGAGCTCTGGTGGTCTGGAAGCACCCCCTGGGCCGTCCTCACTGCAGGGGCCACAGGCCATGCTGGGGTTTCCACATCAGGGAAGGCTGGTGTGGCAGGGGCAGCTGGGGTGGGCAGCAGCAGGGTACAGGAGGTCTGTGGAGCGAGGCCAGTGGGGCCAGGCTTGGGCAGTGGCTCTGGCCTGGGAGTGGCAGGGTGAGTGGGCAGTGGCTGCAGCTGCAGAACGTGGGTGTGACCAGGTCGCCAGGCATCAGCAGCTCTCCAGAGAGGCCCTGGGGCTGGACCTGGGGTGTCTGCAGAGAGAGGCGGCATCCCTATGGGTTCCCACATCCTGTCTCCTCCTCACTTCTGCCCGGGGTCCCCCTCGGCACTCCGGTGGCCCTGGGGGTCCTGATGCCCAGCGGTCCCCTGCCTGCCCCACAGCCAGCTGCAGCGAGCAGGCCCTCAGAGGGTGGGCTCGAGGTGTTTGGAGACTGCCGGGGTCGCTCCAGCCCAGGAGGGCTCTGCAGCCCCGTGGTCCTCAATTTTGACCAGGGATGTCCGATGCTGGGCCTGAAGCCAGCTGGGGGTCTCAGGTCCATAGAGGACGCCGCAGCGGCACCATCCAGCCCTGTCCCCAGGCCTTCCGGCCTGTGGAGGGCACTGCCAGCCTGGCCGCACCCGGGCCCAGGGGAGCAGCCTCACTGAGCAGGCGCCTGCCCAGGCCATGGGGTGAGCGTGGCTGTCCTCCAGGTGGCCATCTGAGGTGGGACCCTGTCTAGTCAGCTTTCCTGCCCCAGGGTGGCTTGGGGAGCCTGCGGGAGGGCTGTCGGAGCCCTGGCTCTGGGGTGGCAGCTGGTGCTGGGCAGGCTCTCGGGAGCACCGAGGTCCCCGGCCCAGGGGGGAGACTGGCCGCACCCTGCCACTCCCTGGAAATGGGAGGCCCAAGGAGAGGGCCGTGACACCAGCGGCTGCTGCCTGCTGGCCTCAGGTGGGTTCTGGGCCTCTGGGCCTGCCCAGGGTCCTCGGGCGCCACGCGCCCAGGCCCTCCACGCACAGGTGGGGGGCTGCCGGCGCTGACTGAGAGGGCGAGGTGGGCTCTCTCAGCCCCTCTGCACTGTGAGCTGGCGTGTCCTGCCACCTGCCTGAGAGCCGGCAGCATCACGAGGTCCTGCGGCTGCTCCCACCCAGCTCTGCCACGTGGTCACGGGCTGACCTCCTCTCTGGGCCCCGGGTTCCCCCTACAGACACAGGCCCTGCTGGACTCTGCCGCGCCGTGCTGAGCACTGCGGCTTCAGATCAACAGGTGGTCACAGAGCGAGTGTGGCTCTGGGCCCCCAGGGCAGGACGCCTGCCCCCTCGGGCGCCTGCGCCAGCTCTGGGTGTTCTGGGGAATCCTGGGCTTTTGGAGTCACGCAGGACCAGTGCCAGCTGGCTGCAAGCAGGAACCTTGGCCTCAGTTTCTCCACCTGAGAAAGGGGCGTCTTAACCCTTGTTAGATCCCCAGGAAACAGAACCAGGGTGTTCGTGTGGGTACAGATTGGGGTTCACTTTAAGGAGCTTCTCACAGGATTGGGGGCTGACAGGTCTGCACTTCAGGATGGAGGCTGGGAACACTGCAGGGTTTCTGGGTCCGTCTGGAGGCAGAGTCCCTGCTTCTCAGGGAGGCTCTGTGTGGCCACTGATTAAGGGAGGCCACACTGTGTGGGGGTGACCAGTTCCCCTCAACATCTCCTGCTTGAAATGGCCACCTTCTGGAAGGACACCTCCCAGCAAGATGGGGAGATGCCGAGTGGACACGGGAGATGCCCATTGGGAGGAGAACACCAGGTCCCCGGGGCCTGGCCCTGGCCTCCCGAGCCTCACTGTCGGGGCGATGGCTGTAGCTCTGGAGCTGGTTGAGGTCAGTGTGGGGTGCCCTTGGCCAAGCACAGCTCTTGTGGGGCCAGCTGCTCTTGGAGAGCCACCCCCTCCCTGGCCTGCGTGGTGCTCAGGGAGCTGGGGAGGCTCTGCAGCTCAGTGGCCACTGGACCAGGTCAGAAGCTGCAGGAGGGTGGTTACATGCTCTCCTCTGGACATTGGGTGTGCTCTCTCCTCCGCCTGGACCAGGCTGCACCCTGGAAGACCTCCCTGATGGCTCCTTCCAAGGGGAGGGGACATGGGGAGGCCTAGGAGGAGGCCCAGGGAGGACAGGGAGTGGAGCCTGCCCAGCTGTGCCCTGCGATGTCCCCTGAGTAGGGGCGCTTGCCCCACACCAGCTGATCAGGGAGACAGGACGCAGCCCCATGGTGACACACGGGGCAACTGCCCATTCCTGTGGGGGGTGCGGGTCGCTCCTGGCCTCGCTGTTAGCCCCTGGCTGTGAGCCGCCCTTGGCCTAGGTCTGGCCTTCTTAGATAAGACCTGCCCTCTCCCACCTTGCTGGTGGCCACCGGGCCTTTGTGCCGAGAGAGCTGTGGGCACTGAGTGAGCTCCTGGGGACACCAGCTGCCTGCCCCCCACGCCTGGCTCACGCGTCCTGCCCACCTGGTCTTGGGGCTGGACGGTGTCTTGCCGAGTCCCCGTGGACCCAGCTGGGCTTCTGCTGTCTCTGGAGTGTGGATGGTGGGCTGGGGCTGGCCGCATGCACAGAGGGCTGGCCATCTGAGCGTGGCCCTGCGTGGCTGTCCTTCGCTGAGCCCTGTGCTGTGGCCGCCAGGCACCCTATCCCACTCCCTCATGAGGAAACCGACACTCACCAGCCACACAGCCGCTCTGTGTACCAGAGTCCCTCTTGTCCCCTGGAACAGGGCAAGAAGATTTCTCCTGCTGGAGCCTAAACTATAGGCAGAAGGACTTGGGTTAGACATGAAGAGGGACTTTTGTGAGTAGGATGGAGCCCCGAGGGTCCATGTCCTCAGGCAGTTCCAGGGCGTCTGTCTTGCCCAGTGAGAGCACCCTTGCTCCTGAGCAGCACCCTCTTTACTCCCAGGGAGCCCTGAGCCAGGCAAGGCTGCTGCCCTGGGTGGCCCTGAGATGGGGAGTGTGGGCACAGGTCATCTGGCCTGCTGGGACAGCCGCCAGCCCCCACCCACCCTGGACAGGACTCTCAGAAGGATGTGCGTCCTGGCAGATCAGGCCCAGGTCTGTGAGGTCACTTCGCTTTGCTCTCCGGCACCTTCTAAATATACCCACTGTGGGCATCTTATCATGCCAGGAGCTGGAGCTGGGCTTCGTGTGCCCCAGCCTGCCGGAGGAGCCTCCTGCAGCCTCCTCGGGCCCAGTGTGTTGACGGCCTCCTGGTCACCTCCCGGGTGCTCCGCATGTGTAGCTGGACTGCAGTGACCCCAGGGGCCAGGACCTTCCCCAGGTCCCTCCTGGCAGGTGAGGTGGCCAGGGTGCCTTGGTTCCCGTCCACCCTATGGGGCGTGGTTTTCCCAGAGGCCTTGGAATGGGCTGCAGGAGGCCCGTGCTGCCTCCGCCAGCCTGCAGCCCGTTCTCACTGAGTGCTGGCGTCAGGCTCAGGCGTCTTCTGAGGCTCTGAGCTGAGAGGCGGGAGCGGGGTCCTGCGTGGTGCGGTCCTGCCCTACCCCACCCGTGGGGCCTCTGGGCTCCCCGGGCCTGTTTGTGAAGACCAGCCTGTGGTCAGACTCTCCTGCTGTCCAGCCGAGTTTCCTGGCTCCTGGCCCAAGCTTGGGGCCCTGGAGATGGGCAGTGCCTGGGGCTCCCGCCATGCTGCTCCCAAGGTCAGACAGGGTTGCCGGGTGCTCTTGGGTACATACTGGGTCCTGTGAGCGCACACACCATCCACCTGCTGGGCCCGCGGTTCTGTCACTGAGTAGGGGTCTGCACTCTGGCCCGTCACCTGTTGTTGTCAATTAAGTTTTATTGGGATGCAACCATGTCCAGCTGAGGAGCTGCCCACAGGCCATCGCCTGCCACACCTCAGACGTCCCCTTTCTGGGCCAGGGACTGTCTCCTGGATGGAGTGGACTTCGTCCTGACCCTCCAACTTTGGTCCTCTCGTCTCCCTCTCTGGAGAGCTTCTGGTCCAGCCTAAGGGGGTCCCCTGACACCTCTGGCACCCCCAGGTCTCCAGTGTCAGCCTGGACAGCTGGATGAAGACCTCCACTCAGGACAGTCTGCACCCATCCTCAGGCTGCCCCCCAGACACCCCCAGGTGGCATGGCAGTGACTGCTGGGAGGCGCCCCCAGTTCCCAGCCCACGCTCCGGGGATCTGTGCTGAAAGGCTCAGGGACACGGCATGGGGACAGGTCCGGGTGGGGTTCCACCTGACACTTTAGCATGACCGGGGAGGGCTGCTACCTCCTGAGCCCTGAGGGAGCATATGCCCATGCCAAGAGGCATCGCTGTCCCCTCCCTGTCCCCATCCTGTCCCCTCAGTGCCAAGAGTGTCACTGCCCCCACCCTGTCCCCTCTCAGTGCAGGGGGACATTGGGTCCTCAGCATCTGGGGATTGGCTATGACCCCAGGGAGGGAGCGTCCAAGGTGGAGCCCTGGCGTTCCTGTGCAGCTGACTGGCGGGCAGGCCTGGGGAGAGGGTGGGTTTGGAGTCCCCTTCAATCCTGGCTGAGGCCCCCCTGCCCATGGCCTGGAGGGGTGCTGTGCTTTGCTGGACTCTGGACAGAGTGGAAACAGGAGCAGCTCCTCATTCAGCATCTGGCAGGAAGAGGGCAGACGGTGTGGTGGCCTGTCCCCCTGGTGGTCACCAGCCCCCTCCTGCAGCTGGTCCCCTGGGGGCAGATACTGAGAAGCTGCTTCTCCAAGGAGGTGGGCTGGCTCTGCTGGTGACCAGGCCCCAGAGCCACACCCAGCACATGCTGCTGACCCTGCTGCCAGCTGCTCACTCCTGCCAGCTGGAGGTGGTCACCCCAGGAGGCTCCATCTTCCCCAGCCATGTGCCTTAGAGGCATGGGGAGAGAAGCCTTTGCCTGGAGTCTGGCCCAATTCACAGTCCTGCCGAAGCAGGAGGGGCAGGCAGAGCCTGGCGCAGGAGTCTCTCTCCTGGGCAGCTCTGACTTCTGCACCCCGCATCCCACCTGAGCATCCCCTAGTCACTCAGCAGACACTCCACACACCCATGTCCCCAGCCTGGTGCTGGGCTCTCAGAGGGACACCACCCGCTTCGTGGGGAGTGGCAGTTGCCTGGTGGTTGGTGAGCTGACAGGGGCCTGGCAGGGATGGCCAGGGAGGAGGGTCTGGCTCTGTCTTCATTGGAGGGTCTTGAACCTGTGAGCAGCCTGGTGGGATCTGTTTTTGCAGAATGGCCCTGGCTGCCCAGGGAGCCTGCCTTGGGTAGCTAAAGGGGTGTGGGCTTCAGGGAGTGGCTATGGGCACGGGGGTCCCAGTCCAGAGCCAGGTGGGGGGCCCTATTTCTCTGGGGTTCGCAGCTGGAGTGTGCTGACCCTGGGAGGCAAGGGCAGGGTTGGACTCCCCTGACGAGGCTGGAGCTGTGTCACTGGCCAGGCACACTCAGCACTCTCAGGGGCTTCCTGCCCCTCGCGCTCTGTCCTTCCAGCCTACAGGCACCTTTGACAGGGTCGATGCACTTGCCAGATGAGCCCCGTGAAAGGGTTTGGAGTCGGCAGGGCTCGGGAGTCGGCCACACCCCCACGCTTGAGCTGGACTGCAAGGCCAGGCCCCATCAAGCCGAGGCCCCAGGGCAGGTGCTGGACCCTCCTTATGGCCTCTGGTTGGCTGGACAGTGCCACTCTAGACAAGGTTTGGTGTGGTGGCCCAGGGCTGGGCCCTGTGGTGCTGAGGGGAGTGTCCCTCCCTGTGGCCTGTAGAACCTGATGTGTGTGAGCTGCAGGTCTATCTCTGCAGCGGGCCATCCCCAGCCTTGCCTGGTCCCTGCTGTCCCCTGCTGTCCCCCAGCTCCTCTGCCATTGTGACTGAGGCAAGTAGAGGCCCCATGAGCCGCGTCCCTGGTCAACCCTGGTGCAGGTGGACGAGACCTTCATCCAGAGGGTTTTCGCAGTTGCACTTCAGCTAAGGATCTTGAGAAGATGGAAAGGAAATGGTGTATTTTGAACTACATTTAAAAATTCGTGACACGGATTTGCTTTTGCCTGGCACTGAGCCCTGGGTCTTAAGAACTTGAGGGGTGCTAATAACGCTCGTGTGAGCAGTGTGGGAGACGCCCGTGACAGCAGGCGAGGTCACAGCCCGCATCCCCCCAGCACCCGCACCCTGCAGGGAAAGCTCTTCCTGAGGAAGCTGTTGTCCCCGACTACACAGGTGGGGCCCAAGTCCAGTTCCTACGGGACACCCCAGAGGACCTGACGGCAGAGGAGATGGCCGCATGGCCACACTGGCTGGAGGGGCGGGGATGGTAGCTGGAATGACGGGAACCCCGCTCTGAGGCTGCAGCCTGGAGCCAGGGGCTGTGGGCATGTCTCCGCAGTGTCGGCCCCTCGGCATTCCCACAGGGCAGTGCCTCGTGGTCCCCAACCCAGGCGCTTCCAAGGGGGAGGGGTGGCCTGGGACCTGGACTGCTGTGACTCATCTGGGCTCTGTCTTCCCTGGGAGCTGGTGGGACGCTGTCTATGCTGGGCTTCAACAAGGGAGCCTGTGCCCTCAGCGTGGACTGAGGCACATCCTTCAGGAGGTGGCCTGGCACGTGGCACCCAGAGCAGACTGGGGAACGGGCTGGGCCAGCAGGCGGGGCCATGGCGTCCCCAGCCCCTGCAGGGCAGCTGGCACCTGTTCTGTGAGGGGCTCGTTCCCTCCCAGTGGACACCCCTGGCAGAGGCTGAGGAGCTGGCCCCTCTGGGAGGCTCGCATGGTGGGGTTCATCCTCGGGGCTGAGCTCACCCACCCTGGAGCCCAGCAGCTGGTGGGGCTCAATGGAAACGAGGATGCTGGGTGGGCAGCGAGCCGGGGACTCCTGCGGCACCCCAGCCCCAGCCTCTCCTTCCTAGGCAGCCTTTGTTAGGGGCATTTGGAATCTTCCTGAATGGCTCGTTAAGAGACGCACAGAGGCCCGTGGCCACGGCTGGGGTCTGAAGTCACGCTTGGCTGTGGAAGTGGTCCCCCTAGAGCCTCGTTCCGTCTGTGCTTGAGCCCAGCTCAACAAGCCCATTGACCCTCGTCTGCCTGGCGAAGGGCCCTTCCCAGCAGGGCCCTGTGACCTTGCTTGGTCCCAGCGGTCGCTCTCCACACAGAGACTTCAGCTGCCCCTGTTCCCTGGCCAGGGCACATATTGGACTGTTTTCAGGACGTGTGAATTGTGGTGAAACACACGTGACAAACTCCCCGCCTGACCGCGTGTGCACACAGCCCAGGGCTCTGGGCACTCTCGCCCTGCTGTGCGGCCGTCACCACCCCAGCCTGAAGCTCAGTCCCCATCACAGTAACCCCTGCATCCATCCCCACTCGCCCTGCTGTCTCCGTGCACCTGTGGGCTCCAGGCCCCTCTGAGCGGGTCCTGCCGTTTCCCCATGGCTGGCTCCTCTCAGCACAGCGTCCTCAGGGTCCCTTGTGGCCGTTGTCCTTTGTGCACGACCGTTTGCCTGGGTTATCAGGACTGAAGTCCTCACACCGTTTTCATACATTGAATGGGTTGGATAAGCTCAGAAGTCCCCTGGTACACCCGGGGCTGCTTGCACCCTGAACTCCCGTGCGCAGTGGGTCAGCTGATGGCCAAGCCTCCTGGAGCTGGCCTCGGGCCCCTGGAGAGCCCACATGTCCTTCGGTGCCCCACTGTGCTGGGGAGCCTTCTGGGGTCATGGCCGCTCCCAGGGCTGGGCAGAGGACTGCCCTGAGAGGCTGAAGCCACCGTCCCCTCTTGGAGCCCAGCATCACAGGGTACATCCATAGGGCTGCGCTCACCAACCTAGGGTCTGGCAGCAGGGGTGTCCAGGGGTGATGAGGTTGGTTGGTGGGCACCAAGCCCAGCAGGCACTCTGGACAGTGGGCCTGTCCGTCCTGGGTCCAGACCAGCCCCTGCCTCTCCTGGAAGGACCTGCCTGGCTGGGTGTGGTGGGCTGGTCACCAGGGTTGACCCAGCCCGTGAAGAGGTGTTAGGAGAGCCCAGCACATGTGCCGTGAGGGGTCTGCATGTGGCTGTCGGCCCTGCCTGTCCACAGCTCCCGGAGCTGCCCCCCCATGCCCCCCGCTGCGGCCTCTCCAGGGCCTGGCAGGGCGCCCGCATTCTCCTGTGTTCCCAGGGCACCTGGCTGCGGAGATATTGGAGTGATGTCCGATAACAAGCTGGACGTCCCCCAGGGCTGGCGCTGCGGTCACAGCTGCTCAGGTCGACTTTGCCCGAGGGGAACAGGGGGGCATTGTCCTGGGGGCCACTGCTCCCACCACGGCAGCACCTGCCTGGGAGCTGAGCGGGGCAGCGAGCAGGAGCGGCGGCCTCTCGGGGCTTGGCGTCCTCTCCCGGCTTGGCGTCCTCTCCCTGGCTCTTCTGCAGCCCACCTGCCTGCTGCCCGAGTCCAGAACATGGGCAGCGTCTTCCTTTCCCTGGGCCTCAGTCTCCCGGCTTTTGGGGAATGTGCCCTGTGACAGCCTGACCTTGGAGCTCCAGGGTGCAGAACTGGGGGGGGGGGTGGAGGCGGCCGCCCTGCAGAGGCCGGAGCTGCGGGCAGCCCCGGGCCCTGTGTGAGCTTCCCAAGGGCAGGGGCCCAGGCGAGGCCTCGCTGGGACTCCCAGCTCCGCCCAGGCAGGAACAGATAAAGTGGTAAATAAGATAGGATTTGTTTTATCTGGAGTAGATGAAAACTCAGCTGTGCTGTGCGATTGTTTCTGGGCCAGTGCAGGGTGTTCAAATATTTGAAGAGCTGTTTAGCCTTCAGGATGCGGCGGGGCTGAAAGGCAGCCCAGCACGTGGGGGCAGATTAGGACGGCACTCTGACCCTGGCTCCTCGCTGGCCACGGGCAGGGCATCCTCAAGCTGCGCCCGGCCCCACCGGCCTCTGGCTTGCCCGAGCCCCGCCCCCGATGCTCCTGTCCACACCAGGCCTTCCCCCACTGGCCATGCCTCTGCGCCCACCTGCTTCCCTCGTGTTCCAGTGGCCAGCTGCCGTGTCTGGGCTTTCAGGCGTGGCCCTCCCTGTGGGGCTCCCGCTCCTGGGTGAGGCTCCCTGGGTCCCACAGGCACAGGCAGGGCCTCCGGCTGCAGAGTCCCCGTGGCGCAGTCCTGCCTCTCGGTGCCTGTGGCCAAGCTCTGGGCCTTCCCCAGGCCCTGGGCCGCTGTGCCCGTGCCCGGCAGAGGCCCTTTCTGCTCTCCCTCCTGGACCACGGCTGTCGGGCAGCAGCAGTGGAGTTAGATGGTCATCTGACAGCAGTAGAAGTAAGGGCTATGACAAACCACCTGGCTTGAGCTCTGTGACTTGGGAGCCCTGGGACCCTCATCGTCCCAAGACAGCCACTCGATTACCATGGTGATGCCACGGCCCACCAGGCTCTCGCAGGTCCCATGTCACTGTCTACAAAGCTCAGTGGGTGCTTGTCGGGTCCTGGGGGTGGCTCTGCTGTCCCCTCTTGCTCACACAGCACCTGGAGCTCAGGGCTCCTCCAAAGCCTCTGCGGGTGGCTGTGGGCCTGCTCCTGGCACCAAGTCCCTGTGGGGACATCTGGTCACAGTGTCCTCCCACTCCTGTGAGGAGGTAGCTGTGGGCTCTGACTTGGGTGGATTGGGCTGTATGGCTGTGCAGGGGCAGCTGGCGAGGGCCGTGTCCCCTTGGGCGCCCAGTGTGCTGGGAGAGGGCCGGCTGGGCACCTTCTGCCCCAGGCAGCACCCCCTCTGCTTGATCTTGGCTGGATTGCTGGCCCAGGCCCACTTCTCCGGTGCTGAGTCAAAGCACCGCAGTGCACAAGGCTGCAGTGGCACGGGGAGCCCCAGGGGAGCAGCGGTGGCCACTCCCGTGAGGTGAGGCCCTGAGAGCTCACTCAGGCCCCTTCTGCAGGTCGGGGCGAGCCCTGGCTTTTTGTGTGGGAGGCAAACTCCATGCAGGACAGGCGGGCAGAATAGGAACGGCACCTGCCACGGCTGGACGCTCCCCGGGCCAGGGTTGGCTCTGTGCCCACAAGAGTGAACGCTGGCTGGGGGTCTCCATGTGACATGGACGGAGGGCCCCACGGAATGGAATGAATGTGACTGTCCACTCTGGGCCGGCGCCGTGTGGGTATGGTCTAGGGGGAAGTCGCAGAGGGCCCGGGGAGTGCAGGAGGGACTGGGAGGACCGGCCCTCCCAACGAACTGGGTGAGGTGGGTCCTTGGAGGCAGCTGTGTGGAGGCAGAGCTGCAGAGTCCCTGAGGGAGTCGCATAGGCCACAGCCCCACCTGTGAGGGGCTGTGAGGGGCAAGGCCTGGGGAGGGGGGCGGGGGTCCCGGGCTGAGGGACCATGACCAGACTTGTATCCGGGTGGTCACCATGGGGTCTGTGCTGAGCTGTGACGTCATCTACCAAGAATCAGGGTGGTAGCCGTGGGGACAGAGGAAGGGTCGCACGGGAGGGACAGAGGCGGAGCAAGGTGCTCAGGGGTCTGTGCAGGTGGGCACACCAAGGGCTGAGTGCCAGCCGTGCCCCAGGCCCTGTCCAGTTGCCAGCTCTCAGGCCGGGGGTGGACAACGGGCACCAGGTCCCAAACAGTGACCCTTGTGGAAGGGGTGTGGGGGCAGCTCATATGCTGGATTGGCCTCTGCAAGTGAAGTGGGGCCTCCCCGTGGAACCTGAAGTCAGCCCCGTGTGGGGCAGCGGCAGGTCCAGAGGTGTGACCAGGCACCCTGGAGACCAGCAGAGAAAGCGGGGGAGCCGGGGTGGGCCACCACGGTGACATGCGAGAGCCCCTGGCCTGTGGGCAGGACAGGCAGTGTGGTCAGGGTGATGTCAGGCTGCAGGTGTGGCCGCCCGATGCAAGGGTGCAGCGTGGGCGTGGAGAGCTGTGCCTGGGGAGGGGCTGTGTGCAGGCGTCCAGTGGGTCAGTCCGAGGGTCCCAGGGCACAGAGGCTATGAAGGGATGGTCTCACCCACAGGAGCCTGGGGGAGACGCCCAAGTCCCTGCAGCCCCGGAAGCTCATCTGGCAATGGCCCACTTAGGACCTCTGGGGGACAAGGCCCGTGCTGGACAGACAGGAGATGGGGGTCCTGGGGGCCCTGACTGGGCTCTGCTCCAGCCAGGCTGAGCTTGAAGGAGATGCTGGGCATCCTGGCCACTGTGCGGTGGGCACTGAGAGCCCCAGGGGCAGTGGGCTCTCAGGAAAGGGAGTGGGCCTGGGCTCCTGGGTAGTGGGCAGAAAGTCTGCACCTCCCAGAGCAGCTGCCCGCTGCTCTGTCCTGGGCACCACTGTGAGGTGTTTGGAGCCCTCAAAGGCCTTGGAATTCCTCCCCCTGGTCGCCCTGTCCCCCAGGCAGGAGAAGGGCTGGGGCCCCTTGGCCTGCTGATGCCCAAGGACACTGAGCTCAGAGGAAGAGGAAAGAGGGACCCTGGGGGTCCCCAGCAGGAGGAGGTGGCTCCTTATCTTTATGGCTCCCGCAGAACCAGAACAGGTGGCCTATGTTCTGCATGTCCATGGGCACGTGGGCAGCCTGGGCACTGGCCCGGGGCTGGGCTCTGCTTCCCTTGCCTTTGATGAGCTCTGAGGGCTTGGTCTTGGGCTCCCAGCTGGTGGCCTGCTTCTCCCTGTGACCACCAGGCCCCACCTGGTCCTGAACCCTGCCGCTGGGGGCAGGGGAGGTTGTCTGTAAATGATTGTGGAAAGAGCTTCTGGGGAGAGCTGCGCACCGAGGCTGAGTGGGGAGAAGCCCACCGGGTGCTGGGGAGAGAGCCACACCCCGAGGCTGAGTGGGGAGAAGCCGCACCGGGCACTGGTGCCGAGTCACTGCCCTTCAAGTCCAGAGCCTGTGGTCCTGCCAGGAGGAAAGCCCCCTGCCCACCAGTGCCACCAGGCTGCTCTCTGCCCTGGTGGGCTTGCCCAGCCCCGTTGGGGTCCACTTGCTGGGCACAGCGTTGAGGTCCACCCACGTTAGGCAGGTGCAGGGCATCAGCCCCGAGGGCCTTCCGTCCTCTGGAGCCCACGTTTGTGTGTCCACTCACAGCTGATGGGTGACTGGGCTCTGCGATCTCACACGGGTGCCCTGGGGGGCAGCTGGGGTGGGCTGGCGGTGCTGACCTGCGCCCTCCTCTCTTGCAGCTTCCTCATCGTCCTGGTCTGCCTCATCTTCAGCGTGCTGTCCACCATCGAGCAGTACGCTGCTCTGGCCACAGGGACGCTCTTCTGGATGGTATGTAGGTACCAGCTGCCCTGGGGGTCGGCTCTGGGATGGAGCAGGCTGCTCCTGGCCCCACCTGGCGCTGGGGCTGGAGGTGTGGGCAGGGCCCTGACACCTACCAGACCACTGGGCAGGGAAGGGGCAGTGACAGGGGGCACGTGGACCCCTGCAGGGATCCCACCTGCCCTGCCCCCAGTGTCCTGGTGGTCCCCTTCATTGGCCGCAGAGGCCCTCAGCCCAGTGTCACATGCTGCGGGGCCATCTGGGCTGGGAGCCTGTGTGTGCCCCTCAGTGGGTGAGGGCTGTCCCCACCCTAGAGAGGAGCTCAGGCAGACCCCCCGAGCACCAGGCCTCTCCTGCTGGCCGTGGGACGTGAGGACTTCTTCCTCCCCAGCTGGCTGGGAGCTGAGACAGGGCCTGGGGTGGACCCCGCCTAGAAGGGGCCTGCCTGCCAGAGCCAAGAGGGGCTCACCCTCAGCTCGGCTTTTACCGCTGGGCCCAACGCTTGGAGCAGAGTGGAAGCCACCCTGCCCCTGGGCCAGTCTCTAGCGGGGAACCAGAGCTGGTGTGGTGCTGAGGTGGCTGCTGGGGCCCAGCTGGTTCTGGGGGACAGAGGGTCCCTGAGGAAGCCGCCTGGATGCCACGGTGGGCAGGCCCTGGAGGGCCAAGTCCACACCTCTCTGTCCGCCACCCCTCTCGTGGGCTGTCCTATGGCTGCAGGAGAGCGAGGATCCGGGCGGATTCCCCCTGCCTGCTGCCGGGGCTGGCTGGGGCAGCTCCCGCTGATGTGCCAAGCAGCCTGCCCAGCTTGGCTGGACGTGGGGAACCCAGAGGTGGTGCCTGTCCTCGTTTTAGCCTTTGCTTCATTGGTTCTGGGTTCTGGTTGGCATGAGCGTCCTCTGCTCAGGGCTCACAGGACAATCTTCCTCTGCACCTTCTTGGCTCTGAGGGGCGGTCGTGTGTCGATGTTGTGGTGGCCCCTGGGCATCCAGTACCGTGCTCCACTCATCTCGAGCTGTCTCTCCACCTGACTTGAGGGGCACCTTTATTCAAACCAGATGCAGAGTCGCTCTGGACCTTCCTGCCTGGCCCGCTGGCTGGTTCCTCTCCCAGGGCCAGGTCGAGACCTGTCCACCTGGACTCTCAGGCCCTCCTGCAGGGCCTCTGGGGCCATTCTTGCTTGTCTTCTTTTCCTGACAACCTCACGAGCGACCCTCTGATCCAGCTTTGGGATGGACCTGAGAGTGAAGTTGGGGAGCCCGGCACGTCTCCGGGAGGGCTTCGTGGTGGCGTTGGTAGGCCAGGCCTGTTCTCGTGGGGTCGCTCCTCATAGCGACGCTGTGGTATGAGCAGCCGCTGTTGCTGATGGGTTTTCTCTTGTGACATGTTTGTGGGATGTTTTCGGCACACACGGAGCACCAACTTGCCCTCCCTTGGCCGAGGACTCTGCGGTGTCCTCACTGATTACAGCAGGTCCCCCTATTCTTGGGTCTCGGATGGAAGGCCTCCTTGCTGGTACAGCTGTCACCTGTCCTGCTGGGGACACTGGACGGGTGGAGTGTGCAGCCTGCTGTCCCTCCATGCTTGTCCAGAGGAGCATACAGCCACCAGGTGTGGGGACTGGCATTTTCTGCTTTGGGGAACTATCCACAAGCCCCAGTCTCGTGTGATTCTTTTGGTTGTAGATGGGCACGATAGCTTCATTTGTATTTTTACGTGGTGCTGAGGATGGACCCCAGTGCCCCCAGGTCTAGGCCAGTGCTCTGCATGAGCCCCAGCCCAGCCCAGTCCTGTGTGGCTTGACGTGATGGTTGGACGCCAGCCTCACATCCTGGGCTGGAGCCCCCTGGCTCCCGGTGGGATCTTCCCCATCCCATCAGCTCACACTGCCGGGTTTTGCGGGGGCTTCTGCGGGACACGGGGAGGGGGCCTGGCACCCTGTCCCAGGGCTGTCTTTGTTCAGTCAAGGCTGTCATCTCTCCTTCCCACTCCATGATGATTCAGTGTCCCCATGGCACCTGCCAAGGACCTTCGTGTCCCTCACCCCCGTGGACCCAGCTCTTGGGTGAGTGTGGCAGGGCCACTGGCTATGCCTGGCAGGAGGACACTGCTGCCCAGGGAGGAGCACCCGCCACCGAACAGGGGTGCAGGCATTTCCTCTGCCGTCTCTCCATGAGGACAGGGACGCTGTCCCCGGGGTGCTCTGCCCTGGGACCTGTCGCGGGGGTTGCCCGTGGCTCTCAGGCTGTGAGGGCCTGTCTGCCGGGAGCCTCACGAGGAGAGGACAGCGTGCACATCTGGGTACATGTGTGTACACGCGTGAGCGTGCATGTGTGTGCCTGTGCGAGGAGGCATGCACATGTGGCCCACATATGTACATATGCATGCACATGCCCACGTGCTCACGCACAGCCGTGTGCACGTCTGTCTGAGCATGTGTGTGTGAGCAGAAGGCTTATGTACCTGTGTGCATGAGCTTGTTCAAGAATGCAGCGTGCACACTCGTGTCCCTGTGTGCATGTAGCTGCATGTGCACACTGGTGTGCTTTGCGTGCAGCTCTTGTTTCGGCAAGGCTCCCTGTGTTCACGTGCGTGTGATGTATTCTATTCCTCCAGTGCTAGCTGGGCTCTGGGATGGTCAGCCCTGGTCTCCCAGGGTGACTGGGGCCCCTTTCAGGGTCCCAGAATCCCCCGGGGGGGAGCTGCCGCCTCCTCCCACCTGGCCCTGGCATCTCTGGGGCCTGCATGCCACCTGCTGGCTTCTCTTGGAACTGCACTTGCCTTTCCACAGCCCCCGGCTGGTGCGCAGTGAGCCCTGGGCCTTGTGATGTCCACACTCCCTCCGTCACCAGGCACGTGCCAGTGGAGCAACTCCCCTTCCCCAACCAGCGCCCCCTCCCGCTCTGACCCCTACACCAGCAGTGGCTCTTTTCTACCCTGTGAGAGTGGTGACCCTGGCTGTGTCCCATAGGCCCCCTCCCCACACACCCACTGGGGAGCTTTCTTAAGCAACCAGATCACTCTAGAAGCTCCTGTGACCTTTGGGGTGAACTCCACCTTCTCTCCCATGAGCTTTCAGGCTCCTGTCCCCAGCCCCTTGCTCGCTGTCTGCTACCTCCGGGCCTTTGCACCAGCTCTGTCCCTGGCCTGGCCGCCTCTCCCAGGACACCTGCTCCTTCTTCAGAGGGCAGGTGGGAGCTCACCCCTCCCTCAGCATTCCGCGCTCCCAGGCCCGTGGCCTCGCTCCCCCGCCTGCCAGCAGGTGCTTCCTGCTCAGCCCCTGGAGCTGCCCCGCAGCTCGCCCCCAGGGGGCCTGTGCTCGGGCCTTGGTTTCCCTACCTATGAAATGGAGGAGGTGACCTGGCTATCCTTCCCTTTCCCCTCCAATGTCCCCACACTTCAGCCTTGGGGAGTTGCCCCTTCCAGGTGGATTGAGCTGACCATGTCCAGCCGCTTACGCCAAAGTAACAGCCATGAGGGGTTTGGGGATAATGGGGAGGAGGCAGCCATGGGCCCAGCACGGGGCAGAGCAGGGTGTGGGTGGGGCCCATGGGGACGTGTCCATGGGACAGAAAGGCTCTGTGGAGTAGGGGCGGGGACAGGGACAGGGTGAGGAGCTGAGCAGTGCTGGGACCAGATAGGCAGGGACCCCGCAGCTCCCAGTCTCCAGGTGGCAGAGTGCGGTGGCAAAAATCGGGACCCCCTGAGGAGGGAGGTGGCAGCTGGCTGCAGAGCTCCAGGTCACAAGGGTGGGGACAGCTGCGACCCCAGGCTGGGGCACTGTGTGTGGTGCAGTGGGCAGGGGAACCCCCAGGAGCCAAGGTGTTTGCAGCCTGGCCCTGGTGTGGACAGGCAGCCTTGGCGGACTGTAGGGACACCAGGTGGCGCTCGTGTCACGTGCATTCTGCAGCCCCTGGGCCGGGCCCAGCATAACGTGAGCAGAGCCCAAACCACAGCCTGGGGCCCCACAGGGGCCCAGCAAGCCTGCTCGGGACTCTGAGCGTGCAGCGGGAAATGGTGGAAAAAGTCATCCAAGGCTGCCCTCCCGGAGCCCAGGGCCTTCCTCCTCCTGCTGCCCCTGGCTTTGGTGGTGCCAGAGGGCTGCTGTCTCAGCAAGGGCACAGGCAGCCCCAGGGCGGCCTCCGAGGGACTGAGCACTCTGCTGAACCAGGCCATTTGGGGGCCTGAAAAGGCCATCTTAGGAGGAATCCCATCCTGGCCAGGTCCAGCCTGGGACTTTGAACAGGCACGTTGCTGGGCTGCTGGGCACTGGGGCCCGGGGGGAGCGCCCCACCCAGGGCCTGTCCAGAGGAGCCGTGTTCACGTGTGTGTGTGTGTGTGGACGTGGCAACACGTGTGTGGCTGTGCCAGCTCCGGGTCCCCGCTGCGGGGTTCTCCCTTCCCTCCCAGAGCTCTCCTCTCTCCTCTGCCATGGGGGAACCTGCCCTGGCCCTGGGGAGGGCTAGTTTTTGCCCAGCCTTTTTCCTGATTCCACACAAAAAGCATGACACAGCGCACGTCTGTGCCTTCTGGTGGCCAGCATGCCGGGGGACTGTCCTGAGGTGCCTGTGGTTAGAAACCCGTGAGTTGCGGCTGGAGGCCTGGAGGATGAGGTCATCGCCTCCTCCCTTGCTGCAGAGGCTCCCTCGCCCCGCTGCAGTGACCCGCCCCTCCCCAGCTGGATCCTCCGCTGCAGCCTGCGTCCCCAGTAGGCCTCAGTTTCCCAGCAGCGGGGCGAGGCCGCGTGGGCCCTGCCCTGCAGCAGCCCCAGGGGCTCCCGAGCCTGTGGAACGAGTTCAGGCTGTGCTCTGCCTCCCCACAGACCCAGCCCATCTCACACTCAGAACGACCCTGCAGATGCCCCGGCTCCAGCTTCCACCTGGACGGCTGCTTCTGACGTGAAACCCTAACCTGCCGCGGTGCGGGCTGGGTGCGGGTGTGTGGGGCCGCGCTGCCGCCCACAGAGCTGTGCTGGTGGCCCCGGGGGGCGTCGGCAAGCCGCTGCTGTCACTGCACTTTTCGAGTGTGCTGTGTGCCCACTGACCCTTCCTGAAGAATTGTGCCGCAGCGAGAGCAGGAGACTGAGTGGAGTCACTGCTGCCCAAGGTCAGGGGAGCAGCGTGGCTGAGGTCTTCCACTCAAACCCCAAGCTCTGGCTCCCTCCCCGGCCGGCACCTCCCTGCTCCGGGGACTCCTGCCCCTCCCACGGAGCTCCAGCCCTCACGGCACTTGGTGCCACCTCCTGCGTGACTCTGCCCATCTCCCCCGGCTCCCGGGTCACATCCTCCCCTCTGCAGAACTGGAGCGTCTGCCTCTGCTCCGGGGACACAGGGTCCCTGACATCTGGGCGCGCTCTGATGTTCTGCATCAATAGTGCCGGCCATTCCCTCTCCCCAGCTTGGTCTGTCTTCTCCTCCATTAATTCCGCCAGCAAGTATTTATTGAGCCCCTGTGTGAGCCAGGCTCTGTGCAAACAGGACCTGGGCCAGGAGGGCAGGAGGCTCGCCTGCACCCCAGGACCTCACTGCAGTCCTGCTTACATGGAGGCCAGCATGGGAGTCCCTGGAGCTGGGCTGTGAGGACAGACGTGGGTCTCTCAGCCTGTAGGCCCAAAGCCTGAGGGCCAGGTGGCAGCTGTGCCCATTCCTTCTGCGGCCGTGGGGGTCCCGGGAGCCAGGCCTCTCCCTTGCTGCTGGGCATCTGTTGGCCATCCCCAGCCCCTCCGTACAGCTTTTCACCTGGCATCCTTGTGTGCCACCATGCCTGATGTCCCCTTCTGTAAGGACACCAGTTCCTCTCCCTGGCCTCATCTTAAATCACATCTACAAAGACCACCTGTGAACTGGGGCGAAGCAGTCTGCCTGGGCTGCCTCTCTTCGGTCTGTGAACGGGGCCACTTCCTGTGGCCTGTTCCAGGCAATGAAGTTTTTTCAGCACGTGGCTGCACACCGGTGATGAGAACCTCTGAGGACTTTGTGCTTCCCCTGCGGGACGGGGGCCCTGTGACCTGCAGCTCCTCAGCTATGCCCCCTCTGGGTTTGAGGGGAAGTTGGCTGAGCCCTGTTCTGAACTTTTTTTTTTTTGTGGTGCTGAGATTGAACCCAGGGCCTTGTGCATGCAAGGCAGGCACTCTGCCCACTGAGTTGTATTCTGCTCTAAACTATTTAGCTGGGTCACTTTTAAAATGGTGTCACATTCAAACTGGCATTTGAATGATGGACGGCTGTCTCCCCTGAAAGCGGAGGGGACCGGCTGGTCTGTACGCAGCCCCCACAGCTCATGACCATCTGGTTCCACTGCTCCTCCCTGGGTTCTTTGATGGTCCTGATTTCAGACTGGCAGGGGCTGTGGGCAGTGCACACCGGGCCCAGATGCCCTCTGCCCTGCTGGGCCATCGCCCTTGCTCTGCCCCACTTGCCCAGCCATCAACACCCGAGTCACTGGGAGCAGGCATGTCCCAGAACAGGCCTCCCTCCGCGGGGCCTGGGCCCCTCTCTGCTTCTCTCTGGTTGCTTCTGGCTGTCGCACGGTCTGGGCTCCTAGACCTGCAGCAGGCTGACCGCCCCTCCGTGGTCTGTCCCCTGCGCTGTGAAGGGTGATGTAGCCTGGGGACAAGGACACCTGTGTGGGAGCTCCCCTGTGGGGTCAACAGCCGCAAGAGAGGTGGCAGGGCAGGGTGTATCACCTGGCTGGGTGCCTGGTTCCCAGACCGAGGGTGCAGGGTCTGGATTAGCCGTGGCCCTGCCCTGGAGGCAGCTGCGTTTGAGGACAGATGACATTCTTTACACAGAACAGGGGAACAGGCGCCCCAGCTACAGCCAGCGCAGCCTGGGCTCGCCAGGGCCTGTGTGCAGGGCCCACAAAGAGCCCCTTTGTGCAGCAGGCAGCCTCCACGGGCCGCAGTGGGCCTCCCCTCGTCTGCGGGCCAGTTGTCACGTACACCACATCCGCTCAGCACGTGATGGGCAGGTGGCCAGTGGACCAGGTGGGATCCAGCACCACAGGGTGGGGCTTCCCTCCAGGGGCTCGGGCAGGTGGAAGGCCACGGTTCCTGTCAGGACACCTTGGCCAGCTGCTCCCCACTGCCCCGGGCCCCTAAGAACTCCAGCACCCCCCCTGGCTCGTGTGGTGGTGTGACTTGTGGACCCCAGAATGACCCCCGCGGGCCAGGTGGAGGCTTGGTCCCCCCAGCCTCCCACTCCCTGCTCTGTTGAGCCTCCTGTGAGACCTGGCTCTGACCACACTTGCTGGCCTTTCCTGGTCTCGGGTTGTAGTAGGAGATGCTCTGGGCCCAGCAGTAAGGAGGGAGCCCACGCTGAAGAGCTGGGGGAGAAACCCACCAGCCCCGCCGTCTGGGCCCAGGCTGTACCAGACCTGCTCTTCCAGGGCTGGACACGGGGTCCGTGCAGCCTCATCCTGGTGGCTGAGCCCATGGTGGGCCTCAGCCCTGCCAGCACTCTGCCTGTGTCTCCTCGACCTGCCTTCTTGGCAGTGCCATCCCCCAGCAAGTCTGCAGGGACCAGACCCAGGGGCTGGGCATCCTGTCTCCTCTGGGCAGGAGGGGCCCCACATGCAGTGACTGCCCTCCTGGCACCTGGCATGTGTTGTGGACATGTGCACAGCAGGAAGGAGGTCCAGGTGTCTGGGTGGTCTCACGCTGTGAGCTCCCCACCCCACCCGCCCCCTTCCCTCTTTTCAGAAATTGTGACGATTCAGCTCTGGGTGGTGGTGAGAGGCAGAGCCGGCCTGGGTTCGGGGGCAGGCGCCTGCGGGCCGAGGGGCTCCTGAGTCCACAGGAAGGATCTTTCTGGAAGGTGACAGCCATTCTGAGGGTGGAGATCCCTTCGTCACCCAGGCCACCTGGAGGGGCCTTGTTCTCTGGGGCCTTGGCTGCGTGGTCTGGCTGTCAGGAACGTCCCCGTGAGAGTGGCCTCGGATCCCCAGCACCTCCAGGCCGGGTCCTGTTTTTCTCTCCCACCTTCCCCACCATCGTCCTCCTTCAGGTCCAGGACAAAAGTCAGGCCTGGGGTGGAGCCGCCTGCTGCGGCCCTCGGCCCTCGGGGTCTCCATTCGGGTTGGGTTTGGTGGGATTCGAGGGCTGGCTGTGGGGACAGGTGTTTCCTTTATGTTCTGCCTGAGGCCTGGAGAGACCCCGTCAGTAAGTGCCACGTTCGGCGGGGGTCTCGGGCTCTGGGTAGCGGGGGGCCGGTTTTGTTAGGGCCTTGTTTTTCCATCTGACCCCAGCCAGCTGGAGAGCCCCGCTGTAAGCGCAAGGTAACAGCTGACATAACATCCGCGGGGCGCAGGCTCCCTGGCACCCGCTGTCCGTGGGGCGCCCGGGGCTGTCGGGGACGTTGTCGGGGATAAGAGGATGAGCCCGGCGGGGCCTCGTGGCCGTGGGGCACCGCACGGAGGGTCTGCCAGCTGTCTGCTGGAGGAGGGGGCTGCCTGCGGGGTGTGGGAGGGGGCTGGGCAGGTGCCTGCGTAATCCCCCGGGGCCCTGTGCTCAGACAAGCCCCGGTCACGTTCCTGGCCTCCCCAGGTCACACGGAACGAAACCAGAGGCCCCGGCTGCGCACCATTGAAGCATGTCATTGTGTGACTTCGCCAGGGAGGGGGAGGGGCTCAGAGCAGCCTTGCAGGGTCGAGGGGCCGCTGCTCAAGCACCTAAGTCCCCGGGGCCCCCTGCTTCACCCAGCTGACCTCAGAGCCGGGCCTGGCAGCTCCTTCTACTAGATTTTGTCTCCAGTCTCAAAGCTCGTGATGCCCAGGGTAGCCGGGTGGGGCAAGTGGGTCCCTGGGCTGGGGAGGGGGTGGAGGGAGGGGCACGGCAGCTTCATGGCTGGGGTTGGGGGGGCTCTTGAGTCCAGGGCTGGCCAGCGTGTCTGCAGCCAGCCTCAGCTCCTGGGCTCGGGGTGGTGGGTTTCACCCTTGTGTCTCCAGGGCTGTGGGTGTTGGGGGCCCGGTTTCACCCCCCAGCTCTCTGCCCCAGTAGCAGTCCAGCAAGGTGCTGGCCACGTGGAGGGGTCGTGCCTGGCCTCTGGCCTGCACAGCCTCCTTCCCCCTGGATGGTGGAGGCCCCTGGCAGAGGCTGCCTTGGATTTCAGGTGGACCTGGTCACCACGGGCAGAGAGCAGTCCTTGCTGGTGAAAGCTAGGTGCCGGGCAGAAGTGCAGCTGGGCACGGTGGCCAAGTGGCAGGCTGCGATCCGCCTGGACACCCAGCCAAGAGGCACAGCCACAGGCGTGGATGCCCGCCACACAGGGCCCACGGGTGGACGTGCCAGGCTCCCGTGTGAGTGTGTGCTCGTGTGCCCTGTGTCCAGCCCCCACGTGCAGCACACACACGTGCACACGAGCACACAGCCCTGGCGCTCCGCCCGCGGGGAGCGAGACCCCCGTGGGGCCGCGTTCCATTTGCACATTTAATCCAGAAACTGTCGGCACGGGAAGCCCGGACGAGAACAAAATGTCAAGTGTGTGCCGAGAGGCGCAGGCCGCCCTCCCCCGCGGGCGGGCGGTGATCTGGTCAGTTTCCGAGCAGCGTGTGTGAGAATAATCCGTGCATTCAGAGTGGGGCGGGAGGCAGGCATCTTTATTTCATTTGAAATTTCTTTAGCTGGGTCTGTGTCTCTTCTCCCTGACGGCTCTCGGGGCCAGCTGGGGAGGGTCGGCAGCGTTGCTCTGCCCTCGGGGGTGGGGACGAGCACGGTCCGCTCCCGGTCACTGCTCAGCGTTGCCAGCAGGCGAGTTTCTGGGACCCAGCAGCTGCCATGGAAGTCTAAGACTGGGGACAAAACCAGGGCACCCTTGCTCTTGGGGGTTTGGGTCGCTGCTGCTGAGGTCTCAGGAACTCGGAGAGGTCCCCAGTGCCAAGGCTCTGCACCTCAGGCCCACGGTGGCTTCTTTGAGGACCTGTGTTGCCCACTTGGGAACTCCCATCTGGGGAGATGCCCTTTACCCCAGGAGTTTAGGGATCGCAGCTTTTCCCCGGTGGCCAGGGGGGTAGAGCCCTGGGCTCCACGACTGGCACCTGGGCAGGAAGGTGGCTGGTCTCTCTGGGTAAATGCACAGGGACAGAAGGGACAGATAACACAGGGGGCGTATTTCTATTTAAGAGACTGACCCCTGTTTCAAGGTGGCTGCACCCCTTTGCACCCTGAGCAGCATGTGCAAATGTCAGTGCCCCTGTGCTGGGCAAGGTCAGTGGGCTCAGCTCTAGCCCACCCGATAGGGTCCCCAGGAGCTCTTTGTGTCCAGAGTTCTCGCTTCCCAACGACTACTGACGTTGAGGACCTTGGCATGTGTTTAATTGGCGTCCAAGAAACTGGAGACATGTTTTTCTGTGTGTTTTGCCTGTTTTAAAATCAGGTTGTTTGCCTTATGATTATTGAGCTGTAAATGCTCTTTACATATTCTGGTTCCATGGGTGTGTTTTACACACAGTTTCTCCTAATCTATGGCTTGCCTTCTCATTTATTTAATAGCATGTTTTTAAAACAGAAGTTTTCAACTTTATGCCATCAAATGTGCTACTTTTTCCTTTTAAGTGTTATCTTTCTTGCTTTTATGCCACATTTCGGAAGTGTTTCTCACTCAGATTTTCTTCTGGTAGTTTTACTTTGGTGCTTGCCTTCGGCCTATGATGAATTTGAGTTAGTTTTTGCACATCACGTAAAGATGGCTGCAGCATTTTCGGGTGGATGGTTTTCTTGGGATCACACTGCCCCTGCAGATCCCCTTGGTGCGAGCCTGCCTCTCAGAGCAGGGCAGTTCCGCCCAGAGCACCGTGCTTTTTCCTTTACTTCCATCTTGTCACTGGTGATGTTTTGTAGTTCTTGGTGTCTGGGTCTCGAGTGCCTTTTGCCAGACCCCTGGTGTCACCTGGTTTTGATGCCTTGCTAGGAACAGGCCTCCTTCTTCCTATGCACTGGGTGGACGTCATCAAGCCCCTCACGCTCAGCTCTGCTGTGCAACAGGCTGTAACCAGGCACAGACCGCGCGGTGTCGCGGCAGCTCTTATCTAGAGCTGCAGCTCATTTTTGCACATTTGTTTCGTGACCGTGCTAAACACACCCATTAGTTCTCGAAGGCTCATTTTGCTATTAGTTTCCTGTTCGTGGATTCCGTTCTTGTTGCTTTACATGGCTGATGATGCCGTCTGTGGAGGAAGGTGATTACCCTTCTTTTCCGATCTGGGGGCTCCGATCTCTCCCAGCCTGGCTTCAGTGACTGGCCCACCCAGCAGTGTTCAGCAGCACGGGGGGAGTGGATGCCCACTCTGGGGGAAGCGCCTCAGTCTCTCACTATCTGGAGACGTCAGAGAGGGTCTGCAGACGTCCTCTGTCAGGTTCATGCCACGCCCAGAGTTCTCAACAGTGACAGGTCCTGGATTTTGCCCAATGTTTTTTATTACCCATCTTTTGATAGGATCCTGTAGTTTTTTTCTTTCTTTCTTTCTGTTCCCTTAAAATGACGATAGCATTGGTTCCAAGCCCAGCCTTGCATCCTTGACCCACTTGGTCAGCATCATTCTTTGTGTTTCATTTGACTTATTTGCCAAACTCTTCCCAAGAAGCTTGTGTTCAAGTTCCTGAGTGATGTGTCTTCAGGCTTCTGATGGTGTCCTTGGTCTTGGTGTTGGAGTGAAGTGGAGCGGCAGCAGGGCTGGGGCTGGTCTGATTTCTTCCCCGAGTGGTGGTTTCATTTGTTTTCATGATGGTGGCGAATTACGCTCTAAGCTTCGTGAACAGCTCCGTCCAGGTTCTCGGCTGTGTCGAGGGAGCGTGGGTCCGTGGTGCGCTGGGGGGAGCTCCTCCCGGGGAGGTGGAGCGCGGCAGGTTGTTGGGATTCCACATTATTCTCCTTCAAATGGCAGTCGAGCAGTGGCTATGCCCCTTCAGTTCCTGGAATTGGTCATTGTACCTCTTTTTCCTTCTTTTAAAGACGATGGGTTTAGCTGAGTGTCAGCAAGCGGGCTGCTCCCTGAGAGCACCTGGGGGTCACTGCAGTCCCCTCCTCCTTGTGGCTGAGCTCTGCTGGCTTCTGCCGGTCCCCCTCTGCCCGCTGAGCTGTTCCTGCAGGTGGAGCGAGCTCTGCTCACAGCGCCCGTGGCCTTCATCACTCTCCAAAGGCCTCGCACATTTCCAGCTTCTTCCTGACATGTGGGGTGTGGATAGTGTGTTCAGTGTTCCAGACGCTCAGGCCTTTCCGGTGCTTTTCCATGGCTGAGTTAGCCCTTCGTCCGTCTGTAGCTGAGGAAGAAGCCACGATCTGAACCTTGTGCTGGACCAGGGCTTGGTTGGTGGCATGGAGGACGGCGTGTGCCTTCCGCTGCGGGAGCTTGTGTAAACGTGGACATGCGGGCAACCCGGGCTGCCCATGCCACTGCCCCTTCCTGGTTCTCTCCCCCTGCTCAGCAGCCACTGCGCGAGGGCCTTGGCGTCCAGCCCGCCGTGGACTCCTCTTGGCCCTCTGCTGCGGCAGATCTTGCTCTGCCATTTCCAAGCTTTGCTGCCGGGCGCTTGTGCTGGGGCGGCTGTGTCCCCCCTGAACGGGCACGTGGTCGTCATGAAGGCGTTTCCTCTGTGTGGCCGCCCTCTGCTCTGAAGTCTGCTGTCTGATGTCAACACAGCCACTCTGGCTTTTTTTGTTTTTTTGAGTAGCTGCTGTTAACATGGCATATGGCTCTTTTCACTTTCAAACTCCAGTGTCTTCATGTTCTAGGTGTTTCCTTTATGAAACCTCCCTGAGCCCTACTTTGTGGGGGTTGAAGGCATTTTTCTCCGCTTGGGCACCTTAAGCACATTTGCGCTTAGCAACCCGCCCGGCCCTCCGGCTCTGTCGCCCTTGCCGCAGGCACACGGGCTTGTCCCCGGGACACGCTCTGCTCTCCAACAGCATTCTGGGGTTCAGGAAGGGTGTTTTTGTCCGAGCGGTCCCGTTGCCACGATTCCTTCGTTCCTGCCCCCGGCCCCTCTGCGGTTGGTCTGTGTCCATGTTCTTCACCCCTATTGCACACAACTGCAGAGGGCCAGCCGTCCACCCCGTGCAGGTCGCCAAGCCCGCAGACCCCGAGGGGACGGCTCGCTCGCAGTCACCTGGCGCTCTGCACAGCCCCGCGTCCTCGCACACGCACTGCTCCCCGAGAGCAGCCGTGCTCATTTCCCTCGTTATCAGGAGGCCAAGTCAAAAAAAGTTTTTTAATTACAAGAAGAAAACTAGGAACCTTTATCCAGTGATTTTTAAAACAACAAAGTTAGAAACATGAGATAGCAATGAATTTCTATAGATAGTTGGATGGTGCTTAAGAAAGATAAATATTTACTTTTAAATGGGAGTTCAAAAGAGAATCAATAATAGAAAGTAGACTAATTGCTAAATAAACAATG
This sequence comes from Glaucomys volans, assembly GCA_020662805.1. Lineage (NCBI taxonomy): Eukaryota > Metazoa > Chordata > Mammalia > Rodentia > Sciuridae > Glaucomys > Glaucomys volans. Next base: position 323,340 of record JAJEJO010000714.1, on the reverse strand, counting down.
CGCTTCTGGGGGTGGTAAAGCCGCGGAGGAATTTTTTAAAAACTCAAGGCAGCAGCTGAAGCAGCCGCAGGCCCTTTGTTCTTCTTGTTGTTTCAGTGTCTGCAGGTGCTGCTTGTGAGCTTAGGGCAAGGAGGTGACAAGGCCCAGGGTGTCCGGGGGTCCCTGCGGGGGTCGGATGTTCTGGGGTCCAGGAGGAGGAGGGGTGGGCTGCAGCCCAGGCCTGTGCGGAGCAGGGGCCCTGGGCAGGGCGACGGGACCAGCACCCCACTGAGGCCGGCAGCCTGGGCCTGGAGGAGCCAGGGTGCGTCTGTTCTGACTGCAGGTGTCCCGCGGGTGTAGACACTTGGGCAGGAAGCACACCTCGCATCCCGCTCTTCTGGGAGGTGGGCCGAGGTCTTTTGCTGATTCTGCCAGATTGTGTTTCTTAAAAAACACAACAAACAAAACCAAATCTGAACCAAGGACACTGCACAGCCGCGCACTCCCTAGTCTCTTCCCTTTCCCCTCTGGAACCGCGGATGCAGTTGGGGTGTCCCTGCATGCAAATGGCTGAACTCTAGGACACCTCCGAACTTGCAGGCCCGGGGCGTCTCCTGAGCAGCACGTGTGGGGTGCTGGGCTCTGGGTGCGGGTGCGTGTGTGCCGTCACGGTCCCAGGGCCTTGTCTGAGCGGGGTGCTGCGTCCCAGGGCAAAGCAAGGACACGGAGGTGGTGAGCAAAGGGCCCTGTCTCTCGCCCACACCCCTCGCCCGAGTCGCTCGGGTTGAGGAAACAGCACTTTAAGGATTTCTGATGACAGGTGTGGGCGCCTGGGCAGGTCCTGGGCACTTCCTCACACCGGCTTGAGGTCAGTGCCAGGGGAGCAGGCCCTGTGGGGCCGTTTCTGGGGACTGTTGGTCTTATAGCTCTGGGTCCCCACAGCATGGTGGCGTCTGTCATCAGGCCACATCACCCGGCGGTGCCAGGAGCCTGCAGGAGGCAGAACACTGGGAAGGAGGCCGCCAGCCTCGGGGGCACCCCTCCTCTGCGGGACCTTCCCCTCTAGCCTGCGTGGGGGCATCTGGAGGAATCAAAGCCCAGGCGACCTCCGTGCCCTTGGTGCCGGGAACCCTGATGGAGGCGAAGTGCGGCTGCCGGGTCCTGGTGCAGGCGAGTCCAGCTGTGCTCCAGGGGCTGCTCCACAGCATCGCAGGGAAGGCCATCTCCACAGAGCACCTGGAGTGGGGACAGACAGTGGCACTGCGGTGCCTGGTGGGCAGCCCTTGTGGAGCAGGGGGTCACCCTGCCCAGTGTCCTACCCCCAGCATGAACCCTGTGGAGCAGGACACGTCCCCCCTCGCCAGGTGCCCCTTCCAAGTCCGTGTGGGTTGGGTGAGTGGCAGGGGGAGGTGGAGGCTACTGACCAGAGAGCCACCTGATGGCAGGGCCTGGGGACCCCCTGTGCCTGGACATGCCTCGGGCAGGGCCCTGGGCTGCACGGCTAGCAGGCAGGGGTGCCTGTGGGCCTCAGGGAAGGGAGAGGGACCCGGAGGACAGACCCCGAGCGGGAACCAGGTCGGGGGCCCACCCAGCTAGGCCAGCTGGCTGTGGCCTTGTTCCGAGTCCTCAGGAAGACTTGGAGTCACGGTTGACCAGCGTCGTGTGTTGAGGGCCAGGGACATCAGGCTGGGGCGCGGACGTCACTCCGGCAGTGAGGCCGAGCCTCCACCCTGTCACCCCTGTGCCCTCACATCTCTGGGCTGTGCTCCTTGGGCAGTTCAGTCCCAGGGGGACCGTCTGGCCTCACTGGTGGTGGTCTTCCCAAGCGAGGAGCTGCCTGGGGAGGCTGGGGCTCTTCACGTCCCAGCATCTGTGCCCCCCCTTGCCAGGCGCCCCCAGGTCACGTGGGTTGGGTTAAAGGGTCTGGTGTGAGGAGGTGGGCATGGCTCACTCCTGGGGTCACTGAGTAGCCAAGCCGCTGCGCACCGCCACGGAAGCCTGGGACATACTGGCCTGGTCAGTGGCTGGGATGGGCCTGGGGGGCATGAGCCAGCACCCTCTCGAGTCCCTGGACAGGCAGGGGGGCAGCTCCAGGGCCCTGTCCAGGGCAAGGTCGGAGCTTCTGGAAGGACCTGAGGGAGACAGGGCCTCGGTGAGGTCAGTCACTTGTGCTTTTCTGTTTCTTAATCTCCCAAACCCAGACCTCGACTCGGCACGTCACCCCCTTAACAACTTTTTAAAGAAACAATGGGGGACACGTGTCCCTTAGGTGGGCCTCGTGATGTTCTGGTTTCCTGTTTGGGGCTCAGGTCTGGGGGGTTGATGACAGACGACCCCCCTCTTTAGGTGCCCAGTTCGAGGGGTTCTGGCAGCCCACACAGCTGTCAGCCCTGAAGCCCAGGCGCGCCTGCTGTCGCCCGGGGGCGCCCAGCACCAGGGAACAGGCGGCGTGGGCTCCGCGCTCCGCGTCATGGGGTTGGAATCCAGCGAGCACCCCGAGCCTGGCTCCCATCACTTGGCACGGCGCGTGTGGGCCTGTGTCACGGTCTCCCTCAGTCGTTTGCTTCCTTTTGTTTGGAAAGGATAAAGTGTACCAAGGCTTGTTTATCCGTTCACAGGCCGACGGACACTTGAGCCGTTCCCGCTCAGCTGTCGTGAGCGGCTGCACGGATGTGCTCGGGTCCTGCAGGACTCATGTCTTCATTCCTCCTGGGCCGAGGCCTGGGAGCGGGGCTGCTGGATCCCGTGACCAGGCCGCTTCCAGTCCAGGGGAGCTGCCAAGCTGCCTGCGTGGCGCCCTCGCGCCATGGCGGCGCCCTCCCCAGCACTTAGTGTGGTCTGCGTCTTGAGCCCGGCCCTCCTGGGGTCCCCTGCCTGGGGAATCACTGGCACAAGTGCCACTCACAGGTCCACCCAGCCTTCTCCACCTGGGCTGCTGCCTGCAGTGTAGACGCGAGTCTTTGTGGATCTGCGGTTTGTGGAGATTTCCTCCCGGCCTCCATCTCCGCGTTTCCCCACGGCATCTTTCAAACGAGCAGCAGTTGTGATTTTGATGATGTCCAATTCATCAAGCGTTTTCCCCTGTGGGGTTCATGTTTTTTGTGTTCTAAGAAATATTTGCCTAATCCAAGGTTACAAAGCCTTTTCTCTTGTTTTCTGTAAAAGTCCTACAGTTTCACATTTCTTGTTTGGATCTGTGATTCATTTCACGTTTGGTCTTATGTAGGGCGACAGCACGGATGGGGGTGAAGTCCTTCTGCATGTGGTCACCCCGTCGTCCCAGTGACTCTCTTTCCATGGACTTTGGCACCTTTGATGAGAATCAGTTGGCCATGTGTGTGGGTCCGATTTCTGGACTCTGTGGTCTCCCTGCCAGCAGAGCCCCGTCCTGATTGCTGTGACTTCTACACTAAGCCTTGAAATCAGGTCCTGTTAATCCTCCAGGTTTGCTCGTTCTCAGAAGTGTGGTGCCTGCCAGGCCTTCACATGCTCATGTGGATCTTGCAATCAGCCGTCAGCTTCTACCAGAAAAATAAAACATACAAACCCTGCTGGAATCTCACTGGCCTTGACTGGTGTGGAGAGGGGCTCGGGGTTTGGGAGTTTTCTGGTGTGAGCACACCCCGCTCCCACGTCCTCGCTGCACGACCCAGGACCCAGGACTTGGCAGACTTGTTACTAAGTGCTTTATCCTTCTGAAGTGGCTTAGCTGGTGCTGTGTTCTGTTTCGTTTTTGGATGTGGAAGCACAGATTTTTTCACATTGACCTTGTGTCCTGCGTCTTTGCTAACTAACCTGATTAGTTCTACAGGGATTTTTGTTCATTTGTTTTTGTTTGTTTTTTGTAGATTCTTTAGGATTTTCTATGGAGACGATCATGTTGTCCCAAATAAAGTTAAGTCTTATTTTTTCCTTTCCAATCCATATGCTTTTTATTTCTTGTTTTTCCCTGACAGCACCGGCTAGGCCTCCCGCTCCACTCTGGGCGGTGAGGAGAGCAGACGTCCCTGCCCTGCCCCTTCCGTGGGGTGATGTGGCTGGGGGGCTTCTGCAGGTGCTGCTCACCAGGCTGGAGTCCCTTTCTCACCAAACTGGAGTCCCAGTTTGCGGGCACAGAGGACCATCTCGGAGGCTGCTGGGTGTGTCAGGGGCCTCTGCCCTGTTAGGACGGTCGCCGTCCTCCACTCTTCCTTAGGATGCAGAGACCTGCACCGACTGACTTCCAGAGTGAAGCTCTGCCTTCCTCTCTGGGGCCCACGGGGTCCGACACGCGGAGCGCAGCGTGGTGCTCGGATCTGCTGGGATCTGCTGAGACCCGCGGGCGTGCACACCTATGCGGGGCAGCGAGGGCTTATTCTGTTTGCCCATCTGCCTTTGGCTGTGCATCAGAGTGACTTGGGAAATCTGCTGCTCCTCCACTTGGGGAGACTTGGAAGCACTGCGGCGTCTTCCTTTGGTGTGCGGTGGAACCCACGCGGCTGTCTGGGCCTGCAGTTTCTGGGTGGGGAGTTCTGCACTAGTCAGCAAGCAAGGCTCTCGGTGCCTGTCTCTTCTTGACTGAGTCTTGCCAGTTTGCATCTTCAAATCTACTTGTCCCCAAGGAGCAGGCGTCCCAGCTCAAATGGAAACAACTGTCAGGGAGATCCTCTGAGCAGTTTAGGGGCCGTGCGGCCCACAAAAGTCAACATGCAGCTTTTTGCAGGGGATTCACCCAGGGACCCCAGGGAGGGCTCGGGTGGGTGGGCTTTGGCCCCAGAGCTGCACCCAGGCCCTTCCCCACCCCACCTGCTGCTGGCTGTCCAGCATGACCTCCCTCCAGCCATCCTGCACAAGACATGGTGGAGGCCGGGAAGAGGGCACAGGGCTCAGACTCGCTGCTCTCTTCCACTCCTGCTCCCCTGGAAGGCAGCCACTTCCCCCAGGAGTGAGGCTCAAGGAGGCGGCCCCCAGAGCCCCGACCAGCCTGCTGCTGTGGGTCCCGTGCACTGTGTAAACTGTAGCCCTAAAACAACATCATCCTTCTGAAGTTGTTCACATATTAGCTCTTAAAACAGCAAAATCCGTGCACAATTTCCTCTCAATCCCTTAAAACATTCCTGAAAGGGAAAAAAAAAACTGTTTAAATTCACCGCCTGTCATTAAAATCTCTGGATCTGCAGAATGAGCAAGGCACCCACCAGCCGATCACCAGCGGAGCGGCCCGCTCACACACGCGGACAGTGCAGGCTCCGGCACGCAGGCCACCCTGCCCGTGCTCTGCAGGCCCCTGCGGAGGGGATGGAACAGGGCCCCGCGGCTGGCACTGCTGTGGCCGCTCCTCCCGAGTCTCCGCTTTGCTGAACTCCTGGGCCTGGGTGAATTCTTAACCAGGGCGCTGTTTAGAAAAGTGGGCTCCTCGTGGGGCCTCCCTCCCACCCAAGCCCCAGCTAAGGGAGCCATGGGGGCGGGGCTTCCATGGGGTTAGGAGGCAGCAGCAGCGGCCTGAAAGCAGGTCCCCTTTTGGTGGCTGGAGGTGGGAATTACCTGCCAGGGAGGGGAGGTCTGTCTGAACACATGCAAAGCTGACTGCTGGCTCGCGGGGTCTGCCGTCCGGCTCAGCCAGTCTGGGGCCGACTTGGCCACCCGATGAGGCCCCAGGTGTTCCTAGGCGGCTGCGCCGGGAGCAGGGGCTTGGGCTTCCCACTTCTCAGAGCCTCCCTTCCACACCCAAGCCTTGGCTCTGCCGGTCCTTGGCCGGGGATGCTCCGGATGTGTGAGTCCCATCCTCAGGGCCCAGGAGTTTCAGGGTGTGGGGAAGCAGCAAGCGAAAGCCCCACAGGAGCAAGCATGCCCTCACCAGGGCCCTGGGGACACCTCCCGGGAGAGGCACTCCTGGCCCTGAGGCCTGGACATCTTCAGGGACTCTTGTCCACTCTCTGGCCTGGCTTGGATGACAATCTGGTGCCCCTGGCTGCCCCTCGCAGGCCAGAAGTCGGGGGTCGGCAGTGTGGTTTCTTCAAGGCCAAGGCGAGTGTGTCGGACCCCCACCCCATGGCTGGGACCACCGTGCCTCACCTCCCTGCTCATGTGCACTCACCCTGTGTGCCTCTGTGACCAGTCCTCTTGGGTTGGGGCCTCTGCTGATCCAGGCGACCTACTCCACGCCACCTGGTCTTACCTAGCACTCTGCAACAGCCCTGTTCCAAGTCAGTCACCCCAAAGGCACTGCGGGGGAAGGGACCTGAGCACGTGGCTAGGGGGCTGAGGAGGCTTGAGGCTGGGGACCGGTAGAGGATGCTGGACCCAGGGGCCAGGCTGCCCTGTGTGACGAGTCGTCTCAGCACGCACCCACAGGCTTGCAGACACTTCCTTTGCTGACTGCTGTGCGTCCACGACAGGACAGAGCCCCACTGGCCTTCCTTGCTGTCTGGTGCCGGAGATGACTTTGTTCCCCAAAGCCATGGTGTGAAGGGTAGGGAGAAAGAAGTCGCACATGAAGTCCTGCTGGGGAGAAAGCCTCAAGGAAGTCACGAGAGTGGACACTTTTCAGATAAGCACTTGTTCAGTTCCACAAAGAAATAGTGGAACCAGGAGTGCAACAAGCTGTCCACATTCATGAGACATGAGGGGAATGGCTCTGTGTCCATCGACTAAGCCACTCCACGAAGAAGGAGGATGAAATGGGTAAAACCCCAAGTATTAAAAGATCAAGAATCAAATCAAATGTGCCCAACTGTACTCTAAATATAAATGTCCCAAATTCCTCCATCAAAAGACAGAGGACTATCAGAGGGTATTCATTGTTTGTTTCTGGTTTACAGTGTTAGGAATCAAATCCAGGGCCCTGCACACGCTAGGCAAATACTCTTATCACTGAGTTACACCCCACCCTGGTTTTTATTTTAAACAGATGCATTGCTCAATAGAATTAAGTAAAGCAAACCAACAGCCAACTGTTGAAAAATAAATGGATGGCCAAAAATATGCCAAGAAACTATATACAAAAATAAAGAGAGGGGGAAAAAAAAAACCCAGGAAGGACATTATTATCAATAGTGAAGTCCAGATAGGATGAGCATGGATGATGGACAGCACCACTTATGGGAGGAGACCTAACTATAAATGTTAAGGCAACTAATGCATAAACTACGTAAAGCTGAACCATTGTGCAAGGAAAGGCAGGTTGAACAGTAATGCAGGAGATTTTAACGCCCCTCTTGGAGAGTAATTCTGGCAGATGCAGAGCAAGGATAGAGACTCAACTGCTGTGATCCTGAGCATTTCCTACTCAGACAGTAAACTGGAAAACCTGTCCTGAGATCTGCTGTGGAGCAGCGTCCACAACTCCAGCCCCTCCATACAGCCATCAGGGCTCGGGTCACCCCACGAAGGCCCGGCTGGGCTCAGGGAGCCTTCCACTGGGTGGGAAGCTCCACCCTGAGGTGCCTGGCAGGACTGGTGCCAGGTCCCTCTTCCCGGCCATTCTGCAGCTGCCCTCAGAGCTCTGCTCCGGAAGCAAGCACTCCAGGGGACAAAGTGCCAGGAGACTGGGGCCCTGCATCCTCCGCTGCTTTCTCCTGGTCACAAAGCCCAGAGTCTGTGGGAGGAAAGGCGAGGAATGTCAGGACATGTTTTCAAACCAGATCTCTATTTCTGAATCCTAATAATGGAGATGTTTTGTTTCACTTTTGCCCACAGGACACTTTTGGAACAATTTGTTAAATTTTATAAAAACCTTTAATACATCTCAAAACACTGAGCTTTAACTGGACAAATTCTCTGATCAAAACCCAAAAAACTTGGAATGGAACCACCATTTGACCCCGCTATCCCATTCCTCGCTTTACACCCAAAGGACTTAAAACCAGCACACTACAGTGACACAGCCACATCAATGTTTATAGCAGCTCAATTCACAATAGCTAAACTATGGAACCAACCTAGGTGCCCTTCAACAGATGAATGGGTAAAGAAAATGTGGTGTGTATATATATATAGTGTGTGTGTGTGTGTGTGTATACACGTACATGCACACACACAATGGAATATTACTCAGCTTCAAAGAAGAATGAAATTATGACATCTGTTGATAAATGGAGGTAGAGAGTATCATGCTAAGTGAAATAAGCCAAACCCAAAAAGCCAATGTTTTCTCTGATATGTAGATACTAATTCACAATAAGGGAGGGGAATAAGGAAGAATAGAGTTACTTTATATTAGGTAGAGGGGAGTGAAGGGGGGGAAGGGATTTGAGGGTAGGAAGGATAGTAGAGTGAAACACAATCATGGACACGTGTGACTGCTGAGTGAGGTGATTTTGCAGTATAATCAGAAGAATGAGAGATTACACTCCATTCATGTATGATCTGTCAAAATGTATAAGTGCAGTCCACTGTCGTGGACAACTAATCAGAACACACACAGTTTTAAAAACCCAATACAATTATAAATAAATTGTTAAGACTATTGAAAAAAAAAGAAAAGCCAACTGAACTACTCTGTGGTTGGACAGTGCTGTCCTGGACAACCCAGAGGGTGACACAGTGGACATGCAGAGCTAGCTGTGCCCCGGCCAGGCAGGACAGAGGGCGCTCTGCCCGCCCACACCGTCACCACAGTGCTCACCGGGCCTCGTGCTGTGGACGGCTTCACCGAAGGCGCACTTACCCGTTCAATAGCAACCGTGGAGCTGTGCCTCCCGTGTCACGCCAACGCCGCGCCAGCCTCCTGAGGGCCACCCTCTGCTGGCGATGGCTCGACTTGGTATGCCAGGGCGTGGGGAGATCACACAGCCTTTGCTTGGTCAGAATCTGCTGCTGGCCCAGTTCTGAGCAGGGTTAGATGGCCTGGCCCGTGGGCTTCTTCTCAGCACCATCTGCCTCCCAACCCCATTAGGTGTCTCTGGCTGCTGAGCCGTGTCTGCCTCCTGACCTTGAGGACACCCACTCGGGAGGAAGGTGTGGGCAGTGCGTGGGCACCCCCACCTCGCTAGCTCACAGCTGGCGGGGTCCCAGGGCTGGAGGCACCTTGTTAAACCACCTGAATTGCACGTAACTCTAGTCAGCCTCCACAAGGCGCCGGCAGTGCATGTGAAATTAAAGTCACCGAGGGGCCCTCTCCTCCCGACCTGGGTGGGCAGCCTTCATTCGGGAGGCTGGGCCCAGCAGCCTGGGATCCTGGGAAGAACTTGGCCCTGGTGACAATGGGCCCACAGGTATGGTCCGAGTCTTGGCCTCATCCCTCGCTGCCCAGAGGGGCTCCCCTCACCTCGTACACACAGGGCTGGCCACTCAGCTGCCTCCTGTTCAGAACCATCTGTGGTACGAGCAAGAAGCATCTGGGGTTTGTAGTTGCTCCCAGAACTACAAGTGAGGAGGACTGGCGAGCAGTTCCCAAGTCTGCAGAAGGGATCGCATGAGCCCCAGCCTGCAGGCAGGGTTTGCTCAAGGGGCATCCCGTGAGCAGCACACTGCATGTCGCTCTCCAGGGCCGCCTTCTGGCAGGGACCTGCAAAGCTCTGCCGGGGTGGCTGCCAGCCCTGAGGGTGTAGTGAGATCTTGGGACGTGGCTCCCACCCGGTCAGACGGAGGAGCAGGGAGACCTGGACCCAGCACCCGGGGGCTGTGTGGGTGTGGAACATGGGACAGGGACACATCTACCCTACAGGGCTGCCCTGTGGCTTTAGCCTCATGTGGGCCTCGTGCCACCTGCTGACGTGGAACCGGGCGAGGGCCAGACGACAGCTGTCACACACTTGCAGGCCCGGCTGCCCGGTGCATGGGAACACCCATCCCCATGGTGACCAAGCAAGCCTTGTGGCCTCTCCTCTCACAGTGGAGAATGGCCGCCTGGACAGCTGGCAGGTGGGGCTGGTTCTTGGAGGAGAGTGAGTGTGCTGCCCAGGGTCGCTCCGAGATCTGGACTGCCCCAATGGGTGGGGCCGCGGAGCAGCTGCTGAACCCTCCTCAGGAAGGCCCACAGTGGGGCTTGTCCCCCTCTCCCAGGAGGACTCCAGCCTCCACCACCGTCTGGCACTCTTGCAGGCACTGGGTGGCCAGCCTGGCCAGTGGTTGGCTTCTGGGTGTGCCGTGCTGCTTCTCAGGGGCCTCCTCCTCTCCCTGCTAGGACTCCCCAGGGCACCAGGGCCTGATGCCCTGCCTTCAAAGGAAGCTGGTTTGTTCAGGCCACCTCGGGTGCCCAGGGCCTCGGGCAGGATGTGGAGGGCCAGGCCTCCAGGCTGTGGGCCGCAGGTTCAGTCAGGGGCCCCGAGGAAGTGCCGAGCCACAGGGATTCCTCTGCAGCGTGAGGAGCTCAGGCCTGGCCCCAGGCTGTGCTCACAACCAGAGCGCACTGGACAGGAAGGGGCTAGGGCACGTGGGGGTCTTTCTCCCTAGGGTCCTAGCTCTGTTCCCTCTGCACAGGGCCTGGGGCAGCCTGCACCGACCCTGCCATCCTCTGCTGCCTCCTCAGAGTCCCTGCAACTGTGTCTCACTGGGCCAGACAGGAGGGCCATGGTACCTGCCCCTGGCCAGGGCTGCTCTGGCAGGGGTGGGGGGAGGTGCTCCTTAGGGGGGGCAGTGAGCATGGCTGGAGGGCTCCAGCTGTGCCCAGCACATGTCACCCAGGGGCCCATGAGCTCTCCACATAGGCTGGCGGCTGGGAGCAGCTGGCCACAGGCAGGCCCTGGGACAAAGGGCGCTTTGAGCAGCCTGCATGCCTGCGTGGCGCCCTGGCCAGCTGACCCTCCCAGGGATGCCGAGGCTGGCTCTGCTGTGGCTTACAGGGCCCACATGGAGTTGGAACAGCTGGCCCCAGAGCCTGCTGGCCGGTCCCTGCCGCGGGAACCATTACCCCCCATATTGAAGCCCCCTGGCTTAGGAGGGCAATGCCCTAACCCTGGGCCTCACGCACACCTGGCCTGCGCCGGGAGCTCTAGCAAAGGGTCCCCCAGGCCTGCTTCCCCGAGTCTGCCCTGCTGGGCATCCACAGGGCCCCCGGGAGGCCAGCCATGCCTTTGCCTCCTCGCCTCGGGCTGTGAGCCTTCCTGCCCTGGTCCGGCCCCTCCACCACCCTCAGGCCTTAATGCTCAGTAGTGAACCTTCGAGCATTCTTTAAAATCAATATTTCATTACGACGATAACATGACAGTGGCATCAGAGATGCTAAAAGAGCCATGGCGAGCTTCCTTCCCCGTCCCTCACGGAGGGGTCGGAGCACAGCCGACCTGGGCCGGCCTCCCTGCAGGCCACTCAGTGCCCTCTGCGTGCCAGTGGCCTGCGGGGCTCTCCTTGCACGTCTAGAACCCCAAGCTGCAGCACAGGGCTTCGGACACCCGGGCCCTGGGAAACCCAGCAACGCGAACCTGCAGCTAGGAGCCAGACGCAGGTCTCCTGCAGGGGTCCAGATGACCGTGCTGCGGGGCCCAGGCTGACTTTCCCTCCTGGGCACTAGAGTTGACAAGGCCCAGAGAAGCCCTGCTTCCCTCACCCTGCCTGGGCTCTGTGGACCCGGGCGCTGCGGCCGTGCTGCTGTTGGCCCCGCACACCCAACGTGTGGTGCTGCGTGTGACCACACCCAGCCCTCTGCCACCTTGGCGACGTGGCTCTGCCCTCCTTCCCTTGCATGCTGGCACCCTCAGATCCAGTGAGGGTCCAGTACCCTGAGTGGAGGGTCCCAGGGAAGGTGGCTGCCTTCCTGTGTCCCTGTCACTGTCCAGAGCCGAGTGCCCCTAGGGGTCATTCACGGGCTTTGGAAGCGGGCCTGAGGATGTGTGCTCCTCTCCATCATCATGGCCGGCTGTGTGCTCTCGGTGTTCCCCCATTTCAACGGGGAGAGGACGCAACCTGGGCATGTGGGGTGTCGCCTGTCGCGCTCAGTGCTGAGCCCCTGGCCATCTGATCAGAGGCTAGGCACAGCTGCGCAGGACTCTCCAGGGCCAGAGTCCAGGCAGACTGGCCACTGGTGGCCTGGAGGTCACAGGGTACCCAACAAGAGAGCTGCCAGGCCACAGGGCACGAGCCTCGTGTGACACAACCCAGGTGTCCAACGCTGTGCCCTGCGCCTGGCAGCGCTGCCCACGGGCTGCACAGACCTGGTCTGGCTCCAGAGGGCTCCCGTCACCCACGGGGACCCCGCGCGGCCCGCCACGCTCCTCCCTGCCCTGCCACAGGTCTGCTTTCTGTTTAAGCTGTGGTAAGATCCACGAGA
>JAJEJO010000714.1:169043-311164 GCA_020662805.1 Glaucomys volans | reverse complement strand
GTTCGATCTGTAGTATCTTTCAGGTCTGAAGACTCTCTGCTGAGTTGATGTCTGTCCTTACTGGTGAGAGAGGTGTGTTGAAATCACCCAGGACTATTTTATTGGTGCCTATCTGAAATTTTAATCTAAATAGTGTTTTTTGTGTAATTAGGTACACCAACATTTGGGGCATAAATATTGATGGTCAGTTTATCCTCTTGTGGCATTGTCCCCTTTAGCAGTATGAGGTGACCACAAGAAAAAGCTACTCCTGCTTCTTTCCAGGCACCAGTGGCATGGCATACCAACTGCAGTCCTTTCACTTTTTGCCCATGGTCATCTTCATCTATTAGTCGAATCTCTTGCAAACAACACATAATTGGGTTTTGTTTTTGTCTGTTTGCGTCAGCACCAGGGATTGAATCCAGGAGTACTTAACACTTAACCACATTCCCAGCCCATTTTTATTGTTATTTTCTTTCTTATTCAGAGACAAGGTCTTGCTAAGTTGCTTAAGACCTTGCTAAGTTGCTGAGACTGGCTTTGAGCTTGTCATCCTCCTGCCTCAGCCTCCCCAGCCACTGGGATTACAGGTGTGCACCACCACACCTCGCTGGGTCTTGCTTTTTAAGCCATTCCGCCAGCCTATGACTGGAGAGTCGTTAGAGTCAATGTTGTTATAGACAGATTTATTAATTCCTGCCATTTTGATTTATTTGTTTTCTCACTTGCTTAGCTACTCTTCAAATGAGATATGTCCATTTGTGAGCTCTGGGATTTGTTTTCTTGTGTGTGTGGTATTTGGTTAAGTATTTTCTATAGTAATAGCTTAGTAGTCATGAATTCTTTCAATTTTTGCTTATCTTGGAAGGTTTTGTTTCTTCAATTCTGAAGGATAGTTTCGCTATATATAGCAATCTTGGTTGGAAGTTATTTTCTTGGGACGTAGAACACATCATTCCAAGCCCTCCTGGATTTTAGAATTTGTGTTGAGAAATCATAAGTAATTCTGCTGGGCCTGACTCTAAATACGACTTGACGTTTTACTGCAGGGTTTTCAGATTCTGGCCTTGTTCTGTATGTCAGGCATTCTGATTGCACCGTCACGCAGAGGTCCTTTTTTTTTTTTTTTTTTTTGATCTTGTTAATCTGAGGGCATCTGGTATCTGAGTGTCTATCTCATTCTCAAGGTTTGGAAATTTTCTGTTAATATTTCCCTGAAGAGGCCGTTCATACCACGAGCCTGCATCTTACAACACTCTTCTACTTCAGCAATGCTCAGACTGGGTGCTCAGCCGTACAGAGTCCATCTGCATTCTGGTCATAGCTACTGATCTTCTTTAATATCATCTGAACATTCCAGGCGACTGCCCTGTCACCCAGCCTTGAGATTCTGTCCTTAGTAGGGTCACTGTGATTTATTGTGTCCTTTATTTCCAAGACGTCTGATTCTTTTTCAGTATCTCCATCTCTTTTTTGAATTTCTCCTGCATATCATGACTGACCTCCTTAATTAATTCAGTTGGTTTTCTGTGTTCTCTTGGAAATAATTGATCAGTTTTATAATCATTCTTTTCAATTCTTTATTTACTTCAATATCTTTGTGGTCAGTTACTGGCAAACCACAAACTTTAGGAAGTACTCCGTTATATTTTGTATTTGTCTTATTCCCATGTTGGGTTTTGTGCATCTGTTGGGATAGATTCCCCCCCACTCTTATTTGTGGGTCTTTTCAGGCACAGCCTTCTCTTCCCAGGTGTCCTAGAGGGATCTACACTGAGACCCCTCATAGCTGTGGTGTCCACACCCTTCACGTTAGTTCTGCTTTTGCCGTAGATGTCTGTGAAAGGGACCTGGGGGCCCCCCACCATTTCACATTGTTCACTGTTAAGACAGAATGTAACTGATTTTTGTGTGCTGATTTCCTATTCTATTTTGATTCTTTGCCTAATTCATCTATTCTGACGGATCTGGGGAGGAATCTTGGGGGTTCTCTGTATGTACGAGCATCCCCATGAACAGTTAGAAGGTGATTTCTTCCCTTCGGCCGCAAGCCTCTTACTCGTCTAATGATCTGGCTGGTGCCTGGTACCATGCTGAGCAGACGTGGCCAAGCCAGGCATCTTGCTCTGCTCCCGATGTCAGAGGAAGAGCCTGAGGTATCTCACCCTGTGGGTGATGTTCACTGCATTTCCATGCGTGGCTTTTATTATATTTATGTAGTTTTCTTCTATTCTTTTCTAGGAGTTTTATAATTTTGTTTTTCATTTAGGTCTGCGATCCACTGTAGTGAATCTCTGTGAAAGCTATCAGGTCTGCGTCTAGACTGACACCTCCTTCCATGTGGATATCAAATTGGCTTCATTTTCTTTAACCACCATTTGTTGAAAAGACCACTTCTGTGTTGTCCTGCATGTGCTTACTACAGGTCAGTTGAGTAAACTTACGTGGTTCCATTTCGGGACTGTACTCTGTCCACTGATCTGCATGTCCATTCCTTTACCAACCCTGCTCTCTTGGCCAGGAAGCTCCGCAGTCGATGACCACAATGGTACTGCCAGTCTCCCATTCCGCTCATCCGTATCGTGTTGCTTATGATGCTGTGTCTTCTGCCTCTGCACGTGAACTTTAGAACCAGTTCGCCAATGCAGACAAAATGACTCTCTGGAGTCTTGTTGAGGGCTGACTGAACGTGTAGGTCAGGGTGGGATGACACAGGTTACAACGCTGAGTTTACCAATCCATGAATAGGGGCTATTTTTCCATCAATGTAGTTATCTGACCTCATCAGTTTTATAGTTTTCCTAATACAGATCTTCTACATATTTTTAGACCTAAATGTTTCAACTGGGGGATGCTCATATAAATGGCATTTGTTTTTTTACTTCAAATTCCACTTACTCGTTTTTGGTATATATAAAAGCAACTGAACCCCATGTATTAATTTTGTGTCCTGCAACTGCAATCTTGCTGCAGTTGCTCACCACTTCCAGAATACTTTCATAGATTCTTTTGTCTTTTTTATATAATTATCTCACCTCCGAAATTTTATATCCTTCTTCCCAATATTCATACATTTCCTTTGCATTTTAGTTGTGTTATTTAGGACTTCAAGTAAGATGTTGAAGGAGTTGTGACTGGGGACTATCCTGGTCTTGTTCCTGATACAAGGGGAGAAGCGTCACTTTGTCCTCATTCATTATTATGTTAGCTATGTATTTTATGGATATTACTTATCAACCTGATACATTTCTCTTCTAGTTATAGTTTGTGAGTTTTTACTGAGCGGTGGTGGTTTTTTTTCAAATCTGTTTACAGTATCTAGTGATATGATCATATGAATTTTTTGCCTGCTGATGACAGATGACGATACCCGAGTATGTAACGTTCCACCAGCCTTGTGCACTGATAGAAATCCAACTTGCTCATAGTGTGTGATTCTTTTTATACACTATTAAGTTTGATGTTAATATTTTGTTGAAGAGGGGTTCCTTGCATGTACATTTCTGAGTTATTGATCTTTAGTTTTATTTTCTTTAATACAGTTGTCAGGTTTGGGAATTAGGTTGATGAGTTAGGAAACAATGCCCCTACTCCTAGGTTCTGAAAGAGACTACTGATACGATTTCCTCTCTAAATATTTGAAAGAATCACCAAGTGAACCTACTTGGGAATGGTGCTCTCTTTTTTGAGATGTTTATTAACTGATTGAACTTTAACAGGCGCAGGGCCCTTCAGATTGCGAATCTCCTATGAGATTTTCGGCAGGTTGTATCTTTCAAGGAATCGATCCATTTCATCCACGTTATCACACTTGCGGGCAAAAAGCACCATTGGCAGTATTCCCATATTATTTGGATTCACAATGAATCCACAGTGATGTCCCCTCTTATTTCTGATAATGTCTCACGTCATCCCTTCCTTACTTTGGTGAACCTGGTTAGAAGACTTGGCAATCTAATTTGTCTGTAAAGCACCACGTGCTCTTCACTGAGTTTTCTCTAGGATTTCCTGCTTTTGCTTGTATTGATTTCTGCCCTGATTTTTATTCCTTCTGCCTGCTTTGGGATTAATCTGTTCTTCTTCTAGCTTCCTAAACTGAGAGCATATGTAATGATTTTAGATCTTGCCTTCCTTTCCTGTATCTGTATTTGCCAACCTCTAGTTCCACTGAACCCCATGTTTTATGGGACAATGTTTGTTAGTGTTTCGTGGGGTCAGGGATGTAGGTCAGTGACAGATCACTCCGACACCTCTTTTCATGTGTGTTTAAACTTATATCTGCAGTTATAATTAAAGTGGGTTTGTTGAGATCGCTTGATCTCTCAGTCCAGTCTGACAGCCAGTCTTCCAATCAGCACGTCCAGATCGCTGGAGTCCATGGTGACCACTGACCCTTCGAGCGACGGGCCTCCCTGCCTGTGACTGCTCCCTAGTCGTCTTCTGCGCTTTGTTCCGGTTTTGTCTCCCATTCTTTCTGCCTTTAGTGATTTTTCAAACGTGATCCCATTATTTGCTGTTTTAAAACTGCTTGTACAAAAAGGTCTACGTGTTTTCCTGTTTGCTGTTGTCCCGCAGTTTTGTAGTTTAAACAGGAAAAGTCTTCTTTCCATCACGATCCCACACTGCCTGTCAGTGCGACGGGGCCTCGGTATCTGCTGTTGATCTCCGAACTCGCCCTGCCTCTGGGTCAGACCTCTGCTTATGTGAACTTGCCAGGCCTCTTGCTGCTGAATCTCTCCCAGCTGCATTCCAGGATTCCGGAGCCTCTTGCTGCTGGTACATGGGGGTTTCTCTGGGAGCTGCCATAGATGGTCTGCAGTCCGCCTTAACCTTCACCTCACATACCACAGGGGACCCTCCTCTGCCACAGGCTGCAGCCTGCTCCTCTTTCTGGCAAGCCTGAAGGTGAGCTCAGGAGGCGCTGTCAGGAGACCCGCTATCACGCTGCGCATCTCCCGTCCAGCGTCAGGGCCTGCATACTGACTTCTCGAGAAGGCATTCTTTCTCACGCAGATCATCAGTTTTTCCGGTGCACCCTGCCACCCAGTCGTCCCCTCCTCAGGAAACAAGATGTTCATACTAGAATTTTCATCAACAAATAATTCATCTTTTGATTTGGGGTTATGGCAGAGACTCCAGTTTCCTGCTGTTCCAATTTTGACCTTTATTCTTTTTTTGACATTATCATTGAATTCCTCAGATTCATCTTTCCTGATCATTTCTTCCTCAAAACACAATCTATACTGTTTCCTATTCTCAATTGCTTTAAAAAAAACAAAACACTTCGGGTCATAGATGGAGACAACAACTTTATTTATTTTTATGTGGTGCTGAGGATCGAACCCAGAGCCTCACATGTGCTAGGCAAGCACTCGACCACCAACCCCAGCCCCAGGCCCTCTCAACTGCCTTCTTATCTAAGCCTTTCTACCTCCCTCCGTCACCAGCGACAGGGCTGCCGAGCAATGCCTCTTCCTCATTAAAGGGTAGCTGCTGGGGCGGTACTGACTCACATCACACTGAGTGGCTTTGGGACATGACAGAGCCAGCCTGGTGACCACGGGACACTGCTCCTGGGAAACCTGGCTGTCTCTTCTCGTCTGGGTACTTCTGGGCGCTGGGTTTCAGGCTCAGGCCCTCCGTTCCCAAGCCGGGAGAGCTGCTTCCGCAGCCGAGTCTGGTTCCCATCAGTAGACTTGTACTCACTCTTGACCTCAGATCATTCTGGCTCTTAACCAACTGGACCTAATCTCTGGCTTTCGCATCAGGAGGAGGGCGACTCTGGGGAATGCCACGTAACACGCTCTCCTTGACCAAGTTCACCTCACTGCCAGCGCTAGACTTCAAGATTGCTTCCTCGCCTGTGGCTTCAAGTCGCTGCTCTCCCAGCTCAGCAGAGCCCGGTGCACCCGCGGGATGAACAGGGCAGCCCCTGCGTCCACAGGAGCTCTGCCAGCCGCCACTCGGGCTGGCCCAAAGCAGGCGCTCCTGAAGTCCCACAGGTCCCCAGTGCCCGCTCCTGTCCTCACTGCTGTTTCTCAGAAGCATGGTTTCTGAGAGGCACGCACGTTACCATGTGGCCCCTCTCCTTGGCAATGGAAGATGAACCATGCCCCCCACCCCCGCGTGCCCCTCTTGGAGTGCTGTTTCCGTCACTACCGGCAGCAGGAATGCTGGTCTACTACCCATGTCGCAGCCGTCCGTTCTCAGTGGAGGTCCTGGTTCTCACATGCTTCCAGGCCGCTCGGGACCAACCTGCATCTGCGAATGCCTGTCCACAGCCAGTGCAGCCCTGAACCGTGCTGCGTGACACACAACTCAGACCTTCGGCTAGGTGTGGCAGGCAGTGGAGGTCAGGGGGAAGGCTGGACACGGAGTGCCACCAAGTAAGAGACACTGACTTCTGAATCTGCCCCAGGAACCCAGGATAGAATGCAGGGCGGTGGTCTGCACCAAACGCCTGTCTTTACTGATCAGAAAATACATGCTTTCCCAGGAGTCCACTTACTACGCCGCCACCCTGGACGGGAGCACCCGGGTCCTTCCGCGGTTCTAACTGGGCCCTTCACATACTCCATCTTCCTTCCTTTCTTAGGGTGTAAGTTGCACTTAATTTTTAACTCTTTGAAGTTATACTCTAGATTTTCTAGTACCCATTTTCAAATAATCCAAGTCCACTTTGAAACAGCACCAAGCCCTCTCACATGGGACAGACTAGAATGATCCCGGTCCCCTGTCTTTCCCACGTCCTCGCTGAAGCCACTCCTTCCGCTTATGTAAGCATATGTGAACTCAGGAAGCACATGTGAGCATCACTATCAGACACATTGCTGCTGGGATCATTCTGAACAGAATCTTATAAAAATTAAGAGCAAATAAAAAAACTAGCAATGGACACACACACACACACACACACACACACACACACGCTGTACAAAAGAGAAGTATTTTCCACCCATGCTCCTTTCCGATGCTCCTCCCCACCCCTGCCCCCAGGTGTCTGAGTTTCTGACCTAGGCTGTTTTCTGTCTGTCTAAGAACCCCTGGCCTTTCTTCCCAGCAGGGCCTCCCTGGCAAAGGGCTCCCTGGCTCTGTGTGTCTGGGAGGTGTGTCTGCTCTGCTCGTGAAGGGCGGCCTCGCAGGTACAGAACGCTGCCGGGGCCTTGCCTCTCCACCCCAGCAGTTCTGCTCACACGTCTGGAAAGTCGGGGGGGCAGTTATCTGTGCTCGTTATAGATAAGGTCTTCCCTCCGCCTCCTGCAGGATTTCTTCTGCATCTGCCGTTTCCTGTTGCTCGAAGCCTGTGTCTGGGTGTCATTCTTGGCATCTGTCCTGCCTGCTTGGTGCTGCCTGTGTGCGGCCAGTTCTCGGCGTGCCTTCCCCGCTCCTCCTGCCCTCCCCTCCTCCTCCCTGGTGGTCCCACCACGCATGCCCCACCTCTAGGTGTTCCAGGCTCCTGGACCTGCACCCTCCTCGTCCTCCCCTGGCCCGCTCCCCCATTGTCTCGGTCCTCTCCCTCTCAGCCTTTGTCCCTCTGCTTTGTCTTCTGCTTTGAGTGTTTCTATTGCGGGGCGCTCGAGCTGAGGCTCCTTTCCCCGGCAAGCCATTCTTCCTGTGTTCCTCTTTCTGATCTCCAGCGGTTCCTTTCTTCCTCGGTTCCCAACCCCTGCTCGCACTGCCGTGCGTTCTTGGACGCTGTCTTCCTTACCCAGGAGAGTCCAAGTACATTCATCAGAGTTGTTTTGAGTTCCCAGACTGACTGTTCCAACATACCTGGTCTGATGCTCGCTCTGTGCTTCGCCTCTTAGTATTCCTAGTGACCATTAACGGGTGGACATGATGTACTGGGTAAAAAGAGCTGCTGCTAGGTGGCCTTTGGTACACAGTGATGAGGTGTGGGTGACAGGGAGCACACCAGTCCTAGGTGTGGTCTCACTCTTGCTGGGCTGCTGTCTCCTGAGTGTGAGGTCCTCGGGTGGCACAGGACGGCCAGCCTGAGCGGGAGTGGGGGTCTCCCTTCTTCACATGGAAGCTGCCACTGGTCTGAGCTGAACGCTGCATTGGCCCAGAAGGTCTGGGTTCTGATGCGTCTCTACCAGGCTGGGCTCTGGTTAGACGTGAGCACTGCAGTGACGGCTCCTGTCCCATTCCCACGCTGGAAGCTACAAGGGAATCTTTCACCCATGTTCACTGAAGGGACTGGTCGAGCTCCTGGAGGTAATAACTCACGAAACTTGGATTCCCCACACACTCCCCAAAACAGCTCTAAACCCTGACTCGTCCACGCCTAGCTCCAGAAGCTCCCAGGCATCCCGCCTCAGCTCTGAGCAAGCAGGGCTCTGTTCTAGGACGTGCTGATCCTCTGTCTCCACGGTCTCTCTCCCCAGGTCAGGGGTCAGTGGTTTTCCCTATGGCTTCCCTTGTTCCGGATCTGAAAAGAACTGGCATTTGATGGGAGTCACACATAACATCCTAAATCTATCACAGCCCAGTTGAGCTTGCGCCGTCCTAGTCTCCATGTCACACAGAGTCCAGATCCTACACCGCTGCTGTCCCTCGCCTGTGTGTTCTCAGACTCATCTTCATGCAGCGAGTGTCCAGGACCACGAACGGAGGGTCACTGGTCTGCGCATGCCATTTGCACGACACAGGAAACAGGAGTTATAAACTAAAAATGCAATAACGCAGGCTTTACTTTTACCTGTAGAGTTACCTGTTCTGGGGTTTTGCACTTTTTGTTTGGTTTCAGATCATTTTCGTTTCGGCCTGAAGGACCCTTCTAGAGGTTTCTATAGAGCAAATCTCTACTTCCTGTGCTCTTCTCCATGTGGAAAGCTCTACATTCTCCTTCACGTATGAGGAGCAATTCGCTAGGCGCAGGATTCTTGGTTGACGATGATTTTCTCTCCCCTCCTTGAAAACCACGTTGCCTGTTGCCTGTTGCTGCCGGAACCGCTGCACGGGCAGTTGCGCCCACCTTCCCAGGCCTCCCGGGCCTCCGCAGCCCATCGCGTGTGTCCAGGACTCTAGCTTCTCCGTGTGGGCTTTGCTCATGTGCTTGCACCGTGGACTCCCGACTCCATCAGCTCTGGAGGGTGGCCACTACTCCGCCGAGCACTCTTCCTTCCTGCCTGCTCCTCCCTCCCGGCTGTGTCCCCCTCCGGGAGTGCTCCCCCGCAGCTCTGCTCATCCTCTCTGCCCTCTGACCCCAGACCTGGTGTCGCTCCACCCTTAAGTCCACTCTGCTGCTGCTCAGGTCTGCGGGAGGCCCTGGTGCGTGTCTGAGCTCAGCTCTCCCCAGTGCCGGGACTTCTCTCCACTCCTCTGTTCTCCTGGTTCCCTGGAGTACCTTTTTTTCATGATTTCCTTTAGGCCTCTGACCATATTTTGGACAGTTTCTTTAAAGTCTTTGTCTAGTAAGTTCAAAGTCTGTTTCCTCAGGGATGGTTTCTTCTCCCAAAGTCTTTTTGTTTGTTTGTTTCTTTGCATTCTCCCTAATTTTGTTTAAACTGGACATTTTAACTCTGATTACTACGGACATTAGGTTCTTTCCTACCTCGGCGTTTGCCTCTTGACGCCGTGAACTGTAGCCATTTGTTTACAACTTCTGAGCTGTGTTTGAGAAGCGTGTGTTCTCCTCCTGGCTTTGAAGACCCTGTTCCCTGAGTGTACGTTCAGTTCATTATGACGGAGCCTTTCTCTAGTGCCAGGATCAGAGACGGCTGGGAAGGAGGACACACAGTTCCTCCAACACCGAGGAGGCTGCTGCGGGCCTGCTGGCCAGGTGAGCAGAACTCAGGCCGAGGTGACAGCTCGCTCTCAGTGTCCTCAGGACTTCCTCAGCTGACCCAGCCTGGGCATGCAGGTGGCTGCATGAACTTCCCAACGCCCTTGGGCACTTTGGAACACCCCAGTCTCCCAGAGAAGCTCTGAAACTGTCCCCCAAGGCCACTGGGGGTCTACCATGTGTCTCAAACCCAGACCTTTCCTCAGATCACCATGATGTCCGACTCACAGCACCGTTTCCAAGTTCCGTTCAGCATTTTGTGCCCTGACTGTGTTGGGGGGTGCTGCATCCCTCCACCAGGCAGCCCCCAAACCATACATAATTCTTTTAAAGCAACATCTACTGTGCTCCAGAAGCAGGTCCTAGGACCGCCGCTGCAGGAGCACGCTGGGCTGGGGGCGAGGATGACCGCAGGCCTCCCACCGCTGCTAAGGTGCTCGTTTCTTGGTGCAGGGTTTACCTGGTGCTGTGACCACACTGGCTTCCCAGGGTCCTGACAAGGTGGCTTTTGTTTCTAGGAAGGAGGTGTCTGCTCTGCTCACGCGGAGGTCGTTCCGCAGAGCGCCTGAGCCTCCTCTCGCACGATTCTCAGTCCTGCTAGGGCAGCTCGCAGGCCGCAGCGTCCTGCCTCGGCGCTGCACAGAGGGCTCGCGGGGTTTCCTGTGCACCTGCCCTGGGCCTGTGCTCTCAGGAGGCACGTGGGACAGCGTGACTGTCTCCCACCCTGGCCCAGGCTTCCCTCAGCCCCTGCCAATCGCCAGCAAGTCCTGTCAGCTCAGAGGTGCCCGCTCCAGCCTCTGCGGCCTCCTCCCACGGATGCCCCTCGCTGCTCCTCCTGGCTGTGGCCCTTGCCTCCTCGCTGATCTCCAGTCCCCACCCATGTGTCCCCAACTGCCTCTGCACACAGTGCCCAGTGCTGCGAGTGTGCCCTGCTGCGTCCTTCCTTAAGAGCTTCAGCAGCTCCGGACTGGCAATCGGGTCAGTTTCAGGAGCACGGAGCCTAGTCAGGAATGCTCGTGGAAGCCACTCACTGAGAAAGCACCGCAGTGGTCAGCTGGGGACCCGCACGGAGCACTCCTGAGTTCTGCCATGAGAGGAGGAGCAGGGTACGTACGGCGCTGCAGGCTGCACCAGGTCACGCAGCTAAGCAGAGCCCTGAGGTCGAGGGAGTGCTCCGTGCAGTACCTGGCAGGGTGGCATCGGGAAGCCTTCCAGTGCAGGGGACTTGAAGGCTGAGGCAGTGGTGGGTGGGGACCGTGCCAGGCACTCTGGAGCCCAGGGTGATGTGTCTCGGCCTCCATGTCCTCCGTGTGTGCCGTGGACCTGGGCCTCTGAGGCTTACTGAGCAGTGGCCCCAGTTGGGTGTCTCTCTTCAGAGCCAGGTACCCTCTGCCCTGGGGACAGGCTGTTTCCTGAGTACCTTTCTGATTTCTGTTTTTGATCATAGAAGCTCCTCAAAGATTGACCAGGTTGACTCTGGGCCCACTGGTCCCAGCAGCACCAAGCTGAGGACCACAGGGCCACACTGTTTCAGGAACTGGTGTTCATGCTGAGGGGGTCTTGGCAGAGGGGTCCCTGGGGCCCCTGCCCTCCTCCTGCACACGGCCCTGTGCGACAGCAGGGCTGGGAGCCAGGCTGAGCTGATTGCTTTTGACATCAGTTGTTAACATGATTTTGACGTTAAGCCTCCCCCCGGTTGTGGGGCGACTCTGACTCTGTCCAGGCTCTGGCTCGAGGAGCCAGGGGAGCCTCTCGGCCCCAGAGCTGGCCTGGCTGGAGGCAGCCTGGGAAGGGACCAGTGTTTCTCAAGCCCGCGCCTCGGGGCCTGGGGGTGGGGCCCAGCAGATGTCTGGGTCTGGTAGCCAGGCCTGGAGCGGATGCAGAGGAGGCCTGCAGCTCATTTCCCATCAGACGTCCTGAGAACATCTGCACTGCCTTCCAAGGCTGCTCCCGCCTAATTGCCTTGATTACTGTGTGAAGTTAAGAACTGGCACATCTCCGCGATGCTGGATGAAGGTGAAAAGATCGCTCTTAATTAGATTAAAAACATTTTTTTCTTCCTGTGTAATTTTGCCTTAAAAATCAAGGCCACTTTTTTGTTTTCTTCATCCAAAGACCTCCAGAAACTTTCCTCCCCACCTCTCCAGAGGTTTCTGGGGAATGTCCTGTGAGCTCAGCTCTTGGAGAAGATAGTGCTCGGCCCAGATCCCATTGTCTATTAAAGTTTCCTGGGGCTGTTCTTGCTGCCTGGAACCTTCCCCTGAAAACGTGTCTTGCAGAGGAGCCCTGGACGGCGACTTCCTGCAGCATGGACACTCGGGGGGCAGATTGAGCTGTGTGGGTGACCATGTCCTCTTTCCATTTCCTGTGCTCACTGGGGGCTGACTGTCCTCCTCAGCACCCCAGCTGTTCAGACCCCACCGTGGGCCCAAAGAACCATGTCCATTCACTGAGACTCGTGTGTGCCGAGGCTGTATCCCAGCTGTGAGGGGAAGCATGTGTGGGAAGAGGGTCCCCAGTCACTAAACTCTGGGGTGAACGAACCCCAGTGTCCATCCTGGGATTTCTCAGGCGTCCACAGGTCATCTGGGTCCTGCTGCATCTCTGTCACGCTAAGGTCAGAAGGTCTGGAGAGATGGGCTTTGCATCCTAGCCCCCGATGGTCCACCACCTGAGAAGCCCCTTCCCCATGGCCCTTGGGCTGCTGAGTGGTGGGACTGGGCTCATCCCTGGCGCCTGGCCCTGCAAAGTCCAGCAAGAGCGGCCCAGAGGCGCTCAGCTCTGCTATAACCTTGACTCACGCTTCATCCCAAGCCTGTCCCACGCACTCGTGAGGACTCTCTTGGTAACAAACCATAGAAGCCCAACTCAAACTAGTTCGAGGACAAAAGGGACATTTTTTGGCTCACACATCTGGGCCCAGCTGTTTCACACACAGCTGGACCGGGGACTGTGGTGACCTCCCCACTCCATCCCACCCTGTCCCCCTTTGTGCTCTCCAGCACTTTCGCGCTCTTTTCTATCCACTGGCCCACGACACAGCCACGTCCTTGCGCAGCTACCTTCTCAGGGGGCCAAGATGGCCACCAGCTTGGATCCTCGGCCCCAGCAAATGGCACAGAGGCCACCTCCTTCCCCACAGAGGCTGCCAGCATCTGGGCTAGTTCCCACTGCCCTAGCAGGGCACAGACCACCTCGGATGTGCGACTGTACCTCTGCTGGCCAAGGTCTGGGTCACAAAGCCCACCCTGGGAACGGCCAGGGGATTGGAACCCTGCACACTAAGAGTGGGAAAGGAGGAGCCCCGGGGAAGACTTGAGAAGCTGTTTCCAGAAGCCAGGCCTGGCTGCTGGGCAGGCAAAAACAACAGGTGTCCCGTCCAGCAAGGTACTTCCCAGGCGGCCCCGGGCCAGCTGTGGACATGCGTCTCCCCACCCTCGCCCGCTCCTGGCAGCTGCTGTGGGAATGGCTTTCACGCTCTCCGTCCGTGTCCCTACTCCTCGCCTCTGAGTGGAGACACAGGTGGTGGCGGGGCTGCTCTGACCCAGGGTCTGAGTCGGGCACGGGCAGCTGGCACAGGCTGTGGGGCTACGGCTCAGCAATGTCACGCAGGGCCTGGCTGCAGCTGTCCGGGTGCCCTAGGGGGGGCTCCTCCTGCACGGCGCAGGATCCACAGGGCTCTGGGAATCGACCAGGAAGGGGAGCTTTCTTGAGGGGGCCAGAAAAGGGGCCTCTTCTTGGGGAGGATGGAGGCAGCCTGTTTATCCCCGTGGGGTGATCTGGCTCAGGGAACTTGCCTGTGCCAGGCACTGGAGGGGCGTGGGGGAGGCACAAGGCCAGGTTCCTGTGCCAAGGACCAGGCACACATAAGCCCCACAGCCGTCCAGGGGAGGGGGCCATCTCCGGAGCCCTGGAAGGCTTGTGGGGGAAGAGGGCTTGGGTTACACCTGAGAGATTAGGAGGATTTAATCATTCAGGAGGGGGAGGGCAGGGGAGCAGCTGGGCGGAGTTCCTGGGAAGGGCCCAGCAAGACAGCAGCAAGCCCAGGGAGGGCAGCAGGGCCTTGCAGCTCGCTGCTCCATGCTGGACACTCAGGGTGAGAACGTGAGGCCAGAGGCTGTCACGAACCGAAGACCTCGGAGAACTTGACGGCAAGAGCATGGGCAGCTTGAGGCCAGGAGGGAAGAGAGGTGCTCTAATGCGTTCTGTGGACAGGGCTGTGGGCCAGAGGGGACGACGTCCACCATTACTGTACCCTGACTTGTGAAATGTCACTCAGCTGAGAAACAGGAAGGGAGCAAGGGAGGAGTGCCCAGAGTCCTCGCCCAGAGACAGAAGCAGCCAGCGCTGGGTCTAGTTCCTTCCAGTCTTTTTTCTGGGCTCATATTTTCTCTTCATAAAAGGCAGATCACCTCACTGAGCAGGCCCACTAGCTGGGGAGAGTGCTGAGCCTGGTTCCGGTTCTCCTGAGAGGGTGAGGCTTGGCAGCTGGCAGGCCCAGCTGGGGCAGTGGCCACGCCCTGGCTGCGCCCGCCATCCCAGACCTCCCATTTTCCTAGAAAACAAAATTGTTTTGTTCTGCCCTGAAAACTAAGGCCCAGATTCTGGCCTCGACGAGGCACAGGCAGCCAAGGGGTGAAAGCAGCAGAACTGGGCTGTCTTAGGAAAGTGTGACTCCACTGTCACCGGGAAGCAGTGCTCCTCCCCAGAGCCGGGCACTCTGGCTGGTTCAGCGGGGAGCACCTGGCATGCCCCAGTGCCTGCAGGTCTGGGTATCCAGAGGTGCCGCCTGCCACATTCACACGGCTCAGCCCGCTCTACAGCCGATCTGCTGTCTCTGTGAGAGGCAGCCCTGGGCTCCACAGGGGTGGGGTGACCAGCAGGGCCTGTTGGGCACAGTGCTGCACCCAAGCCCTCGCCCCAGGCAGCAGATTGGTGTGGAGAAGCTCCTGGCCCGGCTGTGAATGCAGCTCAGAATGGGGGGAGGTGGCAGCCTGGCCACCGTTCCCCACGAAGGAGGTACACACCCCACCAACTACACACGCACACCCACGGGCGGTCAGGAGCCTCTCCCTGGGTGCCCCTTGCCGACCCTCTGAAGGGCCCCGTTCGTTCCCAGGACTAACCCAGGAGCAGCATTCCTCACTGGCAGGTGCAGGCCCCGCCCGCGCCTCGGCCAACTGGCTGCACACTGTAATGTCCTAAGCCCAGGGCCTGCTCAGGAGTGGAGGGCTCCCCGTGGCCCTCGGGCTTTGGGGATGGCACTTGTCGTCCAGGCCCCCACTGCACCCGGCCCCTCCTGGCCCTGAGGACGAGTGATGCAGGGCTTGAAATATGCACTTGTGCTCTTTCTCTCTCTTTTTTTCCAAAAGAACACTGGAATCCTGGCTGAGGCTGTGGCCCCGTCACTTGACAACTGTATAATACAACCCAGGGTCCTTGAATCCCAGCCCCCGCCTCTGAGGCGGGGTGGGAACGTGCTCCCACCAGCCCGACCTGCGGGCCTCTGAGTGCGCGCACATTCCTCAGCTGGCCGTCCTTCCTGCTCTCTCCGAGGACGTCCTGGGCACAGAGCCTCCACTCGGAGCCCTCTTCCCGGCTGTGACTAAGTAATGTCTGCGCAGTTTCCTGCTGGAAGCCCGCCCCGGCCCCACGGCCAGAGCTCCTGGTGTATTCGCACTCCGATTGCCATTCGGGACGACACCTTTCCACGCACCCACAGCCTCCTGCTTGGGCTCCTCTCCTCTGACCTGCTTTCTCCGTCTGCTACCCACCTTTCACTCTCGCTGACGTGCGCGGGGCTGTGCATTCTGCAGGTGCGATCTGTGGTGCTCCTTCACGCTCAGGATGCACGTGGACGACTGCTCTCATCGATAATCCAGTCAAATTAATCACTCTGGCTGTTAAAAAAAAAAAGAAAGTCCTTCGGAGCCCACCCTGAGGTGGCGAGGACGTTCCGGCTCCGTGACACAGGCTGTGTAGTTAGTTCTGTCCTCACATCAGGTCCCATGCCCCGGGTGCCAGGAAGGCCTTTTTGGTGTATGGCAAATCAGAGGTCCACTCTGACGTGACCCGCGCTCTCGGCCAGCTGTCCTTGGACGTTTGATTGCAACGTCCGTCTTCCTTCCACGCTGAAGGTACCACCCTGACAGCACCGCAAGGCAGCTCCTTCCTGTCGCGCAGTCCGGCCTGCGGCCTGGCCGTGTGTCCTGCACAGCGCTGTGGTCATGGTGGCCGCTGCTTGGGGGACGCACTGAGGTAAAGTGAAGCAAGCTCTTGGCCCTGTCCTTGAGGAGCTCTGCCAACTCTTGGAATCAGCTTGCCAGGTGCCCACACAGACACCTGGTGCTGCTGGAGGTTTTGGTTTTGAGACTTGGGGAGACATCTTAAATCTAAGGAGAGTCTTTCCAGCCTGAGTCCCCAGCCAGTGGACGAAGGCACAGCCCCTCATGGGCCCTCTCAGTGTTTCTCAAGAAGTTCTCGCCTTTCTCCACATTCTCACCTGTCGTTGGGTACTTAAGATGCCCTGGTACTATTGTATGTTGGTTTCGTTTTACACACACACACACACACACACACAAATGTTTTACAGAACACATATAAACATGGCTAGAGCTCCCAGGTCCCTTTCAACAGCTCCTCTACAGCACCTTCCACAGCCACAGTGCCCTGGCTGACACCAAGAAGCCAACGCTGCACACCACCACCAAGCTCCAGCTCAGCTGCTCCCCAGCCTCAGTAATCACGTCCCTCCAGCACCCAGCCCTAGTCTCCCGGGATCTGCGGCAGCGCCTGAGCCTTGGTGTCCATGCCCCCACACTCGGGGTACGCCGTTCCAGCGCAGGACTGCTCAGCGGGTGTGCCAGTGTTCTGGGGATGGGCCTGGGTTCTGGTTTGGGGAAGACGGTCCGGATGCCAGGTTGCCAGGCCATGTCAGCACCGTGCATCTCACAGGCCATGTCAGCACCATGCATCGCTGGTGATGCCACTCTTGATCTGTAGTTGGGATGGTGTTAGCCAGGTCCCTCAAGTGACCAAACCATCTTCCCCTTTCCACCCTGTCCAGCCCACCTTCATGGGGGGAGTGAAGCTTAGCTGCCTCCTCAACAGAGGATCAAAGAACCCAGAGGCACTGTTGAAACCACCCAAGCAATCAAAGGGTATGTGGGAGCATGGGAAGCTCCCCCATCCAGCGACCTTGACGTCCCCGTGGCCTCTCTGCGGCACACGTCATGCGGTGCACTTCTCTTTCCTTTGCTCCTTCTGAACTGGTCATCTGAACTAATGCTCCCAGGAAGGCCCGCCCTCCCTCAGCTTTAGTCCCTGTCCACGTGGACTTGGGACTGCGTTTGCATTAGGGTCCCACACCATTGCTGTCCTGCTCACCTCCTTCTGATTTTGGTCACCACTTGGCACACACATCCTCTGGACACGCTCCATCCTTTTCACATGTCTTTTTAGCTTTCCCTTCCTCCCAAGCACTCAAAAATACTTGAGGCTCACCTGGGTTTCCCTGTGCCAGCCTAGAATCCCCCATTCGTCCCAGTTGTTTCCACTGGAGAACTAGGTGTTTAGAGACCACCACCTGGGGAACTGGGTGTGCTCGCCACTGCAAGGGTGTCCCTGCTCCTGCCCCCTCCCGGAGACAGCTAGAAAATACTGTGTGCTCCTGACCTGGGCCGTGCGCCCACACTTCTGCCCCCACCCTCTGCGTCTGCGGGAAGCTAACCTGGCACTTGCACGGCCTTTCTGTCCAGAGCCCCAGCCCCAGCCCTGGCTCCTGTAGTCGAGTGCATCTCCCATCCGTGCAACCCTAATGGACGTGTCCAGTTCACTGGGATAAATGGCTGGGCAGGGGAGCACCAGGTCAGGAGGGATGTGCAGGAAGCTGCTGAACCCTTCCGCAGGGCGGCTGGCCACCGTGCACTCTGCCGCAGAGTCCCATCGGCCTGCTCCTCGCGAGTGCTCAGAAGAGCCAGGCTGGGGGTCCTTTTTGCTTTAAGCATTCTTATAAAGTTGTAGTGGCTTCACACTGTGGTTTTAATCTGTATTTCCACAATGACTACTGATGTCGACTAAGCGTCTTTTTATGTGCTTATTTATAACACAGTTTTTACATTGGATTGTTTGCTTTACTACTGTTGAATTTTAAGCATCCCTACGTCTTCGGGTACTAGCACTTGACTGAGTAAGTGACGTGTGAATATATTTTCCAAGGCCATGAACACTGTCTTTCACAGAGCAATCTTTATTTGTGGTAAAGTCCCTTTTTCTCTTACCCTATGGGTTGAACTTACAGTGCTATATTTGAAAAATCATTACCAAAACCAAGGTCCCAGAGATTTTCTCCTGTTCCCTTCAAACACTCTTAGAGCTCTGAGTTCTACCTCAGACTCATCCTTAAGATTGTGCGTACCTCCTACCTCCTCAGATTAGGAAGCCCGCCTCGCACGCTAGCCCTGGATGCCAACTGCGGTGAGCTGCCCGCCTCGCCCGCTAGGCCTGGATGCCAACTGCGGTGAGCTGCCCGCCTCGCCCGCTAGGCCTGGATGCCAACTGCGGTGAGCTGCCCGCCTCGCCCGCTAGGCCTGGATGCCAACTGCGGTGAGCTCGTGCCGCAGCAACACGTTCACACTTTTGTTAAGAATGAACTTAGGACAGCTGTGTCCTTGCCTGTGAGGAAATCTCCCTCCATCATGAAGCAGAATGACATATCGTGCAACACAAACCCTTTCCTACGGTAAGACAACTCAAGCTGGAAGGTCAGACAGCAGCTGAGAAGGACGCCTGCTCTCACTCGCCCAGGCCCTGGCTACGGTGTGCAAAAACCTCCTGAGAAGCGAGCAGCAGAAATGGGCGACGGCCGTGAACAGGCGGCTGAGAGAGAGAGAAACCCGAGGCCGGCTGGTCCCCAAAGACAGCCGCGGCCTCGCCAGGGCACCCACAGCCGGCTCGGTCATGGGCGAGGGGAGCAGCAGGGCTCATGTGCCAAGCAGTCACACGGGTTGACGCTGCCAAGGACACACGCGCCCCTGCACCAATGTGACGGCTTCCAAGGACATAGGGCGTCCTCCTCGGCCCGAGCAGAGGCCCAGAGCAGAGAGGCCTGAAGGTCCAAAGCAGACCAGGCGCCCTCACGGCCGCAGGTGGAGGCCAGGGCTGTGGTCGGGCCCACGGCGGCCCCTGGAGAAGCACGACGGCGTGGGTGGCAGAGGACAGGGACGAGCACAGGGCACTCCCACCTGGTGGTGCTGCTGCGATGAGCCGAGGCGGCTCTCGGGGGCACTCACTCGGTGACGACCACGCTGTGGACGGGGAGCCAGGCGCCAGCACAGTCAGCCGAGGGGGCGCACGCGAGCTGCCCCGACGGCACCATACACCGGTGTCCCCGCATCACCCACATCTGCCTCCGGGGCACAGCCTGCCCTCGGGTGACTCTGCCTCCCTCTCGGTGGGCACCACGGCCAGAGCAGGGCCAGGCTGCACCTCCTGCAGGCCAGGGCCCTGCTGTGGCTGCGGGTGGCACCCCATGATGGTAGGCGGCCGCCTCCCCAGAGCTGCCCGCTGTTCAGTCCCGACACCCAACGGGGACGCCGAGGCCACGGCCCCAAGGGCCACCCTCATCACCCACCACCCCTCCCAGGCAGGCCTGCCAGCTGGGGCTCCCCACCAGGCCCGGGCAGCTCGCAGGTCTCCCCCAGCACCACGCCTGGCGGCCATTCGAGCTCAGCTGTGCCTGGCTCCAGGGCCCCTCTGTCCCCGCACCCCAGTGGAGGCCTGACCTGCTGCCATGTGCTCTCTCTGCAGTGAGGAAGAGCCCCACGCTGCTGGAAGTGAGCACAGCCCACTTCCTGAGGACCAGCAGCTTCGCGGAGGACCTGGACCTGGAAGGGGAGACACTGCTGGCCCCCATCACCCACGTCTCGCAGTGAGTGCCACCCGCAAGCGTCGGGCTGGAGGGGTGTGGGGCTCGCGGGGCCACGGCGGCACAGGGAGGCCGCTCCTGATAGCGCACGGCGCCCCTGCCCTCGGGAGCCTGGGCCACTGGCTGCCAGGGCTGGCAGGAGAGCAGGGACGTTCCACCAAGCCTAGGGACACCACACTGATGGCTTTCCACTGGCTTCCGGGCCCTGAGCATGTGACCGTCTTTCTCCCCCTTCGCCCTCCCTGCCCCGGGAGCCCTGGCGAGAGCCGCAGGGCAGGTGCGGCACCAGCTGCCAGTTGCCACCATTGGCCTCGGGCTCCTTCAGGTGAAGGGCTGGCGCTCCACACCTCCCAGCTGGCCGGCCCCCAAGGCACTGCTGGCCTGGGACGCGTGCCCTCCCGCGTCACAGCTTCCCCCGCCGATCCCCGTGGACCCGACCACGCTGCACTTCCGGCCACATGTGACTCTGGCAAGCCAGTGGTGACACCACGCGTGGGCCGCTGGGGCACCAGCCTGTCGGGGAGCCCGGGAGCGCCGCTCTTGGTCCTCCGAGGGTCACGTGTGGACTTCGCTCCACTGGAGCTGCAGTGAAGGCGCTTCTCCTCTCGGGGGTCTTGGGGCCAGGAGCTTGGCTGGTACCAGGTGCACCTGTCACAGGGGCCTGAGCCTTCTGCTTTTGCCATCAGCCAGGTGTGGACTTAGCCTGGCAGGGGGCTGAGTAACTGGGAGCCACCGCGCTGCATCTGCTCGAGTGGCCAGAGGACTGACAGGGACAGGCAGCCAAAGTGAGGCCACCCCAGGGAAGGACATCACCCACACACCACATTCCCAGGCCACCCGGGTCCACAGGGCGGCGGGCAGTGCTCCATGGTCAGCAGGACACGGCAGGGAGTGTTCCTGGGCTCAGAGGGAGGCGGCAGGCCACTGGGAAGCAGGGTGACTCTACCTCCCTAGACAGCCGGACAGGCTGGCTGGGAAACTGGGCAGGAGCAGGGTGTGGGCAGGCGTGGGCTGTGGTCAAGGCCTTGTTAGCACAAGGCATGGGGAACCTCAAGTGGTGGATGCTGGAGCCACATGGCCAGTCATGTGGATGTCAGAGGCTACTCGGGAGTGGGGACAGCCGGGAGTAGGATGGGAACCCCAGCCAACCCCAGGACGCCACCGAGGCCTCTGGGCCACTCCCCTGCCCTTCTTGCTCTCCTGACCAGTCACCTCCATGGGAACCCCAACCCTCCATTGTCCGGGCAGACCAGACTCCAGGCGGGCAGGGCCATCCCCGCCAACCACTCACTGCGCCATCAGGCCTCACCAGCCCTGGGCACCCGCATCCTCAGGAGTCAGGTGCCATCCCTCTGGGGAGGCCCAGCTGGGGGAGCCAGGGCACAGGCACAGTCAGTTATGTCCAGGGACCCAAGTGCCATGGGCTTGGCTGAGACCCCACCCCACCCTGGAGAGCAGGCAGGCCTGGGTGGGCACAGTGTTCACTTGGGGCACCGCCGCCCTGCGCACACGGGGCCCGGTCCCCTGCCTCCCGCACAGTGAGGCACGCCAGTCACTCCACTAGGCTCCAGCCACCTGGGCTGGGTGAGCTCCTCGGGCAGTGGCCACATGGACCTGTGCAGGTTAGACGGGCACAGCCGGCGTGTGTGCACAGGACAGGGGCATGACGGGACCCGACGCGGGCAGAGAAGGTGGGAGACGGTTGCTGAAGAGCAGGTGGGTTTTGCGCATCTCACTGACGTTGGCTCTGTCACCACGCTGGGCCAGCTCCAGAACCCAAATGAAAAGCATAAATAAAGACACGACACGTTCTGTTTCCCTCTCCAGCTCTCCCCGCCTGCAGGGCCCCAGGGAGGTGAGGTCACTGCAGCCTTGATTACAGGAAGGTCCCTGGGGCTGGGCGAAGCTTCTTTCTGGGGCGTGTTGGCCAGTGGTAGTTTGGGGGGCACACAGAGCCGGTGAAAAACAGGGAAGTGCTGGTGAGCAGGGACCGTGGCATGGGATGCTGGGGACGGAGTGGCTCAGCTGAGCCATCGGCTTGCCATGCAGCCCTGGGCCCTTTCCCTGCCCTGGGTGCCAGGCCTTAGCCATGCCCACACCTCTCCTCCTGGGACCAATGGGCTGGGAGGGAGCCGCTCTGCCTCAGGCTCCCTGACTCCTCCACCCAAAGCTGGGCTCCAGGCTTCTCAAGGACAGGCGGGAATGAAGCAGAGCTGGGCCTTCATGGGGTGGGAAGCGTGTGGGGGACCTCCAAGGGGAAGGGGGACCCTGCACATCAATGGCCGAGGCGTGCTCCCTGGAGTCTGTCCCACCCACTGTCCTCTGCACGAGGGTCCTGGCAGGGCAGTGTGGGCCACCACTCCCGTTTGTCCCACCATGGGGAGTGCCCCTGTGGCTCATCTGCAGCCGTGAGAACCCCAATGTCTGGACTCTCCCCAGTCATCCTGGCCTCAGGGAGTCACCGAGGTGCTGTCAGGCTGGGTGGCTGCACCCTCCCCGGCCTCTGGTCCTAAGCACCAGCTCCCTGAACCTCGGCCTGGGCTGGGAGGGAGCGGCGTGTGCCCTCGGGGCCTCTCCCCATCACCCCAGGATTGCCACTGCCGCGCACACAGCCCCAGCCCTAGCAGAGGTGAGGCCACCATGCTGACGTGGCCTGGGGCATGGGACTGCAGCTCTGAGCTCGGGCCGCCTACAGGTGTGGCCTGGGTGAGCTTCTCTCACCACCATTGCTGGAGTCCCCCACCCCAGCTCCCGAGCCAGCCAGCACTGGCCTGGAGCCTCATTAGCTGTACCCGGATGCCCAAGCGGGATGGCCCAAGAGCTCAGGCCAGCCTGGCCAGGCACTGTGCGACAGTTCCTAGCATGGCATGTGGTCCCCGACCCCACCCGTCTTCTCAGTTGTGTCACCTTAGATGGGCAAGCCAGCTGTGTTCACTGTGGAGGGACACTCGGGTTCCCTGTCCCCGAGATGGGTGTGGGGAGGCCGGGGCCCCGCAGGCCGCTCGCCTGGCCTCCCACCACTGACAGCTGTGAGCCCCCTTGAGCAGCACCAGCCCTGCGGGTGTCAGTCAGCACCTCCATGTCCTCGGCTTCCTCCTGGACCCTGCAAAGTCTCACGCCAAGACGTTCAGGTTTCTCTTTTCCAACGAGGCCCCTGTGGCCTGGCTTCTGTCCTCATCAGTACTCATGTCTCTTGAGTTCCTTGCCTGCCGGCGAGGCCAGACCAGCCGTGCCTTCTGGAGATGGGGCAAATGCCACAAGGCTGGCAAGGCGGCGAGCTCTGGAGTGCCCGCAAACCCGAGTGGAAAAGGATGGCGAGGTCCAGTGTCCTGGGGGACACGGGGGCGGGGGGGGGGGGGGCGCTTGCCAGGAACAGACGGGCCCGGCCTGGCTTCTCAGACCTCTGTCCTGCCTTCCGTGAAGCTCCAAATCTCCCCTGACCACACAAGGTGCCAAGGAAGCCCCACAGGGGCCGGGGTGGGGGGCTGTGAGAGCTGACTGAGTCACAGGATCCCCTTAGAGCCCCACGTGGCCCCAGCCAGGCTCAAGCCCAGCTCCGAAATGCACCGGGAAGCGGGTGGTAAACGTTCTCCTGATTAAATCAAAAGCAAGGCAGAGAGGCTCAGTGGGAAAGAGATGCCACTGGGAATCGATGCCCTCGACCTGGCTCCCAGCCTGCCCCGGCCCAGCTGCGGGCAGCCCCCATGGCCCTGCCTTCCAAAGTTTCCCTTCCTCCATCTGAGCACGTGAGGAGGGGTGCTGGCCTCAGAGTTGCTGCTCTGAGGAGGAGCCCCATGAGCGGATGGACGGCCTGAGAAACGCAGGAAGGCCCCACCCCGCCAGCTCAGCATGGCTGCCACAGCCTTCCCGCCAGGAGGCTGCCCAGGTCCTTGGCCAGGCAGGCGGTGTTGGAGCAAGCATGACTTCACACTGCACTGGCTGTGGGAGGGAGTCAGGTGCCACCCCTCTGGGGAGTCCCAACTGGGGGACATCTCCCCAATGTGTTCTGCCTAGAACTAGAACGGGTGACCAACCTGAGATGGAGCTCCAAGACCCCTGGTCAGGGGGCCAGGCCTCGGCAGGACTGGTCTGTCCATCTCTCTAGCCAGGCTCAGGAGGGCCTGTCCTCGTACGAGGCGTGGTTTTTAAACTTCCAGCTCGAGAGTAAAGCGCACAGCATCGAGCGTACGATGCTGATCTGCCCACCTGGGACCCTGTACGCAGCTCCCAGGAGGCAGCAGAACCTTGGAAAGCACCCTGGGGTCCCCTTCCTGTCCCCCACCCTGAGGGGAAGCAGCAGCAGCACTTGTGCCCGCATCTGAGTTGCAGACAGAACCACGCAGCCCCTGCCTCCGAGCCACTCCTCCATGCCCCACCACGGCCTGGCTTGCTCGTGGTCACTCATTCCACCGTCCACAGCCACTGGACAGCCCCACAGAGGTGGTTAGGACACTGTGTGTGCTTTTGGTGGGCAGACGGTGGTGTTTCTCGAGAGCGTGTGCCTAGGTCGCCGGTGGCCTTGTCCTCTCCACTCTCCAGCTGTGCTGGTAGGTGTCTGGTGGCATCGGATGGCGATGCTGACTTGCAGTGGCCTGACATGCAGCAGTGCTGAGCCCTGGCGTCCTCGCGGCCCACAGTGTCCACATGTACCGCCGTCGGCTCTTTCCTCAGTGAGCTGCGGTTCTCTGTGCCCCAGGGAACTCTGGGAGAAGTCAGTGTGGGGACTGCAAGAACTGCCTCCCCCCCCTGCGGGCTGCCTGTCCCCTCTCCTGATGGCCTCTTTTGATGAACAGAAGGTCTTAATTTTAATGTGGTCCAGTTAATCAGACACTTCCTCCCTGGAGAGTGCCGTTCGTGTCCTACTTAAGAAACTCTGACTGCTCCAAGGTCATACAGACATTCTGGGCGCTCCGAGCTCCATCAGCTCACCTTTCACAGGGGATCTGCAGCCCATCTGGAGTGGGTTTTCCGGAGCACTAAGGCGAGGGTCAAGGTTCGCCTCTCCCTCCAAGGGACCCCCTGACTCAGCACCTTCATGGGAAGGCCTTCCTCTGCCCCTCCCTGTAAATCAGCTTGCTGTCAACGTGTGGCTGTTTCTGGACCCACTCGGTCCCCAGGCAGACTGGAGTCGCTCTGTGGGGCCAGACCCACTGCCACTGCTGCACCCTGACGAGGCTCGGCCTCCGTGAGCAGGCTCTGGGGATGGGCTGGGTGACCTGTTCGGGCCTCTGCCTCACCATGCGCAGGCCAGCGTCCCTGTGAAACCTCTTCTCCCACAGGGGACCTCCGGATGGGCCCTGTGCCATCTTGGGTCGCTGAACCGTGGCCACGTGTCCCTGGGCCTCCCTCTCTGTGCTCTGCGGTGTGCAGCACGCTGGCGTGGATGACTGGGCAGCCTTATTCCTCATCACTGACACCTGGTTTGCTGTGTGTTCATCAGGCCAGGGACAATGTCCACCAGGAAACCCTGGCCAGCCGGGGGCACTGGGGGCCTCCAGGAGCTGCATGGTGCTGCACAGGGGCTTGAGGAGATGGGACCAGCTGTCCAGCCATACACCTGGCAGGGGAAGTGCCCGTGTCAAATGTCACACTGGGTTGGGAGGCCCCTTGGGGACACTCCTTACCTGGCTGAGAACTTTTAAAACTTCCAGGTCCTAAGTTTCTGTGGGACACAAATGGGGCCAGGTTATCAGGTGCTGTCCCTAGCAAGGTGCACCCGGAGGCCCAAGAGCCCGGGCTGCAGGACAGTCTGGAGTCAGCGGCAGCAGGGGAGCCTCAAGCTGCTGGAAAAGGAGGTCGTGAGCCATTTGGCTCCTTGGTGGCACAGGCAGAACCCTGGCACCCACAGTTGTGCTCCGAGGGCAGAGGACGTGTGCAGCCCACAGTAGTCATGCAGGGACCCCAGGGTGCTTCTGCCATTGGTTCTCATGACAGCAGGGCCCACCTGCCAACGCTGACTCCCACATTCAGGCAGAACAAGGAGCAGAGGAGTCGAGCACCCGGGATCCCTCAGCCTCTTGGAACGGGGCTCAGAGCCCCGGGAGCTCCGCTCTGGCTCTGGGAGACCCAGGCTGACTGTCCACAGACTGAGTGGCTTGCAGATACCCAGAATACCCTGAGATCCCAACGGCATTACCTGAGCACCCACTGTGTGCCCTCCTGTGCCAGGGTTGATGGGGGTGTGCAACTGGCTGAGAGCCATGGCCTTGCTGTGCTGGAGGGGACCTAGTGGGCTTGGCCACCCAGGTCCATGGAAGGGGACACTGAGGCTTCACAAAGAACAGGACTGGCCATAGGGCTCACTGTAGACACCTGTTCCGGGGAGCCTGGGCCTGTGTGGTGGGGGCCAGTGTAGAGTCCTGAGGACGGCAGGCCAGCAGAGGGGCAGTAATGACACAGGGGTTCTGTGGCCCACGGGGCAGAAGGGAGCCATCCATGGCAGTGTGGTCTGGGCATAGTCATGCGACATTCTGTGGGTTCAGCCTCAGGTACACCACAGACCTGGCATCCCCGGCAAGGAAGCCCAGGGGCAAGGCTGCCTGTCTTCCCAGGACGCAGAGTGGTCCAATTCTGTGGCTTCTCACGAGGCCCACACTTCCCGCTAGGCATTCATGCTAGACTTGCCAGCCCTCTGGGGACAAAGCAGGTGTCCCAGGCAGAGGCTACATTGTGGTGCGCGTCCATGGCAGTGACCGGTCAGTAAAGGAGGTGCACTGAACGTGTCAGTCTGCTGGCCCCAGGGGAGCCTTGGTGTGCTCTCTTAGAAGGTGGAGGAAAACCAAAGGTGAAGACGGAGTGGACAGAAGTGCAGGTCTGCCCTCAGTACGAGGCCGTCCCTCCCCTGGCCCCGC
Source organism: Glaucomys volans (assembly GCA_020662805.1). NCBI lineage: Eukaryota > Metazoa > Chordata > Mammalia > Rodentia > Sciuridae > Glaucomys > Glaucomys volans. The sequence goes on along the minus strand of JAJEJO010000714.1, from coordinate 284,619 downwards.
CGCCTGTTTCCACCTTCCCCACACACGAGCAGCCCCAGGAGGGGACGGACACGCGAAAGACCTGTCCCGAGGGGCCCTGGACACCCACGGAGGGCCTCTTCTGCGTCCATGGGCCCAGGGTGGCCCAGTAGGAGGTGTGCCAGGAGCCCTGAGGGAGGGCGTGTCTGGGGCCGAGCCCAAGGCTTTCCAAGGGGAGCTTCTCCCTCTACCTGACTTCTTAGACGGGCACTGGGCCCTCGTACAAAACCGGAACCGATGGCCCAAGGACACAAGCTGCCCGGTCAGTGGTCTGTGCTGTCTGCCGGGAAACAGGCCAGAGCAGAGGAGTCTGTGAGGCAATCAGAGAGGCAGGGTGGCCGGCGGGCTGCTCTCAGCGAGGACCCTCCACAGGCTCCCCGGCCCAGCATGGCAGCTGGCCCTGTGTCTGGGGTAGAAAGAGGAGGACGAAGGTCAGGCTGAGACCTCTGACTCCAAGTCTTCGTGTGCATTCTGGGCTTGTCCCCGCGGCCCTGGCCTGGTCCACTCAGGTCCAGTGTCCTCTCCTTCTCCCTGTTCTGGATGGACAGCTGTCTTCTGCCCACAGGGGACCTCTCTTCTCCCTAAGCTCCCCCTTGTCTTGGAGGTGGTGTGATCTCATGTTCTCTTTACCTTCGTGGCAGATCTGTTAAAGTAAATCAACCCCTTCCAGTTCGAGACACTTGAATGCTGTTCTTCTGCTTTTCTTTTGAAATGTCCCATGAACCCCACAAGCTGGGTGTGTGGGCTCCAGGTAGGAGCTCAAAGGGGCCCGGAGTGGCAGGTACAGGGGGCCGGCATGGCCAGGGATAGAGCAGGGGCCAGAGCTGCACAGCACAGGCGGCCTTCGCTCCCAGCTCAGGCTGAGCTCTCCACCCAGGGCTCGGAAGGGCTTCGCCTGATGTGTTCTTCCTGAGGCTCCCACTTTCCATGGCAGGGCCATCCTCGGCCTGTCCCTGCACTGGGAAGTCACCTATCAGACCACATGGCCTAGGTTTTCGTCAAAACATGACTGTAGTAATCAGGAGACAGAGGACGGGGAGCAGAGCCCAGGATCCAACATGAGAGGGCCTTGGCTGGAGGGGAGGCCGGAGGCCTGCTCTCCTGCAGTTCCAGCAAGGTCCACATCTGCCTGCACCAGACACTACCAGGTCCTTGGCAAGGCTGGACCTCAGGGCAGTCTGGGCACCTCCTAACTAAGCCCACACCTGGCCAACCGACTGCTCTGTGAGCAGCAGGGCACACTTGAGGACTTGGACCTGGCCCTGCAGGCCTTCCCCAGGAAGTAAGGGACAGAGACCCCCCCCATTGAGCCCAAAGCAGGTCCTGCCTGGAAGGAGAAGCCGGAGGACTTGAGGCATGATATGAGCACGTAAAGATGGGGTCTGGCTGGCCAAAATGGACAGCAAATTGACCAATCAGAAGACCCCAGGGGACAGCACCATTCCTGACCCAAGCTCCATCAGAATGTGCCAGACTAGACATAGGAGTCCCTTCTGGACTCTGGGACCAGGTGAGGCGTCAGGCCCAGGCTGCAAAGCCTCCGCCTTCGCTCCCAGCATCAGTCTCAGCAGAAGTGACCAGGCTACCAGGAAGCCCGAGCTTGGAAAATGGTCTTGTTAGCCAGCATAGAAGTTGGGCCTGGGGTTCGGTGTGGCCTGGGTTTAGCTGGCCCTCTGCATGGACCCGGCCTCCCTGAGCACAGAGCTCATCACAGTTGCCTGTCCTTTCTGACAGCCTGCAGGAGGGTAGGCCCAGTGACCTGAGAAGTAAGTGTGACCAGCCTGTCCACCCGCACCACAGACTGCCACCCGGCTCGTTTTCCTAGTCCATGTCAGCCTTTTCCTGTGAATATTTAACTCCCCAAGATGCCGGATCTTGGGCTCGAAAGAACTCGGCTAGATGGGGGAGGGTCACGGCCCTTCTCACCGCGTTGAGACCTCTGGCGGGGAAGGGCCACGTGGGCCCTTGCAGCAAGCCCTTCCCTCCCGGCTCCCAGTGTCATAGTCAGGGAGTGAAGGACGGCTCTGAAGAGGGACTTCCTGGAAGGAGTCAGGAGAAGGCATGCAAGCTCAGCCCAGAGGCTGAGTGGACGGGCAGGAACTGCATCTCACCCCAGGGGCTGCCAAGCTTGCCAGCTGCCCTGGGCCTGGACTGAAACCTCTCGGGGTGCCGAGGCTAGGTCTCCCCCCACCAGGTGCCTCCCCGCGTGGGCTCAGGAAAAGAAGGAATGCCCGGGAGGTGGGCGGGGCGGGGCGCACACAGCTGGGGAGCTCTCTCGGGGCCCAGAGACCTGAGCAGAGGGAAGCCCCCTCCCTGGCCCCCAACACACACACTAGGGCCTTTCTCTTCCTTGTTCGGTGGAGCTGGGGGCCAAGGACACCCTGGAGATCTGAATTTTGTTCGCTCTTGGCAAAGAGCAGCTTCCTGCCCAGGAAGGTGCGCGGTGCACAGCACGCCCAGCGGAGGGGAGAGGCGCCCAGCGGCTGGTAACTGTCAAGGCGGGAAGACGGCCCTGTGTTCCTGAACCCTGGGTGGCACTCGCGAGGCCGGTCCCCAGGAGTGAAGAAGGAGAAGGCGCGGGCGCTGCCTTTGAGCTGGAAAGCCAGAGTGTTTTGCGAAATAATTCAAAAAGTGTGTTGAAGCTCAAGCCTTTCCCGATGGCTCCTCGCCTCTGACGGCGCCGTTCGAGTCGCTCCCATCCCAGCCGGGGCCACACCAGCTTCCTGGAAACCCGCGCCAACTGCTGGCCTTTGGAAAGACTTGTCACCCTAATAGCTGTTAAAAAAAAAAAAAAAAAAAAAAGGGCTCCCTGGGCACCTGGGCTGCAGGGTCTGAACAGGCCTTTGTGTGGCTCCCGCTGCACACGCCCCAGGCCTGGCCTCGGGCTGCCGGGCTCTGCTCTTCCTTCCCTCTCGGGGGCGGGAACCGGGCTGGCTCCTTCCCGCCAGCTCTCTGCCAGAACCCAGGTGGGCAGGGGTGCCAGGCAGAGCCCCCGGAGGGGCCGCGTGGACACATGCGAGGGGGCAGGCCTGGGGCGGCGCTGGAGCAGTGCCCGCTGAGAGCCGAGGCCCCTCTGAGGTCAACACTGTGTCACTTGCCCAGAACAGCCAGGGCTGGCCGGCTGCGGCCGCTGCCGCGGGGACAGGACTCGCCCCCCGCAGCACACTTGGCAGCGCGGACCGTGAACGTGGACCGGGGGCTGTTGCTGCTGAAGAGAGACGAGCCTGCCGGTGACGTGGGTTAGAAAGCGGCCGCGTCGGTACGGACATCAGGCAGACAGACCGAACAACACAAGGTGCCTGTCAGTCATTTCACATCCATCAAAATCAGGGACCCCCTGAAAACGGGAAGGAGTCACACGGAAACTTCAACACGGAACGGAGGCGGCCAGCAGAGCGCCGCGCTCACTCAGCCTTCGAAATCACCCACTAGGAACTCCGCGAGGTCCCCGCTGCCCAGGAGACCCAGGGTCCTCAGATGGGGTGCAGGGCATCCCAGGCAGGGCTCTGGCTCCGCGGGGGCTTCAGGGCCTGCCCTGACGTGGCTCTGCCTCTTTCAAAGACCTCTTTGTGCTGGAGCAGCCCGTGCCGTGGTGATGAGAACCAGAGGCTCACAGCGCCACACCTGGGGAGTGACTGCTGGTGACGCTGCCCATGCGGCCCGGCCCAGCCAGTGGAGCTGCGCATCTAGCAGACCAGCAGGACACCCACCGGGCCTGGGCGGCCATTCCTAGGGTGCAGTGCTGTGCTAAGAAACCAGGGCAAGGGGCTCCCCACACAGGCAGGCACACAGGGCGTGTTGGGGGGAAATGGCCTCCCTAGCACCCTGACCAGGTCTCCTCCCAGTGCTGACCGCCAGTGCCCTGCTGGGCCTTCCCAGAGGGCTTCCTGTGAACAGAAAGCTCAGGTCGCTTCCTCTCTAACCCCACAGCAACACAGCCTCACTGTCCCCATGGGTGGCCACTGCTTCCCTTGGAGCTGTCCACAGGGCACTGTCCAGGCCTGTGCATAAGAGGACATCTTTGCGCCCAAGAGTCATGTGTGCACACGGCAACAGGGGACACTCCTGGCACAGATGGAGAGCAGCATCCTGGAGCTGGGCGGGTGGACTCTGTGCCCAGCTAGGCATGCTGCCCCCAGGCTGGCTCCTCCCAGACGGCCGGCATGTTCACCATTCTGCTCAGGTTGAGCTGGGGCCTCTCGGGAGGCTGCCCCGTTTCCAGTGGACACTCGGGCATGAGGGCCTGGCCAGAGGCACACAGTGGCATGGAGGGGCACTTGGTGGGCTTGGTGTCACACAGCCACCTGCAGAGGTGCCAAGAAATGAATGTTGATCGAGGGGCCACCAGACAAGCAGACCAAGGTCTCTGGCACTTCAAATGCAGCACTGCCACAACCGTGGTCACGCAGGAGGTGGTCAGGGGCAGGACATTTTGCGGTTAGGGAGTATGGAGTGACAGCTGCGTGCTGCACTGGGTCCCCCTGTCTCTGCAGAGGCCACGCTGTGAAAAAAAAATCTCTCGGCTCCGCCTGGGGACCCTCTGGTTTCTTGGCAGGCTCTCAGCACCAGTGTGCACCACTGAAAGGGAAGATGCTGGTATGTTCTGGAGAGGGATCTATATTACGACATCGAGCAAATCTCCTTTTATGAACAGCTGCAGAGCCCCATTGTGCCGTGATTTATGGAACAAGTCCCCTATTGATGGATGTATAGGGCAGCTAAAAATAGCCGGTAACCATTCAGATATATTCACTAATGAACCCACCACTTATGAAATTAGCTCCCCCTGCAACATCCCTCCCCACTCAGCACCGGGTGCCCCTACCCATCCCAGCCCTGCTCACATCCCTGTTGACCCGTCTCTTTCTGGGCTGTCCTTGTCCACCAGAGACAACATAGAGACACACAGAGCGAATGGCCTCTGAAGAATTCATTCGGCTGAGGGACGCGATTGCAAAGCCTTTCCCCAGCAGAGATTGGACAGAGCGAGGCCGTTACCAGGTGGAAGAAGACCCAGGCTGATGCCAGATGGCAGGGAGGGCCAATGAGATGGCGCAAGACGGGCCGCAGAAGCCACAGAGCCCTGCACGCCCCAGATGCCCGAGGCCCTCATTGGGTGGGAGACTCGACAAAGCAACCGAGGTCCTCCCAATTCATTTTTGTTTCCTAAAAAAGGCACACGTTGGTAATGACAGTCACTGTTGTTTCATGCAGGCTAAAATGACTTTTCTATCACTCTTATTATTTCTCAGGGTGACTTCCCGGTCATACTGGAAACACTGGGAATGCTACTGGAACACTCTGGTCTCTCTCCACCTTAAGTGGATTCACTGTAGGAGGCCCTCCCCACTTCTCAGTGGGTTAAGACGCGTGTGGGGTGGGTACTGCCGAATGCGCGCCCTTCCCACCGTGAGCGCAGCCCGGCTCCAAGCGCAGGCCCGGGCAGACAGAGCTGAATTTATTCAAGACGGGGGCTCGAATTCATCCTCTTTTATTGCAAGTGAGTTTTTATCTCTTGCCGAGATTAAAAGCCTTGGCCACCTCTTTACCCTCTTTGGACCTTTTCAAAGGCCTCACCTTACTGATCCCCAGAGCAACTTGCCTTTCTGAGGTGCCCAGCTATGCCCCTGCACACAGTGAGCTCGGGCTGGTAGCAGGCAGCTCCAGGTGGGCACCTCGTGGGCACTGCCCACCCCAGCTGGTCGCGGGCTAAGAGGCTGCTCAGGGAGGGGTGCAGCTCTCGGAGCTGAAGGGAGCTGGAAGATTCAGTGTGGTGCCTGAACACCCGAGGGCAGGCTGTGCCCGCACCCGCCCAGGTTTCCCAGGCAGCAGGTGGGGAAGGCGCACGCTGGCTCTGAACACCAAGGCTCACCCCTCTGCGGGTCCTGCACACGACACCCCGATCTCCAACACAGCCTTGGTCTGAGGTGTCATCATGTCTGTTCTAGAGATAAGCAGCCTGAGACGCGGGGATTAGGCTGAGGGCCCAGGGTCACGAGGCCAGGCCATGGTGATGGCCAGGACGCCCTCCCCACACGTTCTCGTGGGGTCCCCTTCACACATGCCGTGCTCCTGCTCACCCCTGCCCTTCCCAGGCCAGGGTTGGCTCACCCCACCGCTCAGCAGAGGACTGGGCTCAGGGGCCACACGCCTCCCCTCCCGGTCTTAATGTGTAACTCCTTGGGTCACACCCGTGGTCCAGAAGGGCAGACACTTTATCTCCAGTACCTAATCCACAGGGAGCCCCCCACGGCCCCTGGGTGAATGTTTGATGAAGAAACACCTGGACAAACAAAGTGAGGACACTGGTGAGGGCAGCTGGGCCGGGACCAAGCCAGGTCCCCTGGAGGTGGCCCTGGGCCCCGAGGCCAAGGCAGAGCTTTGGAGTGGCAGTGGTGCCCCAGAGCTCCCACCAAGGCCCATATCCCCCTCCTGTCCTCGACAGCTGGGGTCCAAAGTCCACCAGAGGGCATCTGGCAGCCCTACCCCTGCTGCCACTCCAGAAGGGCAGGGAAAAGCAGGACTGCAGTGACCTTGGGGACCCGCCAGGGTCTTGCATGGAAGGCAGCATTCTAGGGTTTGCAGATCAAGAAACCAAGGCTTGAGGAGAACAGATGGTCCCAGACAGGAACTGGTGGCACAGCCCAGGTGTGCGCACAGCAAGGCCGCCTGGCCTGCTCCCACGCTCTCCTGTGTGTGACCCTAGTTCTGTCCTCCTGGGGAGGGGGGCTTCGTGCACCCTGAGGCCCTAGGACCTGCAGGCCGTATTCCCAGATTCACAGCTCTGGGACTGAGGTGGGGGGCGGCTGTGCTGGACAGGGGTGTGGGCCTCACAGCAGGTGAGGGCAGCTGAGGGTCCCCAGCGCGCCGAGCTGAGCTCGGGCAGCAGCAGCCTGGCTTACAAGACCTGACGCTCAGGACTGCTTCTCCCTGGCGGACGTGAGGCCACTGGCTGCTACTGCTGTCCACACACGCCGCTTCCTGGGGCTCTGGCTGCTCGCCAGGTGGCCAAGGTCTCCTCCCAGGGGGCACTGGGAGCAGTAGGAGTCACAGGTGATTCCATCAGTGACAGTTTTCCTAGTAAAACGGGACTCGTTAAAGCACAGGCTTCATTCAGAGTAAACACTTCAAACTGCCGAGCAGAGCCCATCTGAGACCCTGGAGCGGGAGGCCTGAAACACCAGCCCACCCAACACCGCGTCCAGCAGAGCCCTTCCATGGCTGCTGCTGGGGGGACAGCCCTCACCTTCTCAGTTCTGGACCCCAGGTCTGGAAGCTGGCCTGAGCCCTGGCCCCTCCACATTCCCCGGCTGGTGGCTCTGGTCCTGGCTCAGCTCAGATGCACTAGGCCTCGGGGCTGGCGCCTCTTGCTCACACCCCAATCCCGGCCTCCATCTCGTAGGCAGGGCTCATCAGCTCCCTAGCCCTGGCCCACATTCATGCTACCTCTCTCCTTCACGCCACAACAGAGGGGCCAAAGGCACTCTCTGGGACAATCCCCTGGCTGGACAGAGCTTGAACCCTGGCTGTGCTTCTCCGGGTGCCACCCTTCCTTAGCCAGCTGCCCTGACCTCCTCCTCCCCCCGCCAAATGACTCAATAGCTGCACAGCCACCAGGAGCCCTCAAGCCAGCTCTCAAGGGGACAGTTTCCCTTGAAGAACAAGGCGCCCCGGAGACTGAGGAAGACTCGTGCCCATGGGCTTGGTCAGGCTTGCCAGAGATGGGCACTGTTTATTTCTGACCCACCAGGTCCCTTCTCCGAGGGGACTAAGTCACTGAACCTGACTAAGTCACTAAGGTGGGGTGGTTGGAGCAACCCAGCCCATCCCCGTCGCTCCGTCTCTCTTCTGGGGTGGTGCCGTGTGCATGAGGCCCAGGGCCTGCTGCCCCTCGTGCCGGGGGACCCATCCCACCCATTCCTCAGCTCACAGCAGCCTCCTCTTTCCTCTGAGAACATGCTGCTGTGCAAACAGACTGTTCCAGAACATTCTTGCCGAACTTGCTCCCGTCCTCCGTTTCGCTGCTAGCTTGGACAGCAACGGAGCTGCCTCCTCTATGTTCCCCAGTGGCTTCTGAGCAGAGGGAAGTAACCACTGGTCCCTTGTCCGTGGCCCTGCAGTTGGGGTCGCCTGCTGGGAGCTGGTGGTCACTTGAGTACTTGCTTAGGCTGCAGAGCCTGGGAAGGGCCCTCAGCTCGGCCTGCCTGGGCAGGCACGGAACAGGAAGGTCTGCCTCGAGTCACAGGCCTCAGGTCTCAGGCTGCCCTGCCGGGACCTCCCCTGACCAGCCTCCTCCAGGGAGCACCCTGAGACTCAAGAGCAGGCCTCCCACAGGCTTTCCCTACATGAAGCAGGTGTGGAGGGCGAGGTGTGGGCCTTCACCGCCCTGCCTTGACCCTTCACGTCCGGGGTTTTCTATGCCTTCCTTAGAACCCAGCTGTGTCCACTTTTCCTCTCCCAGGGCCTGCTCCAGCCTCAGGCCCTGCAGCATGGAGAAAACACCCCCACCCAGCACTGCTGCGCCGAGGCCTAGCGCCGGCCCAGACCAGGCTTGTGTGCGGGTTGGTCAGGCCTGCTAGCTCCAGGCTGGGGGAGGAGCATGCGCACCTGGCTGGCCAGCAGCACTGAGGCGCTGGCCCTTATCAGGAGACTCGGACACCTCCGCCAGATGCCAGGCATCGCCACTGCCCCATGACTGTTCTGAGACGATTCCTACCAACAGATGCCAAGGGCCCACCTATGCAGAGCCTCACCCGCAGCTCTGACACCCGTGGGAACGGCTCAGAGGCCGAGTGGCGAGCGGGCTGCTGGCCTTCCACCTGGGGCGTGTCTGCCAGAGACCCAGATCGGGGCTGCAGGGGACACGGCGGCTGTGGCCAACAGGGGTCTCCATTGGGGGCAAACCCTGTCCACGGAGGGAGCCCTACAGCTGTGGCCGTTTTCAGCTGTGGAGCCAGCACCCCCACCGTGACACAGAGGGGCAAAGGGACTGGACAGAGCCCCTGGTGTGTGTTTGCCCAGTGGCCGGCCTCGGGGCGGAGGCAGCCAGTCCAGGTCCATGAGCGGTTCTGTGGGCACCTGGCCTGTCACCCTAGTGCCCAGAGGCAAGGATGAGATAGCACTGGGGTTGCTCAGGCAGAAGCAAGAGCTCTGGGGGACAGGGACCCGAGGGAGTGGCACTAGATGTCTTGTATACAGCGGGACATCGTGGAAGTCTTGGCCTACAACCATGTGCAGAGAGGTCTGGGCACCAGCTCCCTCCAGAGGCAAAGAAGGCTGCCCAGGTCCAGGTAGGGTAGGGCAGGACACACCCAGATGCGAGGTGGGGGTGGCTTTGGCTCAACCAGCCTCACCACCATTCCAGGGCTGTGAGGGGTTGAATCCCCAGCCTCACGGGGCTGGTGGAGGGCTAGGAGGGTTGGGGAGGGCAGGCTGCCTGGGCACCCACCTTCACGTGCACAGCCCTCTGCAGAGGGCCTGTGGGTAGGCACCCTGTGTGCCCAGCTGCTGCAGGAGGACCATTCTAGAACCCGAGGACCGGGGGCTGGGTCTTCCCGATGCACCTAATGTGACCCGCCGCACTAACCCATCAAGGAGGCCCGGCTGACAGGGAGGCCAGCATCCCCTCTGCATTCATCTCAAGCCCCCACAAAAACTGACCTCTCTGGCCAGCCAGGTCTCAGGGAGCCCAGGTGTCCTACAGAGATCCTGGTGGGATGGAAGATCCCGCAGTCAGGCAGGCTGGGCAGGGCTGAGCTGGCAGAGCCCACTTCCCTTTGATGTCTCCCGAGGGGGAGGGGCCGCACCCCTGCTCAGGCACACACTCCCCTCTGCTCTCTGGGACCCTGCCTTCAGGGACCTGATCCCCCAGGTCAGGCAGGCACCTGGTAGACGTGGGGAGAGAGGACAAGGTGGAAAGACCCCACTCTGACCCCCTGGCCTTGCAGAGGGCTCTGGAGGGAGCACAGAGGAGCCTGGCCAGAGCCCACTCACGGGGGGCTGTATATTCAGGAGGGAGGTGCCACGGCCAGCCCCCCAATTTGACAAGGAAAATGAAGACTCTGGAAAACCCGAGCTTCCAGGGCTTCTTCCCCTCCTGTCTGGCAAGCGTCCCCAGGGCAGTCTCAGCAGCCCCTGCTCTGCTGGCCCTCGGGGCAGGCACTGGGCCTCCCCAGCCATCACTCGTGCCCAGGAGAGCACAGCCGTGGTTAGTCATGGCTGCACCTGCATGTGCTGGGGCCCTGCATCCCCGGAGGCCAGCTAGGGATCAGCTGCCGTCCACCTCCGGCAGCAGGGAGGAGCCCTGTGGCTACTGCCTTGACTGGCCTGGGATGGGTGCCTGACCAAGAGGTCTGCCTCCCTCCCTGGGAAAACTGGGATCCCCCGGTGCTTGGGTGGGGTAAGGCCACAGGCTGCGCCTGGGGGGACAGCTGCGGAGCCCAGCAGGCTCTCAGATCCATGGTAAAGAAGGAGACTGGGCAGGGGAGGAGCGGTGATGCCAGGACAGCCAGACCTGGGTCCAGGTCGGGGGGCCCCTGGCACCCAAGGCTGAGGAGGTAGAGCCCTCAGTGCATGGGGCCTGGCAGGAGGGTCAGCAGGAGCCCAGACCCCATCTCCCAGCTCCAGACTGCTGCCTCCCACACAGGGAGGGGGCATGTCTTTAGGGCACCGGGATCTGGGCCACTGTTCCCATCCGGGTTCTGCCACCTCAGAGGTTCATTTGGGAGTCACATGTTAACACAGCCTGCTGAGCCCGGGTGGAGGGCAGAAGCTTGGGGACATGTTGGATGAGGGAGGGGGGAGCCTTTCTCTGTTGCAGGGACATTCCTGGCCACGCTGGGGGTGGAGGCTGGGGGAGCCCTGCAGAGTCTGCACTGGCCTCTGGCCTCTCAGCCTTCAGGAAGGCACTCAGCTCAGCTGCGTTTAAAAATTAGCGAGTGAAGGAGTCTGCGGTTAACCCCTTCAGAGCCTCCGAAGGCTGGTCCCGCTGCTCATCAGGAGGGAGGCTGTCTCCTGAGCAGGGCCACTGCCCTTGCCGGACCTGTCCTGCCCTCCTCCGCTCTGGGTCTGTGCGGCGAAGCCCAGGAGCTGCGGGCTTGGGCTTTGTGCAGCCCAGCTCCTGCCCCTCCCGCTCCGCTCCGCTCCGTGGGGACGTGGGGACGGCCTCTTTGTTTCTTCGCTTCGGTCTATTCAAGGCCGTTTTCAGCCGCCTGGCTTTGCTTAAAATCAGGAGGATTTTCCATCCTTCCAAGATCATGAAAAAGCAAGGACTAGGCCTCGCAGGGGAGTGATCCCCGCTGTCCCTGTGCCTCCTTGGTTCTGGGGAAGGAGCTGAGCTGCCGGGCACTCCTCTGCAGGGACAGTGCCCCCCTCCCTGGCAGGCGGCCTCCCCCTGGCTGCGGTCTCCTCTGCAGGTCACCCTCCCTGCCTGCCCTTCAAGGCTCGTAAGCCTCCCCCAGCCTCCATCACCCCACCCACCCACTCCACGAGCACCCTGCACCTCCCCAGCCTGGCCCCGGCTGGTCTGTCACCCAGTCAATCGCCAGCAGGAAACCCTGGGATCATTCCCTCCCTGCCTCCTCACAGGCCTCCTCCTCGCTAGGCTGACTGTGCCCTGCAACAGCTCCTCCATCTCGGCACTGCCACACAGGCCCCGCTCTCTACTGCAGTCGCCTCCTAACTGGCAAACACACACCCCTCGTCCCCTTCCAATTCATTCTCCTCTCAGCAGAGAAAGGGCCTTTCAGGTCTGGATCTGGGCTGCTCCCTATGTGGGACCTTTCTTTTTGTTGGCCTTTGGTGGTCTCAGAATAAGCCCAAGGTCCTCACCACCAGCAGGGCCTGCTCATTCTGGCTTCCTCCCGCAGCTCAGAGGTCTGCTGCTTTCTGTCTCCGGGAGGTGGTGGGATCCCCACCCTGAGCCCTGGTGCCGGCTGCACTCTCCTGGGACCCGCCCCAGGGAGCTTGTGCTCACAGCCCTCAGCACCCCACCCACCAGACAACCAGCAACCTCAGGGGCTGCCCAGCCCTCCTGGGCCTCGGGTCTGTAAGCAGGTCCTTCTAGACCCTTCTCTTAGCAAATCCTCACTCGAGGGCCAAGGCCTGATGCTCCACTAGCAGCTGCTGAAAAGCAATCTGAAAGTGGGGAGTGCCCACGCCGCCTGGCCTCATTGCATCCGGGCGAGATTGCCCTCCTGGGAGGCCGCGTGCACACCGCACAGTGACTAAGCACGTCGGGTGAGGGGCGGGTGTGCTGCCGTCAGGCCCACCTCAGGTTCCTGGCCTCCAGAGGGCAGCACAGCGTGTGGGAGCTGCCTTGCGGGGAGCAGGCCTTCTGGTCGGTGCCAGGGAAGGCTCTTTACTCTACAAGACTGCCTCCTGCCACACCACCAGCAGGCCCTCCACCTGTCTGGTTCTGTGATCCCAACAGGTCCTCTGCTGGAAGGTCACACGACAAAGCCCAGGGTCAGCTGTGCGGGTCTGGGCTGGGCAGCTCAGCTGTGCACCTCATGACTGCCCTCGACACCCAGCAGGCCTCAGCCTCTCCCCCAGGCCGGCACCCAGCCCTGAAGCCCCTCTGGAGCCTTGGTGGGGGCCCAGTCAGCAGTCTGAGTAGGTGGGCCTGGTCCAAGCAGGGGGGACAGGCCTCTTTGCTGGGAGCTGGCCCCCCAGCGAGTCCCCATTCTCTGATGCTAATTGCTACAATTAGCCGGAGAAAAGCCCATTAGATCAGTTTCTTCTCCTGGGAAGGCCTGGGCTCCTGGGGAGGGGAGAGCCAGGTTTCTGGAGGAGCTGGATGTGGCCTAAGTGAGGCCACATTTGAATTGCAAAAAGGCCCTCACCCAGCCCCAGGGGACCTAGAGGAGAGCTTCCAGCTCAGCACCAGGGCAGCTGGGCAGGGAGTGTGCCCAGGCCTTTCAGACTGGAGTCTGCTGGCCAGTGACCCAGACCCACCAGGGCCAGCAGCACAGGCACGGGGAAGGAGAAACGGCACTAGAGGCCAGTCCCTGGCCTTCCAGCCAGGCCTCCTGGCGCAAGCCACCCTCCTCCTGGAGGCTGCACCCTCCACTCCAGGCCACCCCTAATCTGGTCACACACGGGCAGCCTAGGAACCACAGCCAAAAGACAGCCCCAACTGACACCTGAGTGGCAGCCCACACGCGGCGACTGGAGGTACCTGCCAAACAAATTATGCCACTGACAGGAAGGGGGCGCACTTATGGGCCCGCGTGAGCCAGAGTCCTCCTCGCCGGGACTGGCGGGCTGCGGGCGTTGGCTGTGGGGCATGAGGGCCAGGGCCTGCCGGAGCCGCCTCCGGGGTGCCCCCAGGGGATGTGTGGCAACAGGTGGAGGCATTTTGGTTATCACAACTATGGACGGGTGACTGGTAACTGCTAGGCAGAGGCCTTTCAGGCTGCTGCACATCCTGCAAGGCAAAGGACAGTCCCACCCTCTGCCTACAGTGAGGATCCGGCCCAGTGTCACCAGTGTGGCCCGAGGGGCCAGCACTGACGGGCTGCTTACTACTCACTGAGTTCTGAAAATGGACGAACGCGCTCCTGACCTGGCCTCTTCATTCATTCAACAAATCAATGAGGCCATTCAACAGAACCCTGTGACACAGCCCGGCGCCCAGGCTATAGAGAAGACAGACGCGCTCTTGTGGAGCTCCTTCAGGTGGAGGAGACAGTCGGCCAACAAATAAGTGGCTGCCTAAGGAACTAGAACATTCCACAGTGGAGCCCATGCTTCGTGGAGGCGGAGCGAGCAAGGGCTGCGGGGCTGATGGCCCTGGGGGTCGGAGGTCTCCCTGACATGCACCAATTCCAGAGGACCAAGCAGTGAGAGGGCGAGCGCTGGGGACAGGCAGAAGGGGCCGGCTGCCCAGACAGAGGGAGGAGGGGGTGGAGAGCAGGAGAGCTGTGGTCGGGAGAGGCCGGAGGGCTTGTTAAAAATAAATAAATAAACACGCAAATGAAATCAGAATTTCATTTCCTAGAAACAGCAGCCAGCAGAGGGAATCCGGCAAGAGGGACACCTCCATTCCCCCGTTCTGGGGCTCTCTAGGGCTCTGGGCGTGGGACACCAGAGCCTTCAGCGAAGGCCCGCGGCTGGGAGGCCGTGCAGGCGCCGCGCTCCCCTGCGCCTCCCCCCCCCCCCCCCCCCCCCCCGCCTCCCCCTCCCCCCGCCGGCGTCCTGCAGCCGCTCCCCTCCCCCCGACAGCTGCTGCGCGTAATTGATTTATGCATTGTGTGCATGCGCATGCCCTGCTCCTGCTGTCTGGATGGTGTGTAATTTTAATTTAGATACAGTCGTGTCCTGGGGCCCTCTTTCTGCCTGCAGTTTGTGTCACTCGGCTGTGTTTGCACACGTCTCCATCTTCTCCATCCTGCGAAGTGCACACCCAGTCCCCTGCTCCTAACCACAGCCTGGCCCGGGCCCCCACCCAGGCCAGGCCAGCCCAGTGCACACAGCGCCCAGTTGTTCTGGGGACGCTTCGGTGTTTGCTCAGGAGGGAAGCTGCGGGGCCGCAGGTACGGGCATTTTATTTGAGGAAGAAGTGCTGCTGGCTCTCAGAAGCCTCAGCCTCCCGTCCCACCTGCAGCCCACAGGCCAGCTCCCCGCCACCCCACCCCCGTGCCACTGGGCTTCTCCCACTTTCGGATGCCTCTCCTGTCAGGAGCGCCTGTCCCTGTCACTCGGACTCCCCTGGCGACTGATGAGGCTGGGCCAGCGTCCACCGTCCACCATTTTTGTTGGCCCTCCTGCAAATCGCCAGCCTCCCGTCTCCTCCCTGATCTGCAGGGCTTCGGTTTAGCTGCGGTCTCTCCTCACTTTGAGTTGTTTCAAATACCTGACAGTTTGTCCCGGCAGAGTGACGCTCCTGGAAGTGAGAAGGAAGTGGCAGGCCAGGTCTTGCATCAGGAGCAGTGCCCGCCAGCTTCCCAGAACCCTAATCTGTGTGTGTTCAAGTTCATGCACTTCAGTCTTGAGATTTGTGTTTTCTGGGTGCAACCCTAGGAGCCCCAAGGCCACTCTGAATTGCAGTTTTCTCCTGTTAAACAATATCGACGGGGCTTTACTTTTACGTCCTGAGGGAGTGCGCAGCTCCCTGTTCAGCGGGTCCTCGCCAGTGCATTGTTCCGTTTGCACTTCGCTAGCTTCCCAGAGTCACCTTCTGAGTACACCCCACAGCGGGTGCCTACCCTCCTGTACCTCGGACTGTCTCTGCCCTCCCCAGGGGCTTGGTAGCTGCACCCTTGACCACTGGGTGCTGTGCGCGTTGGCTGAAAGTCCACAAGGCATTTACACATCTTTTGCTTCCACGTGCGTTCTGAGGAACATCCGTCAGTCCCTCAAACCCTCCACCTGAGGTGCGAGGGGAATCCTGGTGAAGTTGCAGATCTGGACATCTTTCTAAAGCTAAATCGCCCCATGCAAGAAAATGGGGTGTTCTGGATATCAAAAAGATCTTCCAGTCGAGTTGAAATTTCTCCCCCATTGAAGTCACCATCATCTTTGTTGATTCTCAGGCCTGGTACTTATTTTGTTGTCACTGACTACTATCTTAACCTCCTTATATGTTTTTAGTCACTATTAGCATAAAGCAATCTGGGTTTTTTATTTTTGGTATATAGATCTCATACGCAAAATTTTGCTGAAATGTCTAATTGTAAAGTTTCTCAAATTTTTTTCATGTAGCTCTGCAGTTTCCAAAGCCAGCCCCAGATTCGGGAGAGGCGACCCAGACCCCTTCAGGAAAAGTCAAACACACTTCATGCACAGAAACCATTGACCAACTCTCTCTCTCACAGGGCTAGAGAATTTTCCAGAAGCGGTTGACCCCACTGGGCACGTGAGGGCGTAGTCCTCTGTTTTAAACATTTCTCAGTTTTAAACTCTAGGAACATAACTATCAATAGATAAGATCCATATTAAGGAAAGTTCTTTGGGGGCCTCAATAATTTTTCAGAGTTCAGAGAGTCCTGAAAGCTAGGAGTTTGAGACCCTGATGAAGACCGTCTGTCCTGAGAGCCACACAGTCCCAGTCTCTCTTCCTGCCAGCTCCCTGCACCTCCACCTCTTGCTTCTGTGCTGGCCAGGGAGCACTCTCCACCTACCTCTTACCTTAAAGGGAGTAATACACCTTGAGCTTTTGTTAAGTTTCCTGAAAAGTGAAGGCTGGGTGTATAACTTGTGTCCAGTTGGGGAAGTCCCCTTCTGGCCTTGGTTTGCTAAGTGGTGTCCACCCAGTCCACCCCCCAAATTTCATACATAGGCGTTAAACTTTATCACGTAAGTTTTTCTGCCTCTATTGAGAAAACCATATGGCTTTTCTCCTGTAGTCTCTTAATGTGGTGAATTACACGGATAGAGTTTCTGATATCGGATCATCTTTGCATTCCAAGGAGAAATCCCACTGGTTTAGGAATTGTTGCTTAATATGCTGTGGATTCAGTTAGCTAACATTGTATCTGCATCTGCGTTCATCAGGGAAATGGCTCATAATTTTCTTGTGCTCTCTTTATTTGAATTTGGACATGCTCTGATTCGCAATTTAAAAAGATCCTTCTAGCTGGAGCATGAATCCTGAAACAGATCCACTTTTCAGCATGTTTGGAAACACATTAAAATAGAACCATGATCAGCAACCCAATCCTTAAATTGTTCTCCTAGTGAGTATCTGGAAAACAGGTGCAGAAATGGATCACTTGAGACACCATAGAAATCTGGCTAATCCAGCCCGCCTGCTTTCCTTCAGCAAGCATTGCCTGAACATGGCTGCGTACCAGGCTCCTGGCTGGGTGCGGGGGAGGCAGCAGAGAAAAAAAGCAACAGAAAAACCTTCTCTTCCGGAACTGCTTGTCTAGCAGGGGCCCAGAGTAAGGAAAGGGTCTGGCCAAGGCAGGACGATGTGGCTGATACTGAGATTTGGACCTGGTGATACTCTAAGAGTCCACCTGGCTGGACTCCGGCCTTCCATACCCAAGCAGTTCTGTGAGAAGGGGAGCTTCGCATTTTAGGGAAAGGCAATGTGACTGCCAGGGGAAAACAGGTAGAGGCTAGACTTGAACTGTGGTCCTCCCAGCTGCTAACCAGGCTGAGATTCCCAGTCACTCAGCCCTCGCCCACAGATGACCACAGTTTCAGTTATTCCTTCTGTCCCTCACTCAGATGATCCCTACCCAACTAAAACCAGAACCTTCACTTGGCTGCCAATCCAACTCTAGAATCCCCACCCACACTCAGAACCTCCACTGAATTCCTGACAAGAATCCCCAGTCCGCCCTGATCCGCATTCCAACGCAGACCCCTTCGCACCAGCTCAGAACCCTCACCCCAAAACAGGCGCCAGACCCTGACTTCAGTCCCCGGTTCAGACCTGAGATTCTGGGGTCCCAGCTGGACCCCCTCAGAACCACTGCCCCAGACTCCAAGACCTCTCTCCCATCCCAGCTCAGAAACGCAAGCTCCTGACTCCACGCGGGGGCAACTCAGGCCCGGACTCCAAACACGAGGCGAATCCGACGCGAGCCTGAGATCCGAACTCTGCCGAACTCAGATCCACGAGGCCAACTGCGGGCCCACTGCCATCCCACCTCGGCCCCAGACTCCGCCCTGAGGCAGCCTCCAAGCCAGACTCCATTGGGATCCCAGCTCCTCCCGACCCCGAACCGCCGGGTGGACCCCGGGCCCGACCAGGATCCCACCTCCACTCACTTGGCAAACAGCTGCCCCGGCCTCAGCACCACCCGACCCGGCCCCAGGCTCAGAACCGCGGGGTGGACCCCAGACCGAACCATGCCAGGCGGGGCCTCCTCGCCCCCCAGCTCCCTGGGTCTCGGAACCTCAAGCAGACCCCAAGCCAGACTCGGCCCCAGACTCAGAACCACGCGGCAACCCAGACGCGACCCGGACCCGGCTCCGCGGACTCCGCGGGGCTCCGGCCGCGCACCCCCAAGGCGCAGAGCTGACGCCTGCCACCCGGGCAGCGCGACGCTCCCCTGCTGCTGCGCCCGCCCACCCGTCCACCCGCAGGATGTGGCGCAGAGCTCACCTTGGTGCCGCTGGCGATCGCCGTCCCTTGTCCCTTGCCGCGGCCGCCTGGAGTGCAGAAAAGGCCGCACGCGGACCGGTCGGAGCGCAGAAGAGGCTGCGCAGCGGAGGCTGCACCCCGACCTCTCCCGGCGCAGAGGAGGCCGCAACCCGACTTATCCAAGAGCAGGAAAAGCTGCGCCCCAAACTGTCCCAGCGCAGAGGAGGCCGCGCAGCGGAGGCCGCGCCCCAAACAGTCCCAGCGCAGCGGAGGCCGCGAGCAGCAAAGCACGGAGGATACTGCGCCGCAGTACAGCGCGCGGAGGCGACGCGGCAACTGTTCTGCCCAGCGACTGCAGCGGCTACCCACCCTCGGCCGCGGTGACGTGGCGGCTGCCGCACCGCTGATTGGATGTGCCCACAGGAGTGGGGGTGCCGAGGGCTCCCGTGCGGATTGGCTGCGCAGGGACGGCAACGTGCTGCGCTCTGTCATTGGTGGAGAGAAGCTGGTGCTGCTGCCACCCGAGCTGGGATTGGCCAGACATGTCCAGCACAGCACCGTGCCCTGCCCCCAGTCTGCGGCTACCCCTCTACTGCATGCCTGGGCCCCGCCACGTTTGCCTGCTGACCCCAGCGAGAATTCGGATGGGGGGGGGTGCATTCTGCCGCAGATCCTGGCCCCTGATAGATGGGGCTGGCTGGCGTTTCTGGAAAATTCCATAACCCAGGATTGCGGATTTCCAGCCCTAGCTGGACCAGAAGGTGCAAAAAGTGACCCCACCCTTTGTCATATACGTGACCATGACCATGGCAGAGATGTTCTCCCCACACTATGCTATGACCACTGTATTCGACAGTCCTTCACTCCTTACAAACGAACATCAGTAAGGACGTCCTGGCACTCCCGTGCCCATGCAGAGTTGAAGGGGCTCCAGGGCCTGCCTCACCCAACCAATAATGGCAGTGCTGAGACGGGTTCCTGATGACTCTACTGGGCCTGATGCTTCTGATTCCCCTCACCCTGGAGGCAGGGGTCCATCTCTGGACTGTATCTGCCTGGCTCTCATTCATTCATTCATTCTGCAGGGTCTGCACTTCCTGGGTGCCAGGCCTTGTGGTGAAGCTGGAGAAACCCACAAACCACAACCAAAAAGCCTGTTTTCACCAGCTCTCAGTTGCCTGAGGGTTCTGTAGCAGGCTGGGGGCCGCTGGACCGCCTCTGCAGGTTGCAAGAAGTATGTTAGGACGAAGAACTCTGGGTGTGCTCTCAAGAGTCGCTGCACCCAACCCAGGATTGACTTCAAACAAAAGAGGGAGGAAACGGGAGGCTGGAGCCAGCCAGGCAAGTAGGCCGCCCGTCACCCAAGGCACGCAAGGAGGCCATTCATCTCAACTGTTTTTTGCCGAAAATGTGTATACAAAATCATGAAAATCTCTGTCTCTCTCTCTCTCTCTCTCTCCCTCTCTCTCTCTTTCTCTCTCTCTCTCCGTAACTGGGTCAGGTTTGGGGGTCTCTGTTTTTTGTTTTGCTTTGCTTCTTTTTCCTTTCTGTTGTTCAGTGAGGAGGAGAAAAGGGAAAGTGGTATCATCATTTCTGACATCAGGAGCTTCCTTTCTGACCTGCAGAAGTCATGCCTCGTTGGCCCTCTGCCCCCTCCCGCCAGGCGATGGGGGGCTGCACGGCAGACCTCCTGTCTTCTGATGCCTGTGTCCTCCCAACCAGTGCAGGGCTTGATGTATCTGACGCAGAAGGCTGCCCCTCCTGTCACCACCCTGGGACTTCATCATCTGCCTATCCCAGAGGCAGATGTGTGCCAATGTGAGCCTGGTGTCTGTGCCCAGGAGGCTTGCTGTCACCATCTTGAGATTCTTGATCATTTACTTTTGAACTTGCATTTTGAGAGTAAGATCTGATGGGACAGTGGGGCTGGGGGCCTTTCTCACAAGCGGTCCCTCCACCTACCTGCCTCCTAGGAACAAACAGGTCCTCAGAGACCCTCTCTCCTGCAGCTTGGTATTGCCCTCCCCGACCTGGCCTCCAGGAGCCTGTGGTGACCACTGCTGGATCATCCCTCCCTGAGAAGAGTAGGGGATGGCTGGCGTGCTGCCCAGTCTGCAGCACAGGAACCCTGAGAAGTCTTGCTGGAGGTGATGCTGGGACCCCAAGGCACTGAGTGCGTGTGGGGAGGCGGGTGGAGCCTGGGGCCAGTGGGCCCCCAGCAGTGCCTGCTCCCTTTGCTGCAGATCTCATTCAGCCTCCCAGCCCAATTATGGGCCCCAGGCCTCTACCTCCTGTGGCCTCCCACTGCCTTCCATGGGAGACCAGGGCCCTTCCTTGGATTCCCTCCCCGCATGTCCACTTCCACCTCTCAGAGAAGGTCAGGGGAGCTGGAGCCCCAGGTCTTTAGGGTGACTCTACAAGTTTCACCAAAGCAGAGCTCCCTGCCTGCGGGGGCCTGCGCTTCCAGTGGGAAAAGACACACTTGCTCGCTGCCGTGACCCGTTCCCGATGGGGGCCTGCAGGTTGCGCACAGCCTCTCCTATGGGAGTACCGAGTGCCCGGCTGACCCTCTGTGCCTCGCTGGTGAGCCCGGAGCTCTTTGTCCAGCTCTTCCCTTTTGCCATGTTCAAGGGTGTGAGTGTGGCTGAAAAGCTACCCCGCTGCTGGACCCGGTGAAGACAGCCAAGCGGGCAGCAGGGTTGACCTGAAAACCCAGTGCTTAAGATCTTGAAGGCTGAGTGTATCCCATCCCGCGTGTTCTCCTCGCGTCCCTGGCGGGGAACACAGCTTGCAGGTGGCCCATTGTCCTGCCATCCCCACCTCAGCCTGCACCCCCGGCCCCGGAATCCTAACACCCTCATGGGGAGGTCTCCTCAGACCATTGTAAGAGTGGGCTTGCCAGGCCCAGGAGCCTGTCGCTGTCCTTTCACCCCCTTGCAGCACACGGGGCGCCGTCAATCAACTAGTGCCGCCTGCCAGCCCTGCGCACCTGTTGTGCGGCCCCCACCCCCGCCCCTCCTCTAGTCCTTTGGGGAGCCTGAGACTGAGAGGGGTTTGTTGTCTCGTCGAGAGACAGGAGACACGTGGGAATTGGCTGGAGCGACATGCGAGGCTGGGCAGACTCCTGGCCAGCCCAGAGCAGATGGGGCTGCCAGGCTGGCCCAGGGGAAGGGAGCTGCCTGGGGCACCAGCAGGACTTGGGGCGGGACTGCAGCCCCAGCCTTCCGGGTATCCTGTGCTCCCTCCCCAGCCAGGCCAGCCTGGGGGCTCTGGTCAAGGGCATCCTGGACACTTGGTGCCTGTGCCTCGTCACCTTCTTGGGGCTTGGGACTGTGGGGGTGGGTACAAGGCAGAGAGCCCGGGCACCTGGTGGCCTCTGCCTGGGCTCCTCTGTGACACAGGGCAGGTCTTGTCCTCCTCCTGCATCTGGTTTATCTCATCTGGACGTGGTGGGGGCTGGCCTAGCGTTCCTTGTGCTCCCTCCAGCTCTAACATTCGGGGTTCAAAAGGTTTCTTTGCAAGCCTCTGCTCCCGAGAGCACGCACGCACGCACGCACAGCTGAAGAGAATTAGGCTCCAAACGTCCACTCGGCTTTTCTCTTGATTCCAAGGTATTTAGAGTGGGGGTGGGGGATTAGGGGGAGGAAGTTGCTGAGCTAATTCTTCTGCATTTGCCAGCACAGAAGTGCAGATGGGGCCCAGAGCCCCGGCGGGGTCCCAGGGGAGACACCAGTCCTCCTCCACGCAGGGCAAGGCAGGAGGAAGCACTGGGGTGGGAGCCCCTCACCAGCACCGCGGACGTGGCAGCCGAGCTGAGGGGTTCTGAGGGCCCCAGGCCTTTCCCCGCCCTACCCCCAGATTCCAAGGGTGGAACAGTGTTGGGCTCAGCCCGGTTCCTAACTGCCGCTTCCCTCTGCTGCCACATGGCTGCCGAGCAGACTGTCTGCTGAAGAAGCTCTCACCCCACGGTGCCCCCCAAATGGTCAGATGTGAAGAGGGGACAGGGACCCAGAGCTGTCCCCCAGTGTAGATGTGCTGCCAAGTTGCCCAGTCCTTGTAGTGACGCCTACTGTCTCCACGCCCCTCCTTGGGCCCCTCTCACCCCCTCACACATGCCCACTGTGTCTGTTTGGGTGAGGTCTCTGTGACCCTGTGACCCTCCACCGAGTGGCTTCTTGCTGCCCACATCCTTATTCTGGAGGCTTCCACCTCCCACGGCCTCCACCAGTCTCCTGCATCTGCATCCACCTGGGCCTCCTCTCCATCCCCACGGAGTCGGGCCTGCTGACCACTCTGCTCCCACGCAGCCGTGAGGACGTGGGCCTGCCCTCCTGCCCTGCCCTCGCCTCTCCATGCAGGATGCTCACGGGCTCCTCCCAGGACAGGCAGGTGCTGGGCTCAGGCCTGCGGGCTGCGGGGGGATGAAGCACAGTGGGGCCTCTCTGAGAGGTCTCGGTCAGAGCAGGGTCGAAGGTCAGGTCACCCTGCTAGAGAGACCCTTCTGGCTGCTGGCTGCAGAGAAGGAAGGGAGGCCAGCCCGCAGGGCTGCGGGACACTTGCTGTCACCCAGTGGGAGTGCTGAGCCTGGAGGAGAGCAGACCTGTGAGGAGAGCTGGCCTCCGAACCCGTGGAGAGGTGGCCTCGGCAGGACAGCCCACACCAGCAGCACCTGGCCGGGGCTGCAGAGCCGTGTGGCAGTGGGCAGGCCGAGGGACAGAAGTGCCGAGCACACAAGCCAGGGCTTAAGAAAGCCGTGGCGTGAGTCACTCCACACACGCCTATGGCGGCGACAGCTCATGGGTCTGTGGCACTGTTACCTTGGGGACACGGCCTGTCTGTGCGGCCATCCCCCTTTGCTACCCAGGGTCCCAGGTGGGACATAAGGCTCCGGTGATGGAGCCTTCAGGCCCCAGAGGCATCTTCCTCCCAGAGTGACCTCAGAAGGGGCTCTGGGGGACACGGGTTAGGTCACTGTGCTGCACTAGGCCTGCCCAGCAGGAGATTTATGTGACCAGGTCAGGGCACAGTGATAGCATGAGGCCGGCGTGTGGGGCCCGGAGCTCGTGGTGCATGAGTGGCAGCGTGGGTGTGGGCTGCCTCGTGGAGAGCGCAGCTGTGCTGGGTTGCGTGGGCCCTGCGCTGCCGAGCCCAGCTCTCCCGCAGCCCCCGCCGCAACGCGGGTCAACTCCACAGCTGTCCCCCGCACACCTGCTTGGGGCCTGGTCGGATGCCAGGCACAGGGGCTGGGAAAACGAAGGGAGCCAGGCCCTGCCAGACGCATCGCCAAGAGAGCCTTTCCTACCACCACATTCTCACAGTGATTTCCTCCCACAGTGCATCCCGGCTCAGCACATGCCAGCCTGCTTCCTCCCAAGCCTGCTGTGTCCACAGCCCCACTCAACCAAGAAGAGTTCTCCCAACCCCCTTTGTTGTGGCACTGAAGTTGGTTTGTAAGCATCTCAGGGCCCTCGTGGGACTCAGCATGAGGACAGATACTTGCAGAGAATCTGCTCTGTTCCACTCACATCAGGGGGTGCTGCTCAGAGGAAACCAGGGGAGTGGGTAGAGAACAGGGGGCCACAAAGGGCTCCAGAGAACCTGAGGAAAGCATTCTCAAACGAGCCAGGCAGACTCAGAGGGTAGCTGTGATGGGGACCAAAAAGCAGAAATGAGAAGAGAGAGAACTGACAGAGGCCAGGGCCCTTGTGAGCTGTGTCCATGAGGTCCTCGGGGACTGCCCCCTCCAAGCAGTGGAATTCAATTACCATCCCACCAAGTTGGGGCAGCACTCAGTGACTTCCTTCTGACAAAGGGAATGTAGGGGAAGTACCACCCTGTCCTTACTCTCCACTGGGATCGCCCACTCTGGGAGAAGCCAGCCGCCATGTTGTAAGGACACTCAAGCAGCTCCATGGTGAGGGCCCTGTGTTGAGAGTCGGGGCCTCAGGAGGAGTGAATTCTGCAGGCCCAGGCAAGCCTCTGCAAGACTGCAGCCCCACAAGGGACCTTGAGCCAGGACCATCCAGCCGGGCCATCACAAACCCTGAACCCCATTCCTTGTGAGGGAAGAAAGACCTGTTGCTTCAGACTGTGATGCTGTGGGTGACTTGTTCCTCTGCAACATCCAGCTGACACTGCCACACTACCAGGCTCAGCCTGCCTGTCTGCTTTCCGGATGGTTCCTAGGAAAGTGCATCGGGCTTCCTGGAAGGGCACTGTGGCCAGACTGTGTGCTTGCCCTGGGGGTTCATGTCACAGTTTTCCTCTGGTGGGATTTCCCTGTACTCAAGACCAGTGGCTCTTACAGGGCCCAGTCTCAGAGGCAAGAGAGCTGGACCTGGCAGGTGGTCCCTGGCCCGCAGAGGGCTGCTGAAGTTCTGTGCAGATGTGACGAGTGCTGTGAGCTCATGTTTGGGAAATGCTGGCTGTTGGCAGAGAAACAGGGCTCCCCACCCCAAACCCAGAAGGTCCAGAGCTAGTTCCCCGGGACGTGATAAGACTAAGGGCAGTGCTCTCAGGGCGGGGGGCGGGGGACTCCTTGACAGCCCACTGTCCCTGATTCATTTTCTGTGCCCAGGAATATTGAAGAGCCTTCTGGGTCAGTCACAGAGACAGGGGAGCAGACCTGAGAGGGTAGAGACGGGACCCTGCAGGTGGGCGGGGAGTGGCACCAAAGCCCCCAACCCGATTTCTTCTCTTCCCTGGATCTTTGGGAAAAGCCTCCGCTGGAAAAAGGGATCATTCCTGCTCCGTGAATATCTGTGGGGACAAAAGACAGAAGTATATGCATGGCGTGGCTCTCCCTGCAGAGCTGGGGAGCAAGTGTGGAGCTGCCCGTTGACCTGGGTGGCATGGAGCCGCCTGCTCCTTGCTGGGTGATCTCTGCCTCCGAGGTCTGGTGCTCAGCCGTGTGCTGGGCTGTCAGCTCAGAGTCCCTGTGGCGAGGAGCAGCAGGACCCAGGGGAGCAGTAAGCAGACGAGGATGGGCCCATCCACGCAGGGAGGCTCGGCTCCCTGGGGTTCTGCAGCGCTTGCTGTGTGAGACCAGGTCTAAGGGCTGCTCCTCACCCACACCCGCTGGAGACGGGAAACCGAGGCACGTGTGGTCAGGGGACTCACAGGGAGCCGTGTCTGGAGCTGGGCCTTGTATCAACACGCTGGGGATAGGGTCTGTCCTTCCCCCTTCCCCCAGGGAGGTGGCCTTTGCCCACATCTGGCCTCCTCAGCACTGAACACCCTTGTGTCACCCCTGGAATTTTAGTTTGGGACCAGGTAAGCATGCCCAGGTGGGGGAGGCAGTGTGGGCAGCCAGCCTCCTACAATGTCAGGTCCCTGAGATTATCCCAGCAGACAGCCAAGATGAAGGACCCCAAAAGACCCTGCTTGGTCACAAAGCTCTTCTGTGACATTGGGCAAGGGAGGCTTCTGAGAATCTCTCCTCAGTGGGGAGAGGACACCCCTGACCAAACTCTGTCCATTAGCCACAGCACTTAATAGACTGGACTTTGACACTTCTCAACCCGGGTCTGTCACCTCTCCTTCCTCCTTGTGCCCATGACCCAGCCTGCTGGCGTGGCTGCGCAAGAGCCACACAAAACAGCGAGCCAGAGTCTCACGGCAGCACTGGCTCCCGGGGCTCGTTGCTGGCTTCACGGTTTCGCCACGCTCCCCTTGCTCTTCACGACCCCTTCCCAGTACCTAGAACCCCAGAGAAGCTGGCAGAGGAGGAGGTGGAGGCCCAGGCAGGGGCAAGAGTCGACCTCCAGGAGGGTCAGTGTAGAAACCTCTCGGGGGTGCGCTGACCAGGCAGTGGCCAGGCAGCAGCCTCACCCCAGGGCCTCTAATTCTGGCCCCACAAGGCTCAGGGTAGGAGTGAAGGCTTCCCACGTCCTCAGTACCAGGAAAGCAGAGGGTCTGGTCTGTTTGGGGTTCCCTTCTCCACCCCCTTGTCCCCTCCCTGGGCCAACAACCAGTGCCCAAGCCCTCCTTGGGACATGTCAGTGGCAGCCAAGGTTCTGAAGGTGGGACGTGTCCAGAGGCCGCTGTGAGAGAGCTCGCTGGGTCTGCGTCCGCAGCACAGCGCGGTCACCTTTCCCGGCTTGGAGTGCAATCTTTTTTTGGAAGCCCTGCTGGAAAATCTGAATCTTGTGAGCCATCAGCTGTTTATAATCAGAGCAGCATATGTTTAAAAGAGCTGAGGGGCCTTATAAACTCCGTGTGCAATTACCTGTGGGGCTGCTGCCCGCCGCCCCTCCCCGGGCTGCCACGGCTGGCGAGGGCTCCGTGTGCTGTGCGGAATTAGCTGTAACCCCGTTGTGGCATGGGGTCTGTTTAGCTTTAGTCACGTCAGCTTGGCCCCGGAGCGTGGGAGCCTCCATCCCTGCTGCACAGCTTCCAGGCCCCCACCCCCAGCCCCAGCTGCAGAGGGCTGCTGGCGCTTCTTCCTGGGCCTCCACCATGAGAAACAGCAAACCTGGGAGCCGTGCAGAGACGTGGGCGGAGGTTCAGCACGGGGGCCGGGGGCCTCCTGGACCCTGATCCAGGAGGATCCTGGAACCAGGAGCGATTCCAGGGTCTGCCGGGGTGTCATGGTCCTGGAAGGCCGTTTTTTTGTTAGCATTGCATTTTTGGGTTTTCATTTCTGTTTGTGCAAAGCTTTATTAAGATAGAATTCACGTGCCGTGCAATTCACGCACCCGAAGTGTACGATTCCACGGCTCTCAGTTTGTTCAGAGTTGCGCAACCACCCCTCTATCTAGTTCCAGAACATTTTCAGCATTCCCAGAAGAAACCCTGCATCCGTTAGCTCCGCTGCCCGTTCCCACCCCGCTTGCCATCTCTACGGGTCTGCCCACCTCAGGCATTTCCTATAGCTGGGATCGGACGTTCCTCAGTCTTTGTGTCTGGCGTCTTCTGCTCGGTACCATGTTGCAGATAGGGTCAACGTCTGGTCCCTTCATGTGACCAAACAACAAACCCCTGTGCGCAGGGATCGTGCTTTCTTTATCCACTGACAGACACAAGGGCTGTTTTCACCTCTCAGCTCTTGTGAATCCAGTGGCCACAGCGTCCAGGTGTGAGCCCTTTGGTGGACACACCGTTTCCTCTCTTGGGCCTATACCAAGAAGAATTGCTGGGTCCTGTGGTAACTGTGTGATTAACCTTTGGAAGAATTGCCAAACTGTTTGCAAAGTGGCCTTCCCGTCCCCACTGGTCATCAGGAGGGCCCTGTTTCTTCACATCTTCCCCAACGCTTGCTACTGCCTGTGGGATCTGAGTTATCCTGGGGGGTGAGAAGTGGTGTCTCCTGGCAGTTTTGAATTGCATGTCCCTGTGGCGGGTGACACTAGCATCTTTTCATGTGCTACCAGCTACTTGTATATCCCTGTATATCCTCTTTGGAGAAATACCCACTCCAATCCTTTGTTTGATTTTTTAATTGAGTTGTTTTTCTTTTTATTATTTGAGAAGTTGTTCTTTATGTTCTTCATATAGGTCCTTATAGTCTCGAGACATCAGATATTTTTTCTCCCATTTTGTGGGTTCTGTTCATTTTCTTGATGGTGTCCTTTGACTCTCAAAAATTTCAGCTATAATGAAATCCAGTTTGTCTATTTTTTCCTTCTGTTGTTTGTTTTTGGTGATGTAGTTAAGGACGGATGTGCCAAAACGAAACCTGAAAGTCTACCCCATGTGTCCCCCTGAGAGTTTCATGGTTTTAGATTTTACATTTCTACCTTTGATCCATTTTAGTTTTTGTGTGTGGTGTGAAGCAGGGGACTGTCTTTGTTTTATATAACGTGGATAACCCGTTGCCCGGCACCGCCTGTCGAGAAGACTGTTCTTTCCCCATGGAATGATTCCGACAACCTGGTGGGAAAGGTGGAAAATAAACATGAGGAGTTATTTCTGAACTCTCGATTCTATCACATTAATCTGTGTCTATATTTATTGATGGTGCCCACTGTCTTGATCCGCAGCAGAGTCTAAAGTTTGAAGTCAGAAAGTGCGCTTTTCAGTTTTGTTCTTTTTCAAGATTGCTTTGGCTGTTCTGGTTCCTTGAATGTTCATAGAGTCTTATGATCATCAGTTTCTATGAAGAAGCCAAATGAGATTCCAAAAGGGATTGCATGGAACGTGGAGATTAATTTGGAGAGTAAGAAATGTCTTAAGAAATGTGAAGTCTTCCCATCCATGAATTTCTGTCTTAAGAAATGTGAAGTCTTCCCATCCATGAACATGGGACGTCCTTTTACTATTTTGGGATTTAAATTTTTTCTTCTCAGAACATCCTGTGGTTTTTGAAATGTGACTTTACACTTCTTTTGCTGGTCCTGTGGGGGTTCATGTGGCAGCGACCAGCAGCTGTCCTTCCCACGTTTCAGTCTTGCCCGCCCTCCATCTCCCGTGGAGCTTCCCCCAGCCCCATTCCAGGTCATGTGGCCCCATCAGTCCCCAGGATGCCTGGCAGTGAGTCTCCAGGTCTCCTGCCTTGCTGCAGCATGCGGCGTGCCGTCCCAGCCCAGGGCTGCACACCCTCCAGTCTTACCAGTCACACTACCTCCTCCCTCCTCTGTGTGCGTCCCCGGGGCACAGTCACCATGCCATGAGCTGCCTCTCCTACCCAGGTGCTCTGCAACACCTGGTAGGGACTTCTTCCCATGCCTTGGTTGTCATCTACGAAGTGTGAGGGCCACCCCAGAATGGGGCTCTTTGAGATCCTCTGTCCTCACCTGTATACCCCAAGGTCTGGCCCAGGGAGAAGAGCGCCAGGAAAGTCTGTGGCTATAACTGAGCTGTTTCCAAGCATGTCATTTTATCACCGATCCCCTACAATCAATAAATAACCCTTAAATAACAAGTGGGACATCTCAGGTCCTCACCACCAGAGAAATAGGACTTTGGCAACTTACACAAGGAATTTGATTTTTCAAATTTCTTTTAAACTCAAGGGTCTCAAATCCAGTTTGCAAATTTTTAGAGGGAGGGTCCTGGTGCTGCTTCTGAGGAGGGGGCCTTTGAGGAAAGGCAGAGGACACATGATAAGGGGAGCTGTGGGCAGGTGGCCAGAAGCTGCTCACCTGCTTCCCTTTGTGCAGACCCTTGGACGAAGCAGGGTTGAGGCATCTGGACCAAGTTGGAT
The DNA here is from genome assembly GCA_020662805.1 of Glaucomys volans. NCBI lineage: Eukaryota > Metazoa > Chordata > Mammalia > Rodentia > Sciuridae > Glaucomys > Glaucomys volans. The sequence goes on along the minus strand of JAJEJO010000714.1, from coordinate 255,421 downwards.
CACAGCCAGCTAGTGTGCCCTGATCCAGCTGGTCTCTTCCCCCATCTGAACAAAGGGGAGATACTGCCTGTATCCCCTGCCCCCCGAGAGTCAGGGGTGGGGGACTGGGATCCAAGCAGGCACTGGCTTTGGAAACCTTGGGGACCAGGAGGGGTGCTTGCCTGTCGTTTGAGTTGCAGACATTTGCTCTCTCCCTTCATGCACCCATCTGTGCTGAACCTATTGAAGGCCTTCTGTGTGCCTGGCCCCTGCTGGTTGCGGGAGTTACAGTGTGGTATGGATGGACACTCATGACTCATGCCCTCCAGGAGGCAGGGCCCAGGGGCTCCCTGGGAGGTCTTCACAGACCTCCTGGGGCCCAGATGGGGAGGAACAGGAGCCCCACCTGGGGATATACTCACCAGCAGCCCTGGGTGGTGGTGGAAGGCTCAGAGCAGGGCCCCTGGAGTCACAATGAGGCATTTTTAGAGAACTAAGCCCCTCCCGCCCCTCCCCACCTGGTTCCCCAGGCCTCCAGGCTGAACCTCTGCCCCTTCCCAATGCACACACTGGTCTTCTCTTAGCTTTGTTCCCAGTTCATGAGATGGGGAGGGTGAGGGACGTGGGGGTTTCCACTCCTCCTGAAAAGTGCAGGCAGGGTGGCTGAGGCCCCTGGCCCCACTCGGCTGCAGTGGGAGCCTCCCCTGGACACCAGCCTTGGCCTCACCCTCACGCAGGCACAGCCCAGGATGGGGAAGTCAGAGCAGCCAGGCTACATGCTTTTTCTGCACATGGCTCTCCGTGGCTCTAGTCCCCAGAGGGTCCAGGCAGGACACTGGGAGGAGAAGGGCAGATGGAAGGACTCTGTTGCCTAGCTCCCTCTGAGGTTTTGGGAGGGAGCCTCTGAGGCTGACTCCCTGGAGATGCCCAGGCAGCTGTAGGGTGGGTGGGGTCCTGGTGAGGATGGAGAGGCCCACCTGTGCAGCTTCGCACGTGCTGGGAGCAGTGGGGTGGTGACTCCCCACAAAATTAGCAACACTATGAAGCATTGATGTTTTAGGGATTCAAATCAGGAAAGGATTAATGTGCCTCTGGAACGAGACCCCAGAGGGTGGCCAGGACCCTGCCTGAGACGTGGCCGTGGGCTGGCTGGGGCGCCCCCCGAGTCTGCGCCGGCCTGCCAGACCCGCATTCCGCTCCCTCCCGCCCTGGAAGCCTTCCCTGAATCATGCTGCTGCCGCTGCGGAGGCCTTCTGGGCGCTTCCTCTGCTGCTTTTGCTATAAGAACTCTCCATCATCTTTTCCGCTGTGGTTTTATTGTTTGGTTTTATTATTCCAGCTATATTGAGTTGGGAAGAGCTGCAGAAGTGGTTTCTGCTCCCCCAAACCAGCACGAGTTGTAGCTGTTGAGATTCTGATTGTCGCCACCACCCTGGTCCCACCTTCCCCAGCTTTCCTCAGGACAGGCCGGGACCCCAGCTCAGGAGTCCCTGCGGCCCCCAAGCAGTTCTCCACTTCTCCCCACCCCACCCCCACCCAAGGAAGGAGCCAAGTGAGCCCAGCCGCAACCCAGGTCGGCCTGGAGCTCAAGATCTGGGCTGAGCTGGGCTCCAGAAGAAGCCAAGGGCCAAGTGAAGGCCCAGGAAGGATCTGTGCTCTCTTGGCTGCTGGCGAGGTTATCCATTAAATCCGCGTTGCTCACTGTGGAGTCTGTGGATTCAGAGAATGTGCCGCGTTCGGGCATCTTGCGTTACTGCGCTATTGCTTCCAGATGAGCGGAGCCCTGCTCCAGCCCAGCCCTGCAGGCGCGAGGGTCCGCGTGCTGCTCTCGGCTCAGCCCCTGTGCTGGTCGCCCTCTCCTTCCCACTCACCTGGGGAGCTCTGGCGTGCCTGCCACGTGGGGGCACAGACCAGTCTCTGCAGAGGCACAGTGTCCAGGCCACAGGCCAGCGCCTCAGGCCGGGACTCTCCTGAGCTCTTCTGCCGCGGCCGTGGCCTGCAAAGTGGCTGGGCTGCTCCTACTTACCCACCCGGTCAGGGGTTAAGTGCAATGAGAGCTGCAGCACGCCACGCTCCGGAGCGGGGCCTCCCCTCCCTACTCACACAGCCCGAGCCCCGGTTCAGCCCCCTCTCTGTCCCTGCTGGGCCAGGGGTTCTAACCATTGGCATGCCTTCTGCAGCAATTCTGGAAGATCTGAGTAGGCCTGGGGTGGACACAGGGGAGTTGGGTGGCCATTCTGACACTAGTGAGGACCAAGGGCTGCCCTCTGCCTCCCCTGCTTCTGTCTGAGTCCTCTGTAGGCCTGGGGCTCTGACGCCATGGCTGTTCTGGGTGAGCACACAGGTTCAGGCCGTGGTGAGTGCCAGATGGGACTTGCAGGGTCCCAGTCGTCGGGGCTCCTCAGAGAGCCTTGAAGAGGTCACCACCACAGGCAGCGAGCACGGCTCTGCAAAGGCACAAGGCAAAGGGACCAGCCTCACCAGCTTCACACAAAGAGCAGCGACGGGTGACAGCAGGCGCCAGGGTGGTGGGGGAGGGAAGGTGGAGCCACCACCACCTCCAGGTGCCAGGCTCGTTCCTCAAGTGAGGAGGTGATGCAGACGCGGGTGCCCATTGGAAAGAGTGCAGATCTGTGGGACTCGACTTCTAGGTCTGCACCCTACAGAGAGCCCAGGCCAGGGCTGGGGAGGCAGCCATTGCTTGCAAAGAACTCAGAGGTGCTGCCAGTCCTGGGCAATCAGGTTGTTGGCATGTGGGGGTGGGGAGTGGCAGTGATGCCACCGAGTGACACTTGACAAGGACAACCATGAACAGCTCGGCCCAACATCACACACATCCCTGACCTGTCCTTGGACACCCTTATGCCAGCTCCCATGGGTGTCCCTCTGACTGTACCCTAGATGGCCCACTCTGGAAGGACTGATCGGCCAAGGTGAGGGCAGCCCCACTTGCCCTGAAGCCAGTGTTGGGGCAAGGGAGCAGGGATGGCAGCCAGAGCTTGAGTGAGTGAGTGGGCAGGCGGTGAACAGGGCAGGAACCGTAATGGTGCCAAACATAAAACCGTCCCCCATGTCTCTGCCAGACCCTGGAGCTGACCTGCTGGGTGAAGGGTGGCTGGAGAGGCCGCCCTCCACCAGCTGACGTGTCTCTGATTCGAGCACCTGCAATAAAACAGGGCTTCCCTGACGACCTCAGGCCTGCAGCTCCGGGATTACTTCCCTCTCGTAAAACCAGATTTCAGAGGGTTTGAGCCACCCTGGGGCAGGTGCCCCGCCCTTGACCTGCCGCGCAAGATGATCCCACACTGTGACGGGAGCAGCTTCATCCTCAGAGCGCTGACCCAGCCTGGGGAGGTCAGAGCCCCTTCTCCAGCTCAACTCAGCTCTTGGAGGCTGGGCCCACCGTGATTGCTGTTTGTATCACTTATGATTTCTCACATTGGGGCGGTTGTGAATGACTCCAGGGCAATGTGCACCCTCTCTGTACCAGGCCAGGTGGCCTCTTCCCAGGGAAAGAGGCCAGGAACAGAGGTGAAGGCCTTCCAGGCTCCTCAGACAGCCCACACTCATCTGGGGACCCCTGGGAGACGACTAGATAGTAGAGCTGAGTGGTTGGCCAGCCAAGAGCCACAGTGAGAGGCAGACCTCCCGTCAGACACACAGCCTCCAAGGCACCTGGCTCTTGAGGAGTGGCCAGGTGTCCCTCCTGTTGGCTGCTCATGTCTTCATTGGGTTTCTGGTTCAGCCTTGAGCACCCAGGTCTGTGGGGGTTGGCCTGCCAGCAGCTCAGCACACACAGGTGCTTCTGTGGGCCTGTGGCTCCCTTCCCCTGCCTCTCAGAACCTCTTTTCTTGAGGGCTTCCCAGCAATGGCCCCACAAGCCCAGAGACTCCAGACCTCTGGCTGGTGGAGACGTAGGAACTCCCTCTGAGCCAGGGGCCTCCAAAGTCCTGCTCCTCCTGAGTGGGGTGGGACAGAAGGCTCATGCTGAACCCGTGGGCCCTGGGGATCTGGAGTCAGGGCAACCATTCGATTTCCATGTTTGGAGGGAGCCGTGAGCAGCCAGGAGCAAGAGCAGAGTGAGGCCTGAGTATTGGGCAACTTCCAGGCATGGCCGCTGGCCCGAGGCCAGGAGTGCAGGAGGAGATCAACAAATTCCCACCAGCAAGCCCAGGAATCTTGGAGTCAGGTGGGCCACCGGGTGGACCTGCCTCAGTCAGATGACTGAGGTCCTGCTGAGTAATGAGCCCCAGGGCCTCCTCCCTCCCTCCGCTCAGCACTTCTCAGCCCACTGGTGGGCTGGGTTCCGCCGGGGTCAGAGGCCTCTGTTGCAAACAGCCTTGGGCTGCTTCCCTCTCCTAGCAGGCATGTATACAGGTCCCTGCAAGGGACAGCGATGACGCCTAGCACAGCATCCCTGGAATTCCAGGGCTCGGGTGGGTCACCTCAGCAAAGTTCAGTGCTATTCAGGAGGAAGGCACATGGACAGACAGGACCCACACGTCCACCTGGACCCACCCTTGCCCTTCAGTAAACCCGATCTGCACAGATCTCCGCTGGGAAGCCAGACAGCCAGCCCAGACCTCAGGTAGCTGGGTAGGTGGGGCTTTCCCTCCCTCCTGCCCCACCCTTCGCCTTTTTGTTTTTTGGTTTTTTACCCCTACCTTCTTTCTTTGTAGGGCCTCTGCGGCCTCTGCCACACCAGGCCCTGGGCTATGACAGGTAGGGGAGGAGAGCCCTGGGCGGACATTGCTTTCCCCACCCAGGAACGTCCCTCCCCGGCCCCCCCCCCATTCAGGAGAGTGCTCAGGCCTGTACTGACTGGCTTTTCCATTTTGTTTTAAATCCAAGCTCTCAGAGAGCCTGAGAGGCAGGAAATGGATAGCTGGGGGTCCCATAGGCAGCAGCCGGATGCAGGAGGAGCCTGGGAATGGAGGGAAGGGACCGGAGAGCTGTCACAGCGAGCTGACAACATGACACCATCCAGCCTTGGGTAGAGGGCCTCTGAACACCTGCATGCCCCAGGGCTCGGGCCCGGATCCCACAGAGCAGTACAGCTTAGCGTCCTGGTCCTTCTGGGGTCAGAAGAAGACTGAACGTTACTGTTTCCTTAGTCTCTGAAGGCTGGGCAGGGCACGTCTGCTGTGGAAGCAGTTCTTGTTTGGCTCTGTTGACAGGGCGTAGTCTCTGCCCCTGGCCTCCCCAGCTCCACGTCTCCAGAGCTCCCTTCTCAAGGTGAGCTCTGGGTTGACAGGGCTACACGCCCCGTCCTGGGTCCCCTCTCAGGTGAGCTCTCTTTGACAGGGCTACATGCTCTGTCCTGGTTAAACCCTTCAAGGGCCCTCCCCGCCCTCAGGGGAGCTCAGAGCCCCACTTAGCCTGGGAGGCCCTCCTCCTGCTCACTGCCTTCCTCTGCCTCTTCCTCTCCCTGGCCCTCTTGCATACCCTGACCTCATTCTGGGTGCACGCCCCAAGCCCCGCAGGCTCCCACACTCAGAGAGCCCTGCTGGGCTCTGCCCCCACTCAGGCTGACCCCTGCCCAGCCAGCCCTCCTCATCTGTTTCCATGTTGTCCTCCTTGTTTTCACCCACGTTTAGGTTATGGCCCCTCCAGGAGCCAGGACCAAGTTCACTGCACTGCTGACGGCCAGCTCCCCAGCCTCTAGGAGCAGAATAAAGGGGAGGAGGGACTGATCACTCTGGGAATCGGCCCCCATGGCTGCAAGGCTGACTTCTAGAGGTTGAGAAGCAGATCTAGGACCTCCTCCCTCTGCGAGGCTCCTGGGGGCACACACATGGCCTGCGCCAGCTGGCTGCCCACCGGATGACCGGCCCTACGACCACTACACACTCAGGGATGGACGGGTACAGTGAGGGTCACGTAGGGGTTGATGTCCACCTTGGTGCTGACCAAGCCTTGGCTGGTACAGTGCCAGACACCCCCTCAGCATCCAGGTACCATTTTAACACAGATGTCTCGAGAAGACGCCAGCAGGCATCTGCAGGCGCCCTCAGATCAGAGCCTTCCCCCGGCACCCCTGAATGGTCAGTCCCAGAGCTTCTGAATCTGTACCATAGGGCAGAGGCATGGGACCAAGGTGCTCCCTGTCCCTGTAACCCAGCTCAAGTAGGTGCTGGCTCAGGAGGCCCTGTGGCCAGCAGGGTTCCACCACACCGGGCACTTTTGGCCGTGTGCTCTGGGGGCGCAGAGCGGACCTCCCAGGGCTGGGCTTCCCATCTCTCAAGGGGGGGGGGGTGTTGACTGCACCACGCCTCTCAGCGACTGTGAGCTCGGATTAGGAACACGGATGTAGCCATCAGATGCGAGGCGACATCGCCACACCCCACAGGTACATCCTGAGCTTGGAGAAGCAGACCAAAACACGAACTCAGTGCTCCGTCCCGGGAGCCCTCTTTCCTTTCTGCCACCCAGGGAGGTGGGAGGCCTCCCTGGTGGTGCAGCAGCAGCGAGGGAGTGAGGTGCCTGGACGGAGCTCGGACTGATTGTTTCGCTGCTTCAGGGAAACAAATGCTCCAATGTGCCTGGGTGCTCTGGAGAAGCCCTTGGGTCCCCCTCTTCAGTTATGGGAAGGCAGAAATGGACACAGGTGAACCTTCTCACCAAGGTGAAACCTGGCCACACCTCATGTGCAAGATCCTGGGGCCCGAACCCTGGTGCTCCTGGGCACAAGTGGGGCCCTTCATGGGGAACTCACAGGGCTGGCCTTCAGGATCTCAGAACCAGTCCCCAGCTGCCCGGAGCCTGGGTGCTGGCCCAGCAGGAGGGGTTGACCCCTAACTCCCTAGAGGGGTGTCGGGGAGAGCGTGCAGCCTGGGCACAAGAGTCTTCTGCAAGGACGGCATGCCCAGGGCTTCGAGGCTCCAGGCCAGTCCCCATCCCCGCTGCTTGTTATCTCTAGGAAGGATCTGCAGTGACTCCAAGGCGCACACACATCCACACTCTCCACGTCCAGCCCTTTGCACATGCAGGCACAAACTCTCTGGCTCAGCTGCTTTCCGGGGCCAGGCTGAGGTCAGGCCTCCTTTGGGCCAAACCCACACTGGCCTTGTGTGGGGACAACTGAAGGCCAGGAGGAGGCCGCTGGCCTTGGGAAGCCTCCGAAGCAGAAGCAGTTCCCCGAAGGTCACCTGGCTGCCCCTGCATGGGGAGTGGGACCCAGGCTGGCCAGAACCCAGAGTGTGCTGTTAACCCCTGCCTGCCTGGACACGGGGCTCCTTGGGCCAGCCTGTCCTTGTTCTGCAGGCCTGGATTTGAGAACCTAAGGCCAGGTGCTGTCCTGGGGTTTTTATCTCTCTCCACCTGTGGAAAGCTGTGCTCCTGGAACTCGGGGCCATTGCCCCTCATTTGCCTCATTACACGTTCTTGGGTTGGGAAACAGGTCTTGCTGGGAGCTGGGGCCTGGCTTGGCCCTAAGACCACTGAGGCGCTGCTACCCAAGGGGGATGAGCTTGTCCGGGCAGCCAGGCATGCCCTCCACCCTCACCCTCCCCAGGCTTCTGGGGGCACCGGCAGCCACAGCTCTCCAGCCCAGAGCCACAGCCAGCCCCTGGCCACCTGTAGGAGCAGGGCCCCAGATACAAGAAAGGGCCTTTGTCTTTTGAAGCTTGTAAAGAGGTTTTTTTTTTTTTTTTTTTAAAGGTGGGGAGGGAGCTGGTGGGCCGTTTTCAGGTTATCCATTCTGAATACCAGGGAGACAAGCCCTGGGGGCCAGACCAACTCCAGGGAGACAGAATGACAAGTTACCAAACATCCAGCACCACCCACAACTCTCCTTCCCCGTTTGTCCTCCCTGGAGGTTGAGTTCAAAGGCAGTGCTCTGGGGACTGAAAGGCCCCCTCGGGGGCCTCCTGCTAGGGGACCTGAGCCTTCTGTGTCTTTGTTTGGAGGCTGCTAATAAGCTGACTCCTGCTGGGCGCTGTGAGGCCCGGCAAGTTCAGGTCCCCAGCTCAGCCCAGCCGCCTGGTAGCAATTCTGCCGGCCTTGGCTGTGTCCAGCCCCAGGGAGGGGCCGAGGGCGTGTGCACGGCCCTGGTGTGGGTGCAATCCACAGGTGGGGTCAGGAAACTTCCCAGGACTCTGGTTCCCTGGTCATCAGCTCCTCCAGGCTTCCCCCCATGGGGTTCAGGGCACCCTACACTCAGGGCTCTGTGGGGACCTGCTCCTCTCTGCAGTTCAAGACAGAGCATGCAGTGCTGGTGGCCCCCCAGGGGACCGTGTGTCTTTCCTAATGGCCTGAGTGGCCGACAATGACCAAGCCTCCGAGGAGCCTCTCCTGCGGTCACGTCATCTGTCTGTGTTGCCTGTCTGTTTGCCACTCCCTCGTCCCCCCCTTGGTCGACCTTTGTCCCTCCTCCATTGCCTCCTCCACAGTGGGCTTCTTCCCAGGTGACCCAGGAGGCTCAGCTGTGCTGCCTAAGGGATGCTCTTTCTGAAAGCGTTCTGGGGCACACGGGCTGGGAGTCCCCTGTCCCCTGTTCATTGCCAGGGGTTCCCGGGTGGTGGCCGCTCTGCACGGGGGACATGCAGCCTCCAGGAGGCCTGCTCAGCACAGGGGGTGGGAGGCCCTGCGCCCCCTGGGAACAGGGCTGGATGCTGAGGTCTCGCCCTGGTGAGTCAGGGCTGGGGAGCCACAAAGCCGGCCTGCTCCTGCCCCTCAGGGCTCACAGGTGACGTGGCAGCTCATCAGGAGTGACAGGTGAAGAAAAGCAGGCTGGGTGAGAGCAGGAAAAGGCGGAAGAGGCCAGGGTGGGCCCCGGGTGACTCCACCGTGGCAATGGCAGCTGTGCGGAGCCGGTGAAGCCGCCTGCCTGGGGCTGTGGGTGCTGGGCGGCGGGCCCGAGCCCCAGGACCTAGGAGAGGCGCAGGTTGGACCTGTGAGGTCCTACGTGGCGGACCCTATGGGGCTGTGAGCGAGGGGCTAATGGGAAGCTCTCCTGCAGCGGGGGCCACAGGCACGGCCAGGCCCAGGGTGTGCCCAGCCTCCTGTCCCACTGGGGATGGGGTCAGAGAGGACATGCCGGCTGTGCAGAGAACAGCAGCTCTTGTCCACGCACAGCTGCTCACGCACCAGCAGGACGGCACGCAGGAGTACGGCCCATGCGGCACCTGGGTGCCCGCACGCTCATGCCCGAGTGTCCATGCAGGGGCTCACACAGGGCCGCTGAGCAGGGAGCCTGTGCGTCCCCGCTGCTGGTCCTGGTCCTCGCCCACGGACCCTCCAGAGGACGCAGCGAAGCCCCCTCCTGCTCTCTGTGAGACAGCACCACGCAGGAGGGGTGGGGACGTGGCTCAGCCAGGTCTGGGCCAGCCCTGGACGGGGGGCAGGGCGTCACACCTCTCACAAGGCCCTGCAGAGTCAGGGAGCGTGGCACCTGGCTGCGTGGCCTCCAGCTGCACCCAGCTCCCCAGGCACGCTCTGGGTGGGCGATGGGGGTGGGACACGCAAAGGCCTGCCTGGTGCTGTGACTTTCCAGATGGGGACAGAGAGCAGCCCAGCAAGGCGATCCGCGAGCACCACGACATGGGGGACGATGATGGGTGGTCAGAGGGTCAAGCCCAGAGGGTGAGGAGCGGAGGGAGCCTTTGTGAGGCTATGACCTGGGCAATGACGCCAGAAGTGGAGGAGGCACCATGCCAGGCCCCGGGGAGGTGGCGCATCACACATGACCCCAGGCTGCAGGGTGCTTGGCCCACCTGGGGGACCACCAGGAAGCCAGCATGGAGAGGTGGAGCGACCACCAGGAGAGGAGGAAGAGATGGACCCGTGGCCGCAGGAGGGTGCTGAGCAGGGGTGTCTGGAAGAACCAGCTGGAGCTGTGAGCAAAGGATGCAAAGCAGCCGCCCCAGAAGTGCAGGGACAGGGCAGGAGCTCGTGCAGCTCAGCCCCTGACCACAGACGAGGGGCGGGTGGGGAGAGAGTGGATTCTGAACAGAAGCAAGGCCTGTGCGAGGGGTCCTGGGAGCTGCATGCCGGCCTGGGGCCTGAGCCCCTGGGCGGACATGGCTGCTGAGGCTCTGTGGCCTGGGCAAGCCTGGGACCTGCCAGGCTGGAGTCCGAGACACTGCCGAGTGTCCAGGTGGACGTGCCAAGGGACTGCAGGTGGACATGGGGATCCAGTGTGGAGGGCAGTGTCTGGCCAGCAGCCAGTCACGGCTGACACTGAAGCCGGGGTTTCAAGTCCCAAGGTCAGGCCAGATTCCTGAGCGAGAGCAGTCAGAGGAGAGGACAAGGTCCTGGCCGAGCCCTGGGCCGCCGGCCTCAGAGCTGGGGGTTGAGGAGGGGCAACAGTGGAGACCTGGCGGGCGGGGCTGGCCAGCACAGAGGGGCAGGAGGGGCTGTGTCAGCCGCATTGCTGGGCCACACCCCAGGTGCTGAGGGTAGGCTTTGGCCCTGAGGTCACAAAGCCAAGGTAAGCAGCCTTGGGGTCGAGGGTCAGCTGAACCCGAGGCAAGCAGCTGCAGACGGGGCAGCTCAACAGGGGGATGGCCCCGTCGGGCGAAGGGAAGTGGGGCTGGAGCCATGGAGAAGCGGGGTCCAGAGAGGTGGGCTCTCCGCTCTCCCCTCCACCTCCCTCCCTGCCCTCTATCGCTGTGTCCACAGAGCTCCATGTGCCACCACGACTCTGGTCCCCGCCCCGCCACCCCAGGGCAGTGTGGCTGACGGTGCTGCCCTGTGGACCTCTGGGTCAAGCAGGGAGCACAGGGATCAGTGCCTCCCAAGGGGTGCTGGGCCTCTGGAGGCCTAGAAGTGTGGAGCCCAGCCCAGGCTCTGGGCCTTGAGACTCCAGTGAGTCCCTCTCTCCCAGAGCCTCGGTGTCCCTGTCACTAAGGAGGGACATGAGGATCTCCTCCTGGCTGAGGATGTGTTAGGCGAGACCAGGTGGCCTGGAGCGCCTGCCCTCGAGGACAGCCTCATGCTTGGGCCTCCGTTCTGGTGTGATGGGAACGTCAGGGAGTTACAATGACTAAACCCTGGCACTCAAAGAATCAGTGCTATCCCCAACCTTGGAGGCTTGAAGGGGCAGCTGTTTCCTATTGGCTCAGCAGCCTGACCAGGACTGGGCTGGGCAGCAGAGGATGTGCTGACCACCTCAAAAGGGTCCTCGGCTGCCGGCCACCAGGCCAGCCCAGATTCAAGGGGACGGAGCAGCGGGTGCCTGCACCATCTGCCACAGGTGTGAAGGAACTGCCCTCCTGCCTGGGGGTGCAGAAACGTGAGCCCCGACTGCACCTCATCTGTGCCCCCAACCAGGACCCCCCAACCCCACGTGGACCCTGGGTCTGCCCGGGGCCCCATGCTCTTGATAGAAAACCATCTCTGGCCCTAGACACTCTGATAAGGTTACTAGGGGTAGAGGCCGCAATGGGGAGACCAGGAAGGAAGACAGAGAGAGCCCCCAGGCCCACATGACGCACAGTCCTCCCGCCAGCTAGGAATGGCTTTACGGTGTCACCTTTCAGAGTGGGGCCCCTCGTTCTGTCAGAGTGGAGAGTTGCCTGCTCTGCCAGGTGACGGCCCTAAATCCTCCCGAGCGACAGCCATCCTCCCTGCTGGCTTGGGTTTCTGCACAGTGGGGATGGGGCCAGCGGCCCAGGTCTTGTGACTGGCCGGGGACTTGGGTCATCTCTGAGAAGATAATGCTGTCCACGGAGGAGGGGCAGTCGGCAGCCCTGCTGAGCTGTGTTTGTGCCTGAGTGAGAGGGGCCATGGGACCCAGGAGGGGCTGCCCATGAGTTCTTCTGGTATCAAACACGTACCTCCCTTGGGGGCCGGGGAGCCCAGGGTACAGGGCTGGCTCGGGCCGAGGGCCTCAGCACCCCAGGACTTGCCCAGGAGACACAGAGGGGTGGCAGAGCCAGGACTGGGATGGACGGCGCCTGTGCATCTGGTGGAGCATCTGAGGTGGAGGTCTTGGCCAGCCGGGGGCAGCTTCCCTTCCTGCCCTCCCCTCCTCTCTAGCAAGACTCTCCTCCAGGCCCAGTGGCCATGTCTGTCACCCCTGCAACTCGGGAAGCTGAGGCAGGAAGGTCACAGGTTCAAGGTCAGCCTGGGCAACTCAGTGAAGCCCTGTCTCAAAATAAAATAGAGAAAGGGCTGGGGGTGTAGTTCAGTGGTAGAGCACCCCTGGGTTCAATCCCTAGCACCAAAAAAAAAAAAAAAAAAATGAGCCTTGGCACTCTCATCTCTAAGATGGGAACACAGCGGACTCTGTCATGGGGTCAAGATGACCAATCCAGTGACCTGTGCTGGGTGCCAATGGCAGGGCCTGGCCCAGCAAGTGCTTGGAAACAGGCCCCTCGGGAGCCTCTGGGTTAGAAATGGTCCTGCCACCAGGACCCAGACCCACCATGAAAACCCAGCAGTCAGGGGCACATGTCACCGAGAGCAGCCGGGGCATCTCCCAGGCATGTGTTTGGACCAGTACTGGGTCTGACTTGGCACCAGGGCCTGGGTGGTAGGACTGCGTGAGACAGAAACAGAGAAGGTGCCACGGTGAGGGCCGTGGGGACATCCAGAGCCAGTGTCGTGGCAGCGCTGAGCCCATCCCAGACAACGGGCTCGTGAAGCATGGCATGGCCGCAGCCAGGTGCTGGCGCTTGTCAGGGGCGCTCTCGGCCTCTGTGGGTTGCTGGCGGCTCCCTGGTAGTTCGGCTTCACCTCCTGCCACTGACCCAGGGGTGGCATTGGGATGGACTTTTGCAATCAGAAGAGCTCACTTTCCCAGTGGAGGCCACCATGCTGGTCTGGTAGGGTCCCCGGTCTCCATGAGCGGCTGAAACAGAGACCTGCATCTACCTGTGGCGAGGTCCCCAGGTGCCAAAGGTCTGACCCTGAGACCCTGCCCGGACTCGCCTCCACCCCTTCCTGGACGTGCTGGACGTTCCAGGAGGCTGGACCCCCTGTTCCACCAGCAGGGCAGAGCCCCTCACTCAGACTCCAGCTCCACAGCAACATTCATACTTCCAACTGAGGGTGACCCCAGGAAGGCATCAGGGCATCACCAGGCTTGTGAAACCCACCAACTTGCACACTTTGTCCCCCCAGCTCCCACCTCTGCCCACAGCAATGGTCACCCCACCCGAGAGATCATCCCGGGTGCCAAGAAATCCTGGGCCCCGCAGATCAAGTGCTTTCTGGCTCAGAGGCTGGAGTCCAGAGCCTTGCTTCTCAGATTCTGCTGAACTGACGGAAACCCTAACCTTCGGGCTTCCCCACTAATTTGTGATAAGGGCTTGCCAAGAAAAACAGCAGCTAAGACCCCTGATTTCTCTCTGAATTCCAGAGCGCTTGGTTCATTGCAGTAGGGAAGGGGCCCGAGGCCGCAGTGCGTGCAGAGCCACCTCTGTGTGGGTGCAGGGCTGGGACGGCCTCGTGGGAGCCCACTAAGAAGGACCACCTGCCCTCTCTGGGAAGATTGCTTCCAGCTGGCCTGGGCAGAGAAGGCCAAGGGTGGGTCCAGGGCGGTGCCGGATGGCTCTCCGGATGTGTGCTGACAAGGGGAATTTGGCAGGGTTCGTGCAGGAGTGTCCTCCCAGGCTCCTGACCCAAGGACCCGTGGTGCCTGGGCAGACTTGGGGGACCTGTGGTTGCTTTCCGATTAGAGGCAGTGTGTTTAAACAGAGTTTGTCCTTCCCTGAGGCTGGCCTAGGCTGGTGCCAGGGTTCAGTGAGGCCCAGACATACCTCCACAGATGGACGCTCCTCTGCCTGAGCTGGGGAAACTGAGGCTTGGGACAGAGAAGATCCCACTCCAGGTTCCAGCACTCCCCCACCCCCACACCACAGTGGCCGATGTAAGAGGGAGGCAGCCCAGAATCCAGAGGGGCTCTGGGTGGGACTCTGTGACGATTGGTGGACTAAGGCCAGAGAGAGGGGCCAGGCCCACTCCCAGTGGGGAGGAACATCATTTGGTAATTTTTTTCCAAAATCATGCTATTTATGTGTTGGCCCAAATAGAAGCTGACTTCAGAATGGGAGAAGTGGGGTTTTAAAGCCCCACACTCCTGTGTTCCCGTGCACCTCTCCTCTGGCCAGGCCGCCTCTTCTCCCTTGTGCAGTGGGTAGCTGCCCCCATGCTGGGCAGAGAGCACCCCACCAATAGAACCAGGTCACCCTCCAGAGCCCAGGGAAGAACACCAGAGTTCCCTCCCCGAGTTCGCAGCAAAGCCCAGGGGCGCCTGTGCTCCCTGACAAGAGAGCAGGTCCACTTGACCACTCCACCAGGGGCACTGCCTCCCAGCCCTGCCCCGCTCCCAGGCAGGGTTGGCCCTGGGCATGGACGTCAGCAGGGGACACTTGTGGTTGGAGCTTATTCTCTGCTTTTCCCTTCTGCTCTCCGTGCTTCCACCGCTGAGGTCTGGGGATGGACCCAGGTAGGAAGAAGGCAAATGTGAGTGCACCTTGAAAGGAAGAGCCCCGGGGCCCAGGGTTCCGGGGAGCACAGCATCTGCAGGTACAGGGCATGAGGAGGTGCAGACAAGGGGGGTCTGAATCCCAGCTCACAGCTCACACCCTCTCTGAGGTGCTCCTCCTTGTCTGTAAGACGGAGACACTGGCAGTAGAGACACTGAGGCAATTCCACAGGGAGCACGCGACACCCAGTGAGGTTGCAGTGTGGGCCAGGTGTCGGGGCCCTAGGCCTCAGGCCAGACTCCAGGTGACCTCCTTGGAGTAGATCCTACCACAAACTCAAGGGGTTGATGGAAGTGGGGTTGCTGGAACTCAGGAGAGTGGGAGTCATGTGATCTGGTCACCTTGAAAAGAGGAGGGACCAAGATGGCGGTCCCAGCCACCACAGGGAGTGGGGCTAGGGAGCCTGGCCTGTTCTCGTGCCAAGGATCCCAGTGGTCAGACCCAAATGGGAAGCCCTGGGCGAAGGTCCTGGTGATGTAATCACCAGAGGCCGGCCTCCGGGGCAGTGTGGAGGGCTGCGTTCCTCTAGGGCAGGTGGCGGAGCGTCCAGGAATCAAGGACTTCAATGTAAAATGCTGAGTACTGGGACTGTGATGTAGTTGCTGCACTGCGAGGGGACGGGGACACACTTCTTCCTGGTGGGCGTGGCAGGACGTGGGGTGGTGGAGGGGACAGCCCCTGGGGTTCTGTGCTAGTCACTGCACTCTCTTCCCTTTGCACATTGCACAAAATCCCGACTCTCCCCTCAGCTGGGCCAGCTCCCCTCCCCAGCCTCATGGCCCCCAGCCCCCTCTCTATGCCCAAGCACACGGGTCTTCTCCTTGTCCTGCGGCTCCTTCAGGCTTGCTCCTGCCCCAAGGCCTTCACAGTACCCCCTCCAGGATGTCTGGCACCTCTGTTCTCCCCTCAAGCAGGCCTCACCCATCTAGGCTCTGCCAAGAGCCTCCTCTGGAGGCTACCAGACCACCCCTCCAGGCTGGCTTCGTCAGCAGCTCCTCACGGTGGTTCCTGGCTCCTTCAGGGTATGCTCTGGAAGTTTGGTGAGCACTCCTCCCAGGCAGAGCCACGCAGCCCCAGTACTGGCCCTCAGGGACCTGTAGCTAGCACATACTGATGTGGTGGCCTCTATCTGTGGGGCCTACCTGGTCATCAGCTCTGTGCCTAGAAGTGGGTTTCCTGCTTATTCTGCAGACTCTGCCCACCAAGGTCCACCAAGGTTGCTTCTTCTAGGAGATTCTAGAATGGCCCATCAGCAGAGCTGGGCCTTGGGGAGGACAAGGGCAGGGGCTGGTCCAATCAGAGTCCACCCTGTCCTGTGGAGCTGGCCAGAGGAGCTGGGCCATAGGCTGGCCATTCTGGCCTGGGGTTCTGCTAGCCCAGGTGCTGGGTGGCAGGAGGCCCCTGAGGGCTCCGGCTGCAGAAGGGGGCACCAGGAGGACCCTACCCTGGCCGGCAGCCTGCTGAGGCTCAGAGCAGAGCTTCCTCCTGGCCTGGCAGCCTCACCAAGCTGGCCGGTTGATCTCGTGGACATTGTTGAAGAATACCAGAAACTCAGCCCACTGCTGCTCAGAGACGCCTGGGAGTAGGGGGTGGGGGTCCCAGAAGTGAGCCTGGTGCGGGGCAGATAGCCCAGTGATTCATGCTGGCGCCGAGCTGCTGATTGGCTCTGGGAGCCCCTGGACACACAAGGGCTGTTGTGTGCGCGGGGCTGGCCACTGGACCCGCCAGAACAATAGCCCATTTATCCCCACCCCTCTTGCTACCATCAGACGGACAGGCAAAAGGGTGCTGGGCAGGGAAGCTCAGCGGGCTCTCCTGAGGGAGACGTCCAGAGCTGCCAACTGGCCAGCTCAGACAGGCCCCAGGGCAAAGCTGTCCCCACAAACAGGAGCAGAAGAAAGCTGCTGAGGCCCCCACTTCTTGCAGCTCCTCCCTCGAACCCCTTGGGGGTCTTCCCCACAGCTAGTGAATACCTGTGTCTCGATAGCCACACTGTGGACTGGCATAGTCAGTGCCCATGTCACAGGTCCACCTGCACATTAACTAAGTAAGGCGAGAAGTCCTTGGAGGGTGGCCGCTCGCATTCATCCCCCAGATCCGGAGTGCCCGCTGCAGATGTGGGGATCCAGCTGTGACCGCATAGATACAGGGCTTGGCTATCTGTTGGTGCAGGGCAGGAGGCCCAGGGCAGGAGGCCCGAGGCAGGCAGGGGTGGTGTGGGAGGGCCCTGAGGGGTGAGGTTGGGGAGCACCTCACCAAGGGTGCCGTTAGTCCTAGCCTGGGAAGGTGAAGAGGACTCGGGACAGAGGGGGACTGTCTCACAGGTTGGCAGGACAGCAAGGACCCTGGGAGCAAGGACTCAGAAGGATGCTGGCTCCCCTGCGTGGGGCACTGCCAGCCCAGATGGCAACAGGGTCACCTTGGCTACAGAGCCAAGATGGGCCATCCAGGGAAACCCAGGGAGACCAGGAACAGAGGCTGCTGCTAGTCCAGACTCAAGAGGATGAGGAGAGGACCTGGAGGAAAGAGGCGGGTCGGTGGTTGTTCTGAAGGGCAGAGCTTAGCTTCCCATCCCCAAGGTAACACGCTCCCACAAACCTGGTGGCTCTAAACAACATACTTATTATCCAACATTTCTAGAGGTCAGAGGCTCACCTTGGCTGGAGGCTAGGTATGGCAGGGCTGCATCTTCCAGAGGCTGGAGAGGGGAGCCTGCCTCCTGGCCTTTCCAGCTTCCCAAGGCCCGGCCTTCCTTGGCCATGACCTCCTCATAGCACTCCGAGCCCTGTCCTTTGCGTTCTCCTGGGCTTCCGCCTGGCAGCTGCGCCCAGAGCCCAAAGGTCCTCGGGCCACCAGGGTGGGCTGGCTGTGGCCGCTCTGCTGTGGCACAGGGAGGTGGCCCCCGAGGAGCGCTGGCCGGCTCCCTGCAGGCACAGCCCACGCTTCCCCAGCTCGCGGGGTGCTGCATCCCCCAGGCCTGAGCCGGACCCCAGCAGGAGCCGAGGCCTCCCACCTGGGCACACAGAGGACAAAGCCAGAGAGTCCTCACCCCACCGTCAGAGTGCCAGGCCCCTCGGGAACTCAGGCCACGTGTCAGCAGGAGGGTCCCAGGAAAGGGAGCAGAGGCCACACCGCCTACCCGCACACCCCCCTGGGGCACACAAGGAGGGGGCTCAAGTCCACAGTGGCTGCTCCTAGGACAGGCAGTGTGGCTCCAGCCCCCGCCCACGTGGGCCCCCATACCACAAGCCCTCTCAGACAAGCCCATCCGAGCATGCCTGTCCCCAGGACCCCTGTGCCCCAGTGTTGGTGCCTGGAGCCTCCCCAGCAGCGCACCCAGGGAGGGTCGAGACCTGCCCCAGCAAGGAGGCCCCTGGGCAGCAGGCAGAGCAGGCCTAGGGTCCAGGCATGGCCCTCACTCCGTCAGGCAGCCCTCAGCCCTCCCGTGCTCAGGCCCCGTGGAAGCTTCTGGATACTCTTCCCACAGCCCTTTCATCCGACTCCTATTCCCACCCCTTTTGGCTGGAGCAGTTTTGGGGTGTCACTCAGCTGAAGTGGGTGGCAGTGACAGCTCCCATTGTCCCCACCTGCCCACCATTCAGCTGGACCTTGGGATGGGGCAGCCTCCCTCAGGTCATCCCCTTCCATGGCCACCCTGGTCCAGGCGCCCTGGTGAGGCCCAGCTGAGACAGTGGAGGGGCCCATGTGCTGTCCCTGGCACCGCCCTGCCCCCAGAGCCTGCTCCCCAGTGGGAAAGGGAGGCAGAGGCTGGAGGGAGCCAATGGGACTCAGGGCCAGCCGCTCCTGGTTCCAGGCTTCACTCCTTCCCCCTCAGAATAGCCAGGAGACCTGCTGGGGGTCCAGAGTCCTGCACTCCAGGACTTTGAAATGGGGAGGAGCAGGAGTGGGCCTCGGGGGGTCTTTCACTCTGCGTGTCGGGCACACAGCCAGACAGGGCCTCCCAGCCCTCTTGTCCAGCAGTGGTGACGGCTAGGTCTGGCCTCAGGGTGGCCCACTGGCCTTAGCATGGCCTCCCTGATGTCCAGTCTCCACGGCCAGCTGACTAAGCAAGCTGCCCTCTGGTCATAGCAAAACCTCGAGGCCAGAGGCCTCCCTGCACCGTCCCAGGCAGCCCGGGTGCCATGGCCTCTTCAAGGACTTGTCCCCATGTGCCCGTACCACCTTCCTAGGCCAGACAGGCAGACCCCTGGCCCTCTCCAGGCCGTCTTTCATACCTGGTCTGGTCACCTCCAGCCTGGTGCCAAGGCCCAGGGGTGCCAGGGCCATGCCCGGGGGCCTGCCGCATGCGGCCATTACAGGACCTTACGTTACAGGGGGGCCCGAGCAAGGGGCCCGAGGCCCTGGTGCTTCCGCCAGGCTGAGGGCCGTCTGACCTCTCCGGCCCAGGGCAGCGGGTGCGTGAGAGGAACAATGGCCCCAGTGTGGGGGCACAAGCAGCCCTTTCTTCCTCCCAGGCCGGCGCGCACAGCTCCCAGCCTGGCTTCCCTTGAACAAACATATTTATTGTGGCCGCCACCAAGGGCCTCTCCTCGCAGCCAGAGCCTGGGGGCCTCTGTCCCACCCACTGGGGCCCAGGGAGGGGACCCCTGCCCTGGCAGTCTCCCCTGCCAGACCCCGGCCCCGTGGGCCCAAGCCCCCTCACACCGAGGCAAGGTGGCTTCGGTCCCGTCTGCTGGTTCTAGGGCCCCCGAGCCTCCCAGCAGCACCACAGGCACCCAGCCAGGCTGCTGGGAGGAGGGGCCTCGGGAGCCCATCCTCCACCTGGGCCAGCCTTCACCTCCCAGAGCCTCAGTCTCCTCATCCCTGAACTGGAAGGCACCGCCCAGCCTCACATATCTCCAGAGTCCCTCAGCACAACCCTGGCATGGTGGCTGGGGCTCCGAAGGGGCAGTCCTGACCTCTATGTCCCGCTCCCAGCCCTACCTTCACCACCCCAGGCCTCAGCTCCCCCTCCCATATCCCCAGGAAGAGTCCCTCCCTTGGAGCTGACCCCTCTCAACTGACCTGTGTTCAGTGCAGCACCCCCTAATTCTGCCTCCACTGTGGCCCCCGTCCTCAGTTCCTGCAAATCCCCCATGTCCTTTGCCCAGTCTCCTGTCCGGCATGCAAGGCAGGCTCAGCAGTAGTTAGACCCTCACTGGGCAATTGGTCCTGGCCACAAGCTATGGGAGTGTGGGGTCAGATGTCCCAAGGGCAGTGAGGGACCCCGAGCTCACTAGCAGTGGCTCCTAAGAGGAGAGCTGGGGATGGCAGGTCCTCTTGAGAGGAGGGGCCTTTGGCGAGGGGACAGGACCAGACCCCGGTAGCCCTGTGAGGAGGGAGCTGGGGTCCCCACCCTCTCATCTGCAGGGTAGCCCCCCTCCACCAGAAGCAGAAGAGACAGTGAGGGGTCTGGAGGGCAGGGGTGAGCCTTCAGCCTGCCTCAACTCTCTTTGCTATCTCAGGCCCTTTGTACACGCTGTCCCCCTACCTGACCAGCATGGCACCCCACACGTGCACACTCCTTTTCCCTGGCTAACTCCTGTTTGGTCTTCAGGTCTTGGGCCGCCATTTCTCCTGAGACTCTCCGTGGACCCGTCAGATGTCCTAGCTTAGGACAGTCCTGGGTTCTTGAAGACTGGCCTTGCCTTCCGAGCCGCTCTGGCCTCTGACTGATGGAACAGACTATCTCATGCCTCTGTCTCAGAGCTGGGAGATCAGGCTGCGGGCAGCCATCCTGCTCTGACCAGGGGCTGCAGGTGTGGGTAGAAGGCTTGGTAAATATTTGGAGAATGAATGAAAAGTGGGGAATCCCACGGGCAAGAGACCAGTGATTGTGGGCGACTCTCAGACCCCAGAAGGCCTCCATCAGGCCAACTGGACTGTAGAGTTGGACGTGGGTAGCCGACAGGGTCCTGGGCAGCGGGTCTGGGAGTCTGGACTTTGTCCAAGGCAAGGGGGAGTGGTGAAGCTGAGGCAAGGGACCGCGGATCAGATGAGTGAGCTTCGCAGGCTCCACCAGTCGCCATGGGTGGGGACGGGTCAGTGGGCCAGGGCTGTGCACCTCAGAGGCCTGGGCACGTGGTGGAAGTGGGGTCAGCAGCTCAGTAGCTACTGGAATGCAGTGTGGCCATCGAGGCCATGTCAGACTGCTTGCTTGAGCCTCTGGGTGGTGGACAGCAGGGGCACCCCGGGGCAAGGACCCTGGGAGGTGGGGCCAGGAGCTGAGAAGCTGCTGCTCCTGAGGAGCGAGAACCAGGCCTGAGTCTCCTGCCATAGGCAGTGGGCTCCTCAGACAGGCCGCCCTCTTCCTCCAGCCTCAGTTTCCCTGCTGCGTCCCTGCGTGCCCACCCAGGCATGGCACGTGCTGGCGGCCCTGGGAAGCCGCGTCTGTGGTTGACACACTCCCGCCCAGGCTGGCGGGTGGAGCGCTTGAATGGCAGGCTGACGCAAGGCACATGTGCCCGGGGAGCCTGGTCCTGTCGCCGCCTGTGCCGGGCTGTCAGCGCGCATCTGGCTCAAATTGAGCTCCCCAGTGGAACGTGTGAAATCTGACAGCTGCATTCAGAGTGGCACAGAGGGACTGCGCACGGGCACCAGAAGGAGACACCCAGCTGCCCTCCTTAAGACAGCGGGCACCTCTGAGGAAGGCACTGCCTGCGGCCCTGGGAGAGGCCCCTGGACCGGGAGACCCCTGGAGCCCGTGGAGTAGGAAGGGGCAGTCCCTGTCCCGTGAGGCCCCACCCTAAGGGCGCTGTACTGTGGCCGCCTCCCGCCTGCCTTCTGTGCTGCCCCCATCCCTAGGGCCCACCAGCCGCGCCCTGAGCCAGGAGGTGACGCCACGCCCACCTTGGTCCATCTTCCTCCTGCAGGGCCTTTGCCCACCAGGGTGCCCTACAGACGTGGCCAGGCTGGGCAGCTCGCCCTTCCCATTTCTGTTCAGTGCACATGTGTTGGGCACCGTGGGGACTGAAACCCCAGGATCCAGGTGCTATGAGCTGGCTCCTCCTGAGACCTCCCTCCTTGACCGGCAGATGCATCTCCCCTTTGACCTCAGGGGTCCTCTGTGTGCCTGTCCTGACGGCCTCTTCCTCTAGGTGCCCAGTCGTGTGGATTGGGCCCAGCCCAGTGACTGCCTTCCTCTTCCCTGAGTGCCTCTGAGAAGACCCCCCTTCCCAGCACCCCTGAGACAGGTTGGAGGGCAGGGATATGCACCTGGTCCCAGGGTCTGGCTGGGGCTCCTGCCCCCAGAGGCTGGGGAGCTTCCCCCCTGCTGCAGTGGGCACAGGAGGCTCCGTGCTGCCTGGGGCCTGGGGGCAGTGCTGGTGAGCACCTGAGGTGCCAGAGGGGAGCCCAGCCCTCCCACCTTCCCTCAGGCTCACCCAGTGCCCCCAAATCTGAAGGAAGCCCCTGACCACCAATCCTGGGGAACACTAGGGCCCAGACAAGTTTAGGCTTCAATCCAAGGCCTGGGTACCACACCAGGCAGAGGCTGGGAGAGCTGGGTGGACGGGAGGGGCCCAGGGAGCATGAGGTCTGTGAGTGCCCAGAACCTAGAGATCCCTGACCCCAGGCCCAAGAGCCTAGAGCCACAGGAATGCTAGGAGCCTGTGGGACCTCCAGACTCCAGTTCTTTTGGGGTCTCCTTGGGCCTTGTAGTCGTTTGGGCTCAGGAGGGTCTGGGAAGTCCCTGGAGTTGGAAGGCAGGACCCATACTAGAAATCAGGAGGTTCTAGGTGTGGGAGGTACTGGGTGCTGGGGAGGAAGCCCCAGGCTGGACCCCATGGGAGATCAGTGCAAGTCCCGGGTTTTCTTGGGGCACTTCCTTCTGGCCTCTTCAGGCACCACCCAGCTACCCAGTAGGAAGGCCCCGCCAGCCCCTCCAGATGTCCCGACGTGGTGTCTTGCTGATGCAGGCGTGGCCTGGAGCGAAGGGTGACCTCTTTTACTTGCTCATCTGCCATGTGTGCCTGGCGACCCTGGGAGACACTCTGGGCCAGTGACATGGCTGTGTGGCCAGACTGGGCAGCATGTGGCTATGGGATGAACATTCCATCAGGGATAAGATGCTCCAGGCTCAGAGAACCCTTAGCCATGGTGGGAACCCAGGTCAGCCTTAGATTGCCCCTGAAGCGCCCGCCAGGGCTGGCCGAGGAAGCGACGTTCCGCCCCTCTGCTGGGTGTCCCAGGTGTCCCTGGCCTGGTTTTCATACTCAGGGACCCTCAGCACAGCAGGAGGAGGAACCCGGGCTGCCGTGTCTCATCAGTGGGATCCGGAAAGGGCTGCAGGGGGAGGGGCCACCTCTGACAGGACAAATTGGGGGGTGCAGAATTTACAGGGGCCACAGAGGCTAGATCTCGAGACCCTCCGGACTGCTCCTCAGAGCATGGAAGGTGGGGTCAAGATGGAGATCTGGGAAGATGCTGTGCTGGGGGGCAGAGGTGGGTCCCTGCCTGTCACCTCCCTGTCCCAGAACCTGTTTCCTGGGCATGTGTCCATGGCACAGGGGGCCTGGGAGCCTGCTAGACGCTTGTGAACTGGAAGGAGTTAATTCCTGGCCTCGTGGGCTGGCAAACTCTGACTCACGGAGCAATAAAATTCCTGTGTTTTAAAAATCAGTATATTAGCTTAATTTTATAGATTTCAGAAGTGCTACTTGAAAATAAAAGTCTCCTAATTATATTTATGATCCCAACGTGAGTCCATTTGACTCCGCTCATGGCGAGGAACCTTTGTGTGAGCGCTGGGGAGGCCGCGCGGACGCGGCCCTGACGGACTGTGAAAGGCGGCTGGCAGGTCCGGCTCGGCCAGGGTGCGACGTCGTGGCTGAGTCCCTGTCACTGCCGCAGCACCCTGCCACTCAGGCCAGGAGGCCACGGCATGTGGGCCGGTCCTGGTGTCAGCGAGCAGGGGGCACAGGCCACGGCAGCAGCAGCCACCACAGCAGTGACGTGACTCCCGCTGTCACGGCAGCCAGTTGAGGCCTGCAGGGGCTGGTCCAGGCGTGCGTGGGGCACAGGGCAGGGACTTCCAGGACAGAGCTGACGAGTCCTCAGCTTCATCCAGCTGCTGGCCTGAGCGGGGGATGGAGGGGACAGGGAGAACCGTGTCCTGGCCCAGGCTGAACCCCTGGCCCAGGAGGCCAGGTGGCAGTTCAGGTGGGAAATGAAGACAGTGAGCAAGGAGGGAGGCAAGGGTGCAGAGAGTGAGCCCCAACCCAGAGGGGCTGGGGACCGGAAGGGGCTCCCAGGCAGGCTCCTAGGCAGTGGGGGTGGCAGCAGTATTGCCAGGAGGCCAGAGTCCTCAGGGAGGGTGCTCCAAGGAGGTGACGTTGTCCTGGCCCTCCCGCCAGCCCCTGCATGTCTGACACACACACAGGCACTTCCGCTCACCCTGCTGGGTCAGGGACCCTGACTGGGGCCATGGCCAGCTGCCTGGGGGGCTCTAGAGGGGCCAGAGGAGGCACCCTCCCTCGTCCCACCCCTCTGGGGACTGGCAGGGATGCGCAGTTTGACCTGGAAGGGGGCCTTTGGAGCCCCTGGTGTTCGGGGCTGGGGGTGCCTGAGGTTCCTGGGGCCCACAGCAGGGCCCGGCGGGGGCTCGGCAGGAGTGCCAGGTGTGCAGACACTGCGGGGATTGTCCTGCCCGCCAGCCTCGGAGCGCCAGCCTTCCACAGGAATTCCGAGCAGGCCGCCGAGAGGGCTGTAACCGGACGCCGGCTCGAGCTGCCGTGTTGTTGCAGGTGCGGGGTGGGTGCTGGTGGCCAGATGGGTGGGCACCACGCTGCTGTCACTCAGCAGCTGGACTGCACCGAGGAGGCCCGGAGCCCCGGGGGTGTTCCAACCCAGCTGCCTTCTCGGCTCTGCACTAGGGCAGCCTTCCCTGCCGGGTGGATGGTGGTGGTCGAGCCTCCTGGGGTGACCCTGGGCCTGTGCCTCCCTTCTGACCTGGACTGGCACTCAGGTGCTCCCAGAGCATCAGCAGACAAGGCCACAGCAGGGCCCACCCAGCCCCGCTCAGCTTGCTAGGACCCCCGGGGAGGTTCACCCACTCTGCAACATGCATCAGGGCCAACAGAGGCTCGGCAAGGACAGTGGTAGGTCACACAAGGTTATGTGGCGACCAAAGCAGCCAGCAATGTGGAATCCATAGCCCCACCCAACACTCTCTACCCCACGAATGGGATAGACATGGTATGGGCCATGTCTTTATTATGCAAAGAAGGAGAGTTTATAGGGCGACCTTGCTCTGGTTAAAAGCCCGAAGGGCTGAGGACGTCACTCAGGCCGTAGGAAGACGGGTCCTGGGCTTTCTGGCCAGAACTCATTGTGTGTTGGCACAGCCCTCTG
The DNA here is from genome assembly GCA_020662805.1 of Glaucomys volans. Lineage (NCBI taxonomy): Eukaryota > Metazoa > Chordata > Mammalia > Rodentia > Sciuridae > Glaucomys > Glaucomys volans. The sequence continues at coordinate 230,660 of JAJEJO010000714.1, read as the reverse complement.
TCTGCCGGCTGCTCGAAGCCTCTAAGACAGCCCCATGGAGCCTCAGGCCTCTAGGCTCTGTGGGGACCCAAGGTGGAGATCTCTCTAGAATTCCAGACCCCAGAAGCACCTGGCAGGAGGAGGGCCCTGCCACCCTGAGAATGGCTGGCTGTGTGGGTGTGGTGTCCTTGCTCCCTTGGTAGTAGTCGGGCTGACTGAGTCCAGGGAGTGGAGAGAGAGAGGGACCAACTGCTGGAGGCCCTCCTGGGATGTGTCTCCGAGGACCCTGAGGGAGGCCGGGCTTCGTGGGCCAGGACCAGAGGCCTCCCAAGGTGGGATCCCCCGACCAGGGCTGTGAGACTGAGGGTGTGTGGGCCTGAGATGGGAGAGAAGCAAGCTCAGCCTGAAGCCACCAAGGCCCTCTGGGGATGGTCCGAGGGGACCCCCCAAGCGAGGTCAGGGGATGGGGCAGGTGAACTAATGCCCATCAGCAGACAGGGGGACTTTGGCAAATGCGGTACCATTGACTCTTCATCGTTCATGTCTGACAACTGCCTTTCACTCAGGGTCACTACTTCTGGCTTCCCACTCACTCAGATAAGGAAGCAGAGCCTATTTAAGGAGCAGTGTGGAGCAAACAGTGGCACGGGTGTCCAGAGACAGGCAGCGAGCGGCAGATGTGGTGAGGGCCACGCCAGCCTCCCACCAGGGCATGGCAGGTGTGGACTTTGAATCCCTTGCCCCCAGCCCTGCACTTGGTGGGTGGACACAGTGCCCCAGGGCCTCGGCCCTGGTGGGGGCTGTTCATGGGTGCCTGCGATGGCCCTGTGATGCTGGGGTAGATGAGCAATGTTCCGGAAGCTTAGAATGTTGTGCATTTACCTCCTGCAGTCCCGAAGGTCAGAATGGGCCTCACTGGGTTCAAGCCAGGGCGCAGGCAGGGCCTGCCCCTCCTGGACACCAGCAGCAATTGGCTCATGTCCCCTTCCTCCTGCAAAGGCAGCAGTGGCCAGTGAGGCCTTCTGCTGCCCCTCTGTCCTTCCTCTGTGGGCAGGTCATCTCCTTTGCTGACTCTGACTTTGCCCCCTTCCCTTGAAGGATGCTTCTGGTCATGTGGGCTGCCACCTCCGTCAGCCGCTCAGCAACGTTGATTTTGCTTTGCACATAACCCGATGTGCTCACGGGTCCTGGGGATCAGGCACGGGCATCTTCTGGGACCAAGGTTCTGCCTGTCACAGTGCCCTGGGGACCTCCCTCTGTATCCCTGCACCCCAGCTTGGACTCATGGACTTCGGGTGGGGATTGAGGGTCCTAAGAGCTTCCTGCAGTGGGCAGAGGGGAAGAGGAACGCTGGCCACTGAGGACCTGTGTGGCCTGGCAGCTCAGTTCAGGAGTGGTGATGACCAGTGGGCAGCCTGTCTCGTCATCAGGCTGCACACAAGCGTGGCATGTGCACCAGGCAACCCCACCCACTTCTGGTCCTGTTTCCTGTGCCCCTGCCCGCTCTGCCTACAGCCCACCCTGCCCAGTCCCGACTCCCAGCTCGACCAGGCCACCCACCTCTGACCCCAGGCCTGGACTCCATCTGGGTCTTGTTCCTCCTGCCTATTGGTCCCCTCTGATGGAACTGCTGTACTGATGGAACATTCCAGAACATTTTCACCCATCACTATGGGTGGAGCAGACTGGGGAAGCCATGTCCCTCTGCAAGAACAGCTATGCTCCTCGCAGGGGAAGCTGTGGGCATGGGGACAACTGGGGACCAGAGGCCACTCCCAAGGCCCCTCAGACTGTGGGCCTCTCCTGCCCTTCAGGAGTGCTCAGTCTGTCCCCTGGCCCCCATCTCTGGCATGGTGGGTGCGGCCAGGGCAGTCACCATCTGCAGAGCCCCAGAGGTTCCAGCAGCGCCCCTTCTGCCCTGCCCTGGCCACTGCTCCTGGGCACCCAGCAGCCTCCCAGATCTTGGCTCTGGCACTTGTGGGTCAGCACCCACTGCCTAACCTGCGGAGGCCGTCCACGGCGCTGCGACGTGAGTTTTCCACATTACAAGATAGGAGGCAAACAGGCTTGGCCCTGCACTGCCCATGATGTGGGCAGGTGCTTTGCCCAGAATGACCGTTCCCTTTTCCCAGTGTCCTAGAGACCTCACCCGGGTGGGTGGGCCCACAGGAAGCCCACCGCTTCTAGCCCTTTGGGTCTGGGTGTGGCTGCTGCCCACCCAGCAAGATGGAACTGAGCACAAGGACGTTCACTGTCACAGGCAGGCCCCAGGGGTTGGTGGCCAGTGTGCTCCTGGATCCAGGTGATTCCCCACATGCTCAGAGCTCTTCAGGAAAGCAGCTGGCGAGGCCGGTCACCTGGGGTACACCTGAGTGAGGGGCCCTGGCTGTCATGTTTGAGAGGCAAAGGAGAAGCCCGTGTGATGCTTGGGCCCCCGTGATGACCTGGATTGTCCCCTGGGCCTCCCTCACCCCACAGGGACGGGCAAGATCTCTAGGGATCTTCCAGCCCCAGGATCTAAGCTCCCCCGTGGATGCTCACGAGCATTCGCTGGCCAAGTCTCCTGGCCCAGACTCAGGCCTCAGCAAAGGGCCCTGCCCACCTCTTGCTGTCCACTTGGGGTGGAAGGAACCTATTTTGACCCTGGGCTCACAACCCGAGATGATGGAGCCCAGGTTGCTGTGATTATCCCTCCGCCCCTTTCTGCTCCCCGCTGTGACCCTGCAGGAGGCTGGTGCCCTGCCCCCAGGAGAGTGGCCCTGCCTGACCCTCACTCCCTGAGCCTGTGCAGCTGGCCACAGGCTCTGCATCTGCTAGTGGTGCCCAAGTGAGCCAAGCGGACACTCTCCTGAGGGAGACCTCCACCTAAAAACCCCCAGCAGCCACAGCCCACTGTGTCCTCCTGGGAAGTGGTTGGTCCACTCTAAATAGCCCGATGATGGGAGTCTTCTTCCCTTGTGGTCCAGACGCACACACGCATGCGGGGTGCGGAATGCTTCCCACGTCTTCAAGACAACCTCCACGATCACTGTCATGAACGCCCAGGCGTCCCTGGCCTTGTGGGGGTTCCTGTCCTGATAGGCCAAAGGGCCTCCCCTGCCAAGCACCGCAGGCCACCCACAGCCACGGCAGTGTTGCTGTTCCCTGGCCCTCGGGGCAGAGGGACCCCCAGCGTCCGGAGGGAGTCCTGTGCCCAGGGAGAAGGCTAGTTCCAACATTCAAAGCACAGTCTCTGGTGGACATGAGTCCTCTCCCGCCATCTTAAGGCTGAAAGACCTGGAACCAGCAGGCGTCAGGGGCTGTGTGTCGCGTCCAGCAGAAGTAAATCATCAGTGGAACCCAACAGTGATTGTTACCTACACTGCTTTCCACCCTGCCCCGCCTGTCACCTCGCCTGCTCCCCAGGTGTGTGCCTGTGAGCAGGTGGGTCAGCTGGATTTTGTGTTCCCAGGTGAGGGCACAGAAACGGATGTCAGATTTCTGTGAAAATGGAATAGGTTGCTTGGGGGGATGTGCTTTGGGGAGATGGGTCAAACGGCTAAAAAGACAGGGAAGGGCATGGAAGAGGCTCAGTGGGGATCTGCCCTCAGGCTGTGCCACAGCCCCTTCAAGTTCTGTTTCCACCTAGGGGAGAGAGCCTAGGGCTTCCAGATGGTTCTTCAGGGGGACAGGGAGCCCGAGGACCTGCGTGTGGCACACGCACTTCTGATTCTCCATCACCTACGCCTTTGTACCTCAGAAAAGTGGTCCGCACAGCAGCTGAGGCCTGCCCGGGGCAGACTGCCTCCAAGGGACCCTCGCCTGCGGGTCCTTCCCACAGGTGGGGCACTGCAGATGAAATTGAATAGCTGTTGTCACAGGGTGGCGGCACGGGCATACCCTGCTGGGCCTCTGGGTGCTGGCCTGAGGGCCTGTGCTGTGCCTTCTCACAAGGTCCAGCTCCAAGCCCAGGGCACATGGCCACCCTGGTCCCCCCAGGCACCCTCACCTCGCCCTGAGCCACAGCCAAATCAACTGTTCATTCTTCCCCAAAGCACACGCCCTTTCCAGGTTGGAGTTACCAGCAGGGGTTTGGGGGGGGGGTCTCATGGGGACTTCTGAGGGCCCCATGGAGTCACCCCATCCCCAGTCCCACAGGAGCCTGTGGCCCCCATGTGTGCTCAACCCCCACCATGCTGCTGGCTGAAAGACCAGGAATGGGGCTCCCAGGGTCTCTTTGCTGGAGGACTCCCAGAGAGAGCTGCCTCTGCCCCAGCCCCAGAGGGTGGACACCATCCTGCTGTCCTGGCCCCCTTCTGAGCAGCTGGCTCAGGATACCCGGGCCACACTGGCATCTCAAGGGGAGTACAGCCCTCAGAGGAGCAGAGGTCCTGACAGTACCTCTCAGTGGCCCCTAGCTCCCTCTCGGTCCCTGGGAGGGAAGGACGCACTTCTCTCTGCAGCACATGAGCGTCAGATCCCTGCCCAGGTAGGGACATGCCTGTCGTAAGGTGGTGACCTGAGAGCAGGCCAGCTGAGGTGGCTCCTGATGCAGGGCCTGCTGCCTGGGTACCTCCTCCTCATCCCTCCTTTATTCATCCACCCACCAACGCTCCTGGGCCCACGATCGCCGTACCAGGCCCTGGAGGTAGAAGTTTGGACACAGGACATAAGACCCCAGTCCGCAGAGCTGAGGGTCTTGATGAGATGGCAGGGAACAGGCAATCCAGGAAGAGAAGTGAGGATCTGGCAGGGACGCCCATGTCCTGGGAGACTCCTCTGCAGAGGCCAGAGTCCTGGGAATAGAAGCCCTCAGCTGGAACGGACAGGGGCATCCACTTTGGGCCTGTGTGCTGTGTGGGCTGCCTGCCCAAGGTGTCTTCTAGAGACTGTCATTCACCCTTTGCCTTCCATGGCTTCTGGAGCTTTGTGCTGGGGAGAATCCAGCTCCCCGGTCCTCAGCACAGTGACTCCCTGCCGCCTCACGCCTCTCTGTGGTGGCCGATGGCATCCTGTCCAGGTCTGCTCTGTTCCCAGGGTGTGAAGGGTGTGCTCTGATTGCCGGTCCCTCAGGCCTGCTGCCCTGGTGTGGACGTGGTTTCCAAGGCCCAAGAGAGTGCCCAGCTGCGCCCATTTGGCCTCCCCTCAGTGACTCGAGTCCTCGGTAGATTTATTGCCCCGTTGGCTGTCGAATCAAGGTCGCTAGGTTTCACAGAAGTTTTCTTGGGGTGGGATTGGCTTCACTGATTCAGTCTAGGGAAAACTAGAACCTCCACATCACACCTACTCATCCTGAGCAAGAAGTCTCCTTGGCCTGAGTCCCCTCCTCCGGCCTCTGCTGCAGCCCGAAGCTCTTCTCTGGAGGGGGCCCTGGGCTTTGCTGCCACATCCTTTCTTCCCATGCTGTCTCAGAGTCTCTTTTGCCTGGGAGATAATGGCTAGTGTCAAGACATGCCATGGTTTGGGGTGGGCTGACTGTGTGTCTGGCCCGTGCTGGGCCTTTGGGTGAGCCTAAATAGGCGAGCTGCTGACTGTCCCAGTGGCTGAGGTCTTCGGCTTGCACAAGGACGGCCTTGCCTTTCCTCCCCTTGCCCTTCGCTCCCATTTCTTCCTTCGCCTTTGCTCAGAGCAGGTCTCCAGAGTGACCTTCTGCAGCCTGGGACCATGGGGTGCCTTGTGCCTGTTGGCGGAAGCACCCTGGAGACTCTCCACTCGGGTTGTTGCTCTGGGTTTTGGTCTATAACCAACCTTTGCCAACTTAACAAAATTCTTTTCTATTCCTGTTTTTTAAAGATGATTTTTTTTAACCATAAGAAATTTTAAAAAGTGCTTATAAATGCTTTCCACACTAATAAGAATAATCACATCAGTGAGAATCACACTGAGGGACTTTGGTATTGAACTGTCTTTGCATTCCTGGGACAAATCCTGATTTTCCTTTGCTTCTTTTTTCTTTTTACACATCGTTGGGTTGGGTTGGCTAATATTTTATTGAGGATTTTTGCCTCTATATTCACAAGTGAATTGAGCCTATAATTCCCTTTTCTCGTATTTCCTTGCATGGGTTCAGAATCAGATTCACTGGCCTCTGGAAATGATCTGGAATGTGTTGCCCTTCTTTACTTGATGGTGCTGGGCCTCGTGCCTGCCAGGGGAACCTCTACCTCTGAGCCCCAGCCCCAGCCCCTCCCTTAGATGTTTTATAAAACTTGGGTACAGGTCACCTACCAAGCCCACCAAGCCTGAGTTTGGGGTGGGGAGTGTCTCTACTTACTTTTGAATTCCTTAAGTATTTATTGGCTCGAGTTTTCTGTTTGTTCTAGCACAAATTTTGTCATTTTATCTAGTTCCAAGAATCGATCCATCATATCAGGGTTGCCAAGTCTCTTTGTGCCCAGACGTCCAAGATACTCCTATTGTTATTTCTATAGTTTCTCTGTATTGCCTGTTTCGTCAGCGCCATGCTGTTTTTCTCAGTCTACACACAGGTTCTCTGTACTGCCCCCTTTTTACCAAGCAGTCTTACAGAGGGCTGCCTAGGTGCTTCATCTTTGTCCAGGGTGGTAAACGATGACCTGCCACCGGTCTTGCTGGACCCGTGAGCTAGCGGTGGTCTTTACATTTCTAAACAGTTACGAGAACATCAAAAGGAGGATGGGTCAGACCAAGGCACATGGGATTCAGACACCAAGTGCATAGGCGGGCTGGCATGGTTGGCAGCGTCCTGGGGCTGGGGTGGGGACGGCGACCGTCCATTGCCTGCCGTCCCAGCTCTTGTGCCCTGATGGCAGCAGGCAGTTGTTGCCCAGCACAGTTGCGGGGAAGCTTGGTCTGGATCAGAGCTCTGCTGGCCCCACCACCTCTTTCTTGTCCCTTCCTGGCCCCACCCGTCTCAGCTGAACTCTGTCAGGTGCTTCCCGCTGACTTGGTTCAGGCCCTGACCCTGCTTGTCCCTGAGACCTGTACACACTCCAGGGCTGTGCACACTTGCACTCGGTGACAGGAGCTGGCTTGAGGTTCAGACAGGAGCTTATTCCTATCTGTCCTGGACTGGCTTTGGTGCCACCTGGGTTCATGAGGTCCTGTTGACAAGGCCAAGCCAACATGCCCATCACTCTGAGTGGGAGGCAGAGGCTAGGGGAGCTCAGGGGCCAGCCGGAGGCCCAGATGGGTTAGAGCAGGTTAGAGGTCCAGCGGTCGGCCTTCCCACACCCTCCCAGGGCAGGACTCTGGGCTGTCACACCCAGGCGGAGTCTAGGAGGCCTGCTAAGCCTCAGAGAAAGTGGAGTCTGCCCAGTGGCCACTGTGCCCAGGAGGAGCCAGTGTAGCTGCGGCCCCTGTCCTGCTCCTTCTCCTGAATTCCTTGTCTCACTCGATTCCCGTCTTTAGGGGCAGAGGCGGGGATGCCCCAGGGCCCTGATGTCTTAACACCCTTCCACCCAGCCTGGGCACCAGTAGGGCGGGGGCTCCCTGTGATCGCTGCCTGCCCCGGGGAACTCGGGCACGCAGTCCACCGAAACCCGTGCTGTCCTTGGTTCCTCCGTTTCCCTCCGGACCTCTTCCTGTCCCAGCACCACCTGACACGTGGTCCTGCCTCCTGGGGCTCCTCTTGGCTACCACAGTTCATTTTTTATTGACGACCTGAGTGGTTTAGAGGAGAGCTGGTCAGGGGCACTGTGGGGTCCCTGAGATGGATTTGCCTGGCATTTTCTCAGGGTTAGATCAGAGCTGTGGTTTGGGGAGGAGGACCCCAGAGGAAAAGCACCCTCTCATCAGCCCCATGCAGGGTGCCCTGTGTCAACCCTTCTCAGCACTGTGACGCTGCCCCTGACCTTGTGCTGAAGTAGTCCTTCCCCCCTTTCAACACCGTCCATCTAGAACCCACCAGGACTTGGTTCCGGGCCCTGGAGAGACCCCAGACACGGATTGCCCTGCTCATCTGGGTGGGCCCCTGTGGGGGCAGTGCAGGAAGGGGTCCCTGGGAGGAGGTCTGGCCTGGGCCTGATCAAAGCCCTGGCCTCTGTTTCCCGGGACAGGGAAGCTGAGCAGGCAGACAGGGGAACAGGCCATTGCCCCAGGCAGCGTGGGAATCCACACATGGCCCCTTCTCAAAGGCGGGTGCTGTCCCTGGGGCCCCGAGGGCTCCTGGAGCCTGTCTCATTGGGCACATCCGCGCCCAGCCTGGCCCATGGTGGAAATGCAAATCTAATTAGCCTGGCATTGAGCCCGTCCTAAAAGTATTAACAGAGCCTTAAACTGTGCTGTTGGACGGGGATGAAGAAACGCCTTAGAAAGAGATTACCGGACGGTGACAAAGCCCAATTTATTAGTCTTCTCCAATGGGGACTGTGCGAAGGACATTAATTACTTTAATGGGACTTATTTTGCTTCGTTGCCCAAAGTAATTGGTTTATTAACCTCTCCTTCCCTTCGGGAGGAGGGAGAGGCGGGGGCTCCGTGCTGCCCCGAGGCCCCGGCACTGTGTTCCTTCTGCCCAGTGGGCCACCCGCGCCCCAGCAACTAGTGCTCCGACCCGCTGGCCTGGGCTGGAGCAGCCCCAGTGGCCTGAGAAATCAGGTCCTCAAGGCTCAGTGCCCCCGAAGGCCCCAGCCCCGCCTGGCCCAGGTGCCCCAGGGAAGGGGCCTCACAGGCAGGCTTCCTGAGAAGGGCCAGGGTCTGAGGGGGAGGGCGGCTGTGCAGGATGTGGGAAGCCGACGGGGCCAGCGGGCGTGGAGGGCCGGCTCAGGGCACATGTGGGCAGGGCGTCCAGCCACCAGAGGAAGGGCCTGGGCAGGGCGAGCGGGGGCTGGCCGAGCAGGTGAGGCGGCCAGCACTGGGGGCTGGCTTTCCCTAGCTTTGCAGATGAGGAACAACAGTGTTGTCCTTTCAAAGCACTCCCCTGGCTCAGAGCGAGCCATGTTGGAAATGAACTGGGAACCGGCTGCATCCCCCACAGGCAGGAGGACACTCGGGGAGGATTGTTAGGCCCAGGGTTCCGAAAACAATATCTGATTCGCAGAAATCCACGTTCCACCCACACTCTGCCCTGGGGAAGGGCAGGGCCCAGGGCTGGGCGGGAGGCCAGCTCTTCCCTCATGGACATGGGCCCCAGGGAGGCCCAGGACTGGGCAGGGAAAGAGCCTCACCCTCATCCCAGCTCCGTAGTCAGGCAGACCTGGCAGGTCCTGTTGTGACCCCAGTTCTTGGGTGGGAGGAGTAGAAAGGCCCTCCTCAGGGGCTCAGGTTGGGTCAAAGTGAGCCCCATACCTCACCCTGGTGGGCCATGGGGGGGCCAGCATGCGAGCTCCAGGGTGGGCTTCCTGCTCATTTGGGTGATGGCGTGTGTGTGTTGGGGGATGCCGTGTGTTGGGCTAGCTAAGGGACTGTGGCTGTGTGGCCTTGGGCCCCGGGCAGGGCCCCTTGGCACCCTGAGGCAGGGATGGCACCCCCCGCCCTCCCTGTGGGCCTGTGGCCAAGAATCCACGCGGAGGTAAGCACCCCCAGTGGAACAACCTGGCAAGGAGGGCCAGGGAGGGGCAGGGCCCAGCACCCAGCTAGGGGTGTGGGCATCTCGGAGGCTGCCCAGAGCCCACAGTGGGGACCCTCCCTGCCTGCACCAGGCCTGGCTCAGTCACAGAGCTGAGAGCCCAGCGTCTCCATCCCTCCTCTCTGGGCCTCAAGGCCGTCTGTGCAAGAGGGGAACGGGCTGGGCCTCTTTCTACCTCACTGTGAGCTTGGGGGTGTGATCTGGCCAGGGGAGTGGGACCCGACGGATGGGTCTCTGCCTCTCCATCAGCCACTGTGTGTGCAGGGCAGCCCCCTGGCCCTCGCGTTGTCAACCGGGGCCTGAAGGGCAGCTTGTGGCCCACTGTTGCCCAGACACAAGATAGGGTGGGAGTGGCCGAGGCCTCTGCAGCAAGGGGAGGGGTGCAGGCCCTTCCTGGGGTGAAGAGTAGCTTGGGAAACATGGTGACTTCTCAGTCACCACTGTAGCCTCCAGAGAGAGGAGGCCAAGTGTCACACAGGACCCTGGCCCAACTCCTGCTCTTGATTTGGGGGCCTATCCCAGTCAGCACCACTCGGGAAGAATGGGTGGGCACCGTGCTTCCTGAGGGGCTACTGAGGCTCACTGGCCATGATCTGGGGGGTGGGTAGGTGCTGCAAGATGGGGCTTGGGGTGGCGAGTGGCTGGACACAGCGCCCTGGAATGAGCTCCAGCCAGGGCGGCAGATCTGAAGGCACATCAGAGGTGCCCTTCCAGGCTGCATGGCCTTGGGCAAGTGACCGAGCCTCTCTGGGCCCCAAGCATCCTTATTTGCACAAGAGGGATGACAGAGTCAAGACACGTATCTGAAAGCACAGGGCCGGAACCGCCGAGTCCGGGAGCCGTGTTGTGTAAATGCATGGAAACCGGGAGGAGGCGGGGAGCCGGGCCAAGAGCTGAGAGGGGGCTGGGGCTCAGGGGCTGGGGCGTGACCTGAAGGGGCCCCACCTGAGGTCTGGGGGACCCAGAGACCAGGTCCGCAGCAGGGGAAGGTGAGGAATGCCAGGTATTAGGGGAAAGACGGGGCTGGAACAGGAAGGGGCTCTCGGCCCAGGGCCAAGGCCTTGAGAGTTGGAGGAACAGCTATTGGGTTCAGGGGTGACCTGGCAGGGAAGGGGATCATGGGGGAGGGGCAGTGGGCATCTAACAACGTGTCCCAGGAGGACCTTGCCAGGTGTCCTGTCCTTAGCACCTCTTGGCAGAATCCCCAGCCCCCGTACCTTCCGCCCACTTAGCTGGACTAGGAAGGGGACCAGGGGCCTCCCCTGTGCCCAAGCCTCAGGTGCCCTGCCTGTGCCCTGGGGGGGGGCATGCTCTCGCCTGCTGGACCCCTCAGGCTCCCGGGGAGCCTTCCCTGGGACCACAAAAGCAGTGTCCTGACTGGCTTCTGGTCCCCTGAACCCCAAATCCGCACAGATCCCCCTATTTAGCTCTGTGTCTTTTCCTCTCCTGCCTGTAACCCAAGTGGCTGCAGGGGCCCTGGTCGGGACGAGTTGCTTTATAATTCACAAAGCTTTTGGAAGGAAATGCTCACAAATCACTTTTCTAGACGAAGACCAGTAAGAAGCCCGTGTAATTCTTCTTAGACATTAGGGGTTTTCTCTCCCTTGTTTTAATCAACAAGTTCCCAATAAGTCATTTCAGTGAGGCCATTACTGATGGCTCGTAATCTCCCGGGGCTGCTGAGCGAAATGGGATCTCTTGGCTCTTTCGCTGAAAACACTTTTCTTGTTTTCTTTCTCCGGCGCGCTGGAAGCCGGCCAACTCGCCAGTTCCATTAACTTAATGAGGGCTGACAGCCTGCAACAAATGTCCTCACAATCTCCCCAGGATTTAAATGGGGTCCTCCCCAGCGCCTGCTTACACCCCAACCTCGCCAGCTTTCCCTCTGTCTGCGCGCCGGCCCCTCCCGGGACAAAGCCGGACAAAGATGCGTTTCTTTGCCGCTTCCTTCTCAGCAGCTCTGCACAGGCTGCCTCGGACTGCCAGGCCACCCGCCAAACTTGGGGCACCCGCGCTCCCCGCGCCCCAGTGAGGCCCCAGCCGCAGGGTTCCTGGAGAGCCAATGATCTCCAAAGCTCGGAGCCGCCCGGGCATGCCTGGCCGCCCTGCACCTCCTCCCCGAGGCTGCCTCCTGTCAGGGCGAGCGCCTTTCCTTTCCTTTCTGGGCCCTTGAGCTCCGGAGGCCTCCAGAGTTCAAAGAATTCTCCAGAACCAGCCAAGATGCACATGGGAGTCGGCGTGGGGCTCCCTCTTGCCTCGCGCCAGCCCTCATCTCCACCCCAACGTCAGAGGAAGGCTGGGACTCTCAGGAGGAAGTGGATGGCACATTCGGGAGGGGGCGGGGGCCTCCTCCGGGAGAGGGAGACAAGGACTGAGCAGATATCCAAAGTGCACATTCGTCCCACGTTGCTCCCCAAGCCTCCCCTTCCTCCGATGGAGGACTCGAGTCTTGTTGGCACAGAGGGACCAAGAGCTCAGCTCCAGACCCGAGGCTCTGGGTTCCCAGCCTCAGGCTCCCCCTTGCAATTGGGCCGCAGTTCTGAGAGCAGGCGCTGTCCCCAGTGAGCACTCAGTGAGCGTCCACATCGCTCTTAAAAGAGAGCCGCCATCACCCTCCTGCTATGCCCTGCGGGGGACAGATGGTAAGCAAGGACAGGGGTGGTGAGGCCACCATGCCTGCACATCCAGGGAAAGGCCACCACAGCCTAGGAGACTGGCTTCTCAGAGCCAGTCCGTTAAAATGAGCCCCAGTCAGTGCCTCCCCCTCAGCATGAGGGTCAAGTAATGCTCACCAGACATGCGGGACACAGTCATGGCTGCTGGTGTGTTCACATAATTTCTGTCCTGGTTACTGGTATCTCCCGGTGCCCTGCTCTGGCGGGGACTGTGCTGAGCCTCCTGGGCTGCCCAGCCACATTAGCCTGCGTCCTCTGCCTCGAACAGTCTGGGCTCCCCCGACCCGGCCAGGCAGGTCCTGTGACGACGGTCCCTGCCTCACCGCCACACACCCTTTCCCATCCACCTGGGGAGCCTTTCCCACACCCACGTGGCGTCGGCTCCTTGATAGGCACAGCACACACCGTCTAGTTCTTCAAAACGCTCCCTGTCGTCGGGTGATTACTGTTAGCTACTTTCTCCGAGGTTTAGCCTTCCACGATTCAGTTATACCAAGCATGCTCAAAAATATGAAATGAAAAGTTCTAGAAATAAACAATTCGGAAGTTTTAAATTGCTTGCTTGCTGTTCCAGTAGCTTGTTGGGATCTGTGCTGTTCCACTCTGTCTTGCCAGGGGCGTGAATTGTCCCTCTGCCCAGTGTTTCCACACCGTATATGCTACGCACCTGTTAGTTACTTAGTAACCATCTCAGTTTAGTAGCTGAGCAGGGTTTCAAGTGCTCGTGTTTAACCCTGTGGTCCCAAAGCGTAAAAGAAGTGATGTTGACCATTCAGATGTGCCCAAAGAGAGGCTGAAGCATGCTTTCTTTAAGTGAAAGGGTGAACATTCTCAATAAGGAAAGAGAAAAAGTTGTATGTTGAGTTGCTAAGATCTATAGTCAGACAAAGCTTCTATGCGTGAAGATGGAAAAGGAATCTTCCACTGTTCTTCCCAGAACTGCAAAAGTTAAGATCACAGTGCCTGATAAGTGCTCAGAAGGTTTGGTGCTCTCCGGGAATTCAGGCATCCACTGGGGCTCTTAGCACATACCCCTCCTGGAGAAGGGGATGAAGTGGATTGATGAATGTCCATCACACCAGTCAGACCACTGGCAATTTGGGCAGAGGCTTTACACACAGCCTGGTCACCACTCTTCCACACCCTCATCTAAGATTAGTGACTTGGGGGTGCTCTCTAGAGCCTGGACTACTGATTCTACTAGGGTCTTCACATTTTATCTTTCTCGTCCCCATGGATTGACTGCAAAGACAATCTGGACAGGGCCTAGATGATCCCACCAGTGGTCAGGGTCCTGCCTGGCTGGGTTCAGCTCCTCAGGAAGCCCTTCCATGCCAGCTTCTCCTTCCACAACCTCCCTTCTCCGTGTCCCCAGAGGCAATGTGGGTGACATGGGATGTCACTCACTTGGGGGGTTTCTGCTGGTCTTGAGGCTGCTCTGGAGCATGAAAGCATTCAAATCTGCCCTCTTACACCACAAGGACATGGCAGGCTCCATCCCAAGCCCATCACAGGTGCCCACAGGTTTCTTCCAAGATGCCATTCTGCTTTCTGCAGATGTCACTGCCACTTTGACACTTCTATGTCCAGGGTGGGAGGGTTGTATTGCATGATTCTCCACACCTTTGGAGGCCATCCTCAATACAATTGGACCCATTCATCCTCATTCCTGCTGCATGACTCTTCCCAGCAAAAGCTTTGGACTTCATTGTGCTGAGTTTGACTTGAGCCATGTTGAACTGAACCACATACAGTTACTGAGCTAAGTTTAGCTAGGATGAGTTTAACTGACATAATCCAAACCAAATTGAGTTAAATGGAGCTGACATGGACCAACCCGAGAGGAGTTCGATGAAGTAGCTGTTTATACGGTCTGTACCATGTGTTCTCTGGGGTTCCAGGGGAATACTTGGCCTGAGTCCATTTGGGCTGCCATAACAGAACACCTTGGGCTTCGTCATTTGTAAGCAGAAGTTCCTGTTCAGGAGGCTGGAAGTACAGTTGAAGGAGTGGGCAGATTCAGCGTGTGGTAAAGGCTTTTTCGGCTTCCAAGATGGCGCCTGCTACATATCCTTAGATGGCAGAGGGGCAAATGGGCAATAACTCCCTTGGGCTTCTTTTATAAAGGCTTTAGTCCCATTGGTAAGGGCTCCATCCTCATGGCCTTAGGGCCTTCCAAAGATCCCACCCCCAGAACTGCTGCCCTGGGGATGCTGCTCCAGTGGAAGAATTCTTGGGACATATAAAAAGTCAAACTACATCATTCTGTCCCTGGTTTTGCCATGAATTTTGGAGGGTCACAAACATTTATACTGTGGTGTTGTCCACCCTGGAGAATTGATCCCTGTCACCTGGTTCTGGAGTAAGGGTCACCTTTGCAGAGTCCACACTAGCCACCTAACCCTGAGATCCTGCAGAATTTTACGGCCGCCATCAGTGGCTGGGCTGTCTGGCCTGGGCTTGGGGCCAGCACAGGATTGCTCTCGCTGGGGAATGGCTGATGCGAAAACAATCTGGCAAAGACACAGGAACTGTACGTGTTTGGAGTCACATGTGATGAGATAACACATTGACTCGGAATACTCTCAGAACTCGGAATCCTCCCAGAGAGTTAGGCTCATCTTTCTGCTCCATTTGGGCAAGGCCTGAAGATCCAGGAAAGCCACCCTGAGAATGCGGATGCTATTAGGAGAGTGGTAGGGAGCCACAGTGGGATTTGAAATGGGTGGCTGGGTCACAGGATCTGTGATTTGACCCTTAGAAGCTGCTCTGTTAGCCATAATCTAGGGAATGGTTGGAAGGGATGAGGCTGGAGCCAGATGGGTCGCTAAGATATGCCAGAACTGCCCCAGAAGGAGAGAGCGGGTGGGCTACGTGGGTTCCTGAGTGGCCCTGGGCAAGCACTTCCTCCTAGAAGAAGCATGTGCCCCAGGCAGCCCAGGGCTGCCTGCCTAGTCTCCTTCCCTTCTCTCCAGGGCCTGACAGTCTCCCCAGCTGTACACCTGCCCTCTGAGCCATTCTGCTTTCAGGAGCGATATGGGATGGTCAGCCACAACTTGGGGTATTCACAGAGTTGTGCGATGGTCACTACTAAATTTAGAACACTTTCATCACCCCCAAAAGCAACTCTGCACCCATCAACAGTCACTTCCCGTCCTCCTAACCCCAGCCCTAGGGAATCACCATTTCTATGCATTTGCCTTTTCTGGACATTTCCATATAAATGGAATCCTACACTCTGTGGTCTTTCACGGCTGGCTTCTTTCACTTAGCACAATGTTTCCAAGGTTCATCCATATTGTAGCATGTGCTAGCACTTCATTCTTCTTTAAGACTGAATGGTATTCCACCCTATGGCCAGAGCACATTGTCCATCCGTCAGCTAATGAACGCTTGGGCTGTCTCCACCAATTATGAACAAGGCTGCTGTGAACACTCATTCACAAATTCTTATGTGAGCATCAGTTTTCATTTCTCTCAGGTGTACATACTTGGGAGTGGAATTATTGGTCATGTGCTAAGTCTATGTTGAAAATTTTGAGGACCCACCAGCCTGTCTTCCACAGAGCCACTAGTGGAAGCACTTGTGGCCAGTATGTCAAGGCACAATTTATACTTGTTCCATCGGCATAAGTGGTATGCTGGTCACTGGGAACAGGGATAGGGAAGAGGGTCCAGAGTCTCTTCTACACAGCTGGTGGGAGTTACCAGTGGGGCTACCATTTTGAAAATGTGGCATCACCTTCAAAGTTGAACATTCACATACCTAATGACCAGCAATTGTGTGTCTCAGTATACACCCATGGGAAACTGGCACCTGAACAACCAAGAGTGGACAGAATGAGCATCACAACTCTGTTCACACACCAGCAGGAGGGAAAGCTACACACAAAAGAGAATTTTACACCAGCTAAGACAAGTGAGCCAGAGTGAGAGACAGCCATGCGGGTGAGTGTTGGCAATGCAATACCAAGGAAGAGATTAACACATTTTTTATCAAATCTAAACTACTAAGCATATAGATACATATAGATTTTATAAAATTATATTTTAAAAAAAGACAGCAAGGGGATGTAGCTCAGAGGTAGAGTATTACCCAGCATGCATGAGGTCCTAGGCTCATCCTTGGCACCAAAAAAAAAAAAAAAATCAGTTGGATGTACACAGCATGTATTCAACCAGATGTGGTGGCATGCACCTATGATCCCAGCTACTTGAGGCTGAGATAGAAGGATCATGAGTTTGATGACAGCCTGGGCAACATAGCAAAATGCCATCTCAAAAAAATAAAATAATGTAAATTCAACAAAACATGTATATAACTGTATGCTGAAAATTATAATGTGCCGCCTGCTGAAAGGCATCAAGAAGACTAAATAAATGGAGGGACATACCATGTTCATGGACTAAAAGAATCAAAATAGCAAAAATTTTAAGGCTCCCCAGAACTACCAATAAATCAACATAATTCATAACAAAATCCAAGAAAGGATTTTTCTCAGACATGGAAAAACTCATTCTAAAATGCGTATGAAGAGGCACAAGTTCTAGGATAGCTAAAACACTTTTGAAAAAGAAGAGTTAAGTGAGAGAGATTACAATTTGGATTTGGGGTTTTGTTTCTTGGTACTGAGGATTCAACCCAGGGGTGCTTGACCATGGAGCTACATACCCAACTCTTTTTATTTTTTATTTTGAGTCAGGGTTTCACTTTGTTGCTTAGGCCCTCAAACTTGCAACCCTCCTGCCTCAGCCTTTCTAGTGGCTGGGATTATATACCACTGTAATTTTGCACCCAGCAAAATTACAAGGTCACCAATTTTAAGGCCTTTTCTATAGTAAGGAATCAGGATACTGGCACTGGTGGAGGGCTAATGACAAATCAATGAAAAAGCTGAGAATTCAAAAATGGGCCCACACAAATATGCCCGGCCAACTTTAAGACAAAGGTACAAAAACAGTTTGATGGAGAAGGGTCACCCTTTTCAACACATAGAGCCAGATGGCTCCCACTGTGGTGTATACAGACTGTGGCCTCTTGCGTGGCCAGACAGTCCCCTCTCCAGCCCAGCTCCCCTGGGCAGCATGGGACCCCTGGCTTTGAATTTGACCCATCCAGAAACCAGAGTCCTTCTGGAACCCTGGACTCAGCCCGGGTTGTGTGCCCAACCAGCACTTAATGTGTTTAAGAATGGGGTGGGCAGAGTGGTGACAGGGTACTGTGTGGACGGGCAGTTCGAGCAGCAAATTAACAAACCAGCCAGTGGATGAATGACTGTGGGTGAATTAATGAGCAAGCAAGAGGGACACAAGTCAGAAGATGTACGAATGGATCAGTGCCTGAGTGACATAAGCCCTTTCCTCAGGGCTGACACCCTGCGGCCCAGCCCCAGGGCCATGTGGCTGCTACCTCCCCAGGCAGCATCCCCTCCCTCCCCAGAATGCCCAGGGTCCCCTGCCCTTCCCAAGACGCTTTCCATCTGGGAGGGTTGTGTGTGCTCTCCTGCAGAAGAAGCAGGAACCAAAAGCCCAGAGAGTGGTCCAGCTTGGGCAGGTACATGGCCACCTGGAGCAAAGTCCTAGCCCATTACCTGCAGGGTTTGGCAAGCCAAGGCCTGCATCTTGCCCCCCATGCCCACTAGCCAGCTCCTGTGTCAGTTTCCAGGAAGAGACACCTGGCCACCTTCCCAGGCACACTTAGTGAGGAGAGAAGAACACACCCTGTGAAAGGATCCAACAGACACTTTCCTCTGTCTGTTGAGAGACCAGCTGTCATCTCTGTTCAGCAAGGAGGCCAGGTAGCCAGGGCTGTCCCCAGAGTGGTGGCCAGCCCACACCATGGCCTGAGCAGAGCTGGGAAGGGACAGGTGCTCCTGAGCCCTGACTCTCTGGCCTGGCCAGGTCAGGGCTGTGTGGTGTGAAGACCCCAGGCTGCTCTGGAGCGTTGGCCGGGGTGAGGACAGTGGTGTCTGGAGGCTTCTGGAGTGGTCACTGGGATCTGAGATACCCTGGGTGTTGTCACTGCTTGAAGGCCATGCCCTGTCCTTGGAAGTCATACACACAGGCTCCCAAAGCCCTAGCCCCAGCTCAGGAGGAGCCCTTTGCAGAGAAGGGTCTGTGGAGACTTCCTAGCGGGCAGTTAGGAGTGACAGAGGACAGAGTGACGTCCTCTGGGCAGGCCAGGCTGGGAGGAGCAGGGAAGCCTCAGGGCTGTAATTCGTCTGTCTTAACGTCTGTGTGTCTGGTGTTGCCGTGAAGAACTCCGGCACGCGCTCTCCTGGTGCTCCGAAGGCCGGAGCCTCTCTGCCTTGCTCTCAGTCCCAACCTGACTCCCCGGTGTGTCGTGGGGACCCAGCTCCTCCTCATTCCTGCGGGTCCTGCTTGCTCTGGCACATTACTGACAAGAGCAGTCTTCCCCATCCATTGCAGCGGCCCAGGCTGTGGGCAAGGGGCCACCTGTGTGTGTCTGTCCCTCACCATGTTCTCTGTCCCCGGCCAGCACCACTCTTTGCATGGAGATCTTTCCCTTTCCTTCCCTCCCCTTGGAGTGTGTGCGAGCCTCGTGCCGCAAGCGCCCCACGGCTGGAGCTTGGAGCTGTGGCCCTGCGTCTTCCCGCTCTGCTGTTCTCCAGGATCACATGGCTGCTCCTGGCCTCCTCATTTCCTTAATATTTTAGGATCAGCACCGTCGTAAAAGCAGTCTGGAGCTGACCAGAGTCCATGCCCTGATTGGGGAAGTCGTCTTCTGAACACCAAGTCTGTCACCTGAACATGTCATGACCCTCCACGGTCTTGACCCTCCACAGAAGCCTTGTGCTCTGCAGAATGGAGGCCTGGCTCATCTCTAAGTGGATTTATTCCTGGGTGTCTTATGGGTCTTGATACTTGTATAATTGACTTCTTTTTTATTTCATGCTCTAACTGTTTGTTACCAGCAAAGAGAAATATAAGTGACTGTTACAGATGATCCTTAAAACCAGAATCCTGGCTAAATCCGTTTGTCAATTCCAGCAGCTTCTCTGAGGATTCCGGTGCATTTTCCCACACGATTGCATCATTTCCAAACAACGGCAGTTCCGCTCTTCTCTGTGCCACCGTCACTGGACTCCTTCCCCCACCTTGACACACAGGCTGGGGCTTCTGGACAACATTAAGTCAGTGGTGAGCGCCAATGTCCTCGCTCTGCCCCCGACCCGGGAGCCAAGTGTCTGACGCTGACGTTCAGGGCGATGTGTGCTTAGGGCTTGGTTGGTCGGTTTGTTTGCCTTCGTTTCTTCAGTTCCTTGCTTTTCTGTTGTTTTAGATAATGCGTTTCCTTCTACTCCTCGTGCGCATAGGGCTATGTTTTTATTCAGCTTGGGTCTTGAATTTTATCAAATGCTTTTCTGCACCTTTGAGCTGATGGTAGGTTCTCCCTGGCTCTGCTGACGTGGCGAGCGGTGCTGGTCTCCAGCCTCGACCCGCCTCCCACAGCCAGGCCGCTCCTCGGTCTTCCTGCAGCGCGGGTCCAGCTCACTGGTGTCACGTCCGGACGTTTACGTTTAGTCCCAGGAGGGTTCGACCTTCAGTTCTCTTTCTCAAACACCCTTGTCAGACGTGGACATCAAGGTCATACCACCTCATAAAAGTCCTCTGAGCAGATTTGTATGAAATTGGTATTATTTCTTCCTTAACTCTTGGGAGGAACCTACAGGCAGAGTCGCCAAGACTTTGAGCCTTCTCTGTGAGATTAAAATTCCCAGTTTAATTTAATTAATATTGGACAATTGATTTTTTTTTTTTTTTTTTTTTTGAACCAGGGATTGAACTCAGGGACACTCGGCCACTGAGCCACATCCCCAGCCCTATTTTGTATTTTATTTAGAGACAGGGTCTCACTGAGTTGCTAAGGGCCTTGCTAAGTTGCTGAGGCTGGCTTTGAACTTGCGGTCCTCCTGGCTCAGCCTCCCAAGTCGCTTGGATTACAGACGTGGGCCACCACGCCCGGCCAACAATTGATATTTTTATTTCTCCTGTTTTGCTTTTTAAATTTTTTCTTTTTGTAGATGGACATGATACCTTCATTTTATTTGTTTATTTTTATGCGCTGCTCAGGATGGAACCCAGTGCCTCCTACGTGCCAGGCAGGCGCTCTGCCCCTGAGCCCCAGCCCAGCCCCTCTCCTATTTTCTTTTTACAGATTGTGTGTTTGATGAATGGATCTATTCTATCTAAATTATCAAAATTCTCCCTGTCCGTATCCTCTGAACAGGTTTTCTAATGTCTCTGGATCCATAGTTCCCATTTCATGTGCGGCACCTGCCATCGCACACTCCATCAATCTTGCTAAGAGTTTATCGATTTTTTAGCCTCTTCAAAGAACCAAATTCTGGCCAAATTCTCCTCAAATATAATGTCCACTTTCTATTTCATCTCTTTATGCTCTTACCTTTAGTATCTCTTTCTTTCAACTTTGCACTTACATTTGTGATGCTTTCAGCTTCAGGAGATGAGACCCTCCTCCCTGCTTCTCTAGGAGACCCTCTCTCCGCTCCTGTTTCTCCAGGCCTCAAACACTTACTTTGCTGTAATTTTGGATATGCTACACTTTTTATTATTCAATTAAAACAATCTTCTAATTCATATCAGATCTTTTTCTTCGACCCTTAACTTATTTAGTGTTTTATTTCCAAAACACTCGGGGATTTTCTAGTTTCCTACTCACCTGTTTTAATTGACTTCTAGCTTCGTGTCACAGCGGTCAGAGAATCTGCTAACCGTGACTTGGTTCTCAGAGTGTACGGGGACCTGCTTTGCAAACCTTGGGTCTGGTGTCCGGGGTCACTATGTTCTGTGTGCTCCTGGGAGGCCTGTGTGGCCTTCAGTTATAGGGGCCCCTCCTCCACGGGGGCCCCTGGAGCTATTCGCCTCTGTCTCTTGGGGTGCTTCTCTGCTGGTTACGGGTGAGCTGTGGTTGTGAATTCTCTTTCACGTTTCCAGTCTGCTGCTCGGCTCTCTGTGTTTAGAGGTCATGTATATAGGTGCGTGCAGACTTAGCATTGATCTCTTCTGCTGACCTAATGCTTTATAATTGTGAGCTGTTCTTCTTTATCTCTAATAAGGCTTCAGGTCTGCTTGGTCTGATGCTAGTTCACCAATACCAGTTTTCATTTAGCTGTACTATGATACAAGTTTTCTATTCTTTTACCATCAATCTTTTTGTCTTTCTATTTTTTTGGTGTGGGGTGCATGGAATTGAATTCAGTGGCACTCAACCCCTGAACCACATCCCCATACCAATTTCGTATTTTTATTTTTAATTTTAAACTTTTTGTAAATTTTTTTTTAGTTGTTGATGGACCTTTATTTTTTATTCATTTCTTTATATGTAGTGCTAAGAATCAAACCCAGTGCTTCACTCGTGAGAAGCAAGAGCTCCACCACTGAGCCACATCCCCAGCCCTGTTTTGTATCTTATTTAGACACAGGGTCTCACTGAGCTGCTTAGCACCTCACTGTTCCTGAGGCTGGCTTTGAACTCGAGATCCTCCTGCCTCAGCCTCCCTGAAGGACATCTCTGTAGTCGTTTGTAATCCTGCTTGATGATCCTGATTGGAATTCAGTCCGTTGACAGTGCGTGCCGTCCACTGTCTCAGCATCTTTCTCCTGTGCTCCGTCTCTTTCTCTGACTCTGTTTCCTGACCAGGCTCCATTGCCATTGTCCTCCAGCTTGTGGGCATGCTTCTGTTCTAGAATTTCCATTTTGCATGAGTATATAGTTTTCCTCTCTCTGTTGAAATTCCCCGACTTCTCCTGTTTCCTTGAGCCTATTTGTCCAGGTTACTTTGAAGCTCTCCGAGAACAACCATCCACTTGCCCACAAGCTGTGGATCAGTGGTTCAGGCTGCTCAGTGGAGATTCACTTGGGCTTGCCATGCAGCAGTGCTCGCGTGGCCACTGGTGGCTTCGGCCTCAGGTGTCCGGAGCTCAGGACTATCAGGGCTCTCCTTCCACTCTCCTTCACACGGGTTTTCCAGCAGACTCAGTCAGACTTGTCCAAGAGCCAGCAGCATTCTAAGAGGGTAAATGAAACCACAAGGCCTCCCAAGGACAAAGCTCATGCAAATGGGCCCGAGTGGAAATAGACTCAAGTCCTCAGTGGAGGACTTGCGAAGGCTCAGTGCCCACCGCCAGCCCGCTTACCACGGCCCTGCCTGTGACCTCCACATTCCTCCTCAGTGCGAAGTTCATGCACCCCTGCAAGACTCCCAGTTGCAGGGGGCACCCTGCTGCAGGGCCAATGTCTTGCAGTCCGCCTCTTACTCCACACAGTGCCTGGGCCCAAAATCAGTGCCGTGTGTTTTCAGAGATGGATATCACAGATCCTAATTTCTCTATCAGTTATCTGTTGCTACATCACAAACCACAGATAAATATAGTGGTTTCACACAATTGTTTTCTTTGCTTACAACTCTGTGGGTGAGGAATTTGGACTTGGCTCAACGGGGAGGTGGTTCTGCCAGCTTTGCTTGGGGTGACTCAGCTCCAGTCATCTGGCAGCTTCCGTGGGGCTGGATGGTTGGAGACAGCATCTCTCACAGGTCTGCAGGTTGGTGCTGGCTGTTGGTCAGGGCACCTCTGCTCTCACAAGGCTCCTCCAGCGCCGGAGCTCAGGTTTGCTCACCTAGCCGTGATCCAAGAGCGAGCGCGCGACACACAGCATGACCTTCCCACCACTCTGACAGTCACATTAGGTCACAAAGCCAGTCCAAATCCAAGTCACAGGAAAACAGACTCCTCTCTTTTTGGGAGGAGCTACAAGAAGTCAAGGCTCCTCAATGTGCCATAACTTCAGATCTATTTCTAAAGTCTGTTTTTTCCCTTGATTTTCAATCTTTCATGTGTGAAAAGCAAATGCCAAAGCCTTGCTGATATTAACCCTCCACAGGATTTTCTCTCGGCCTGCAGGGAACTCCTGGCCAGGGTAGTTTGCTCCAGTCAGGGCTGAGATAGTTGGGACTTAACTGAGATGGTGGGGGTCTGAGTGCCAGGATGCTCTCAGAGACGTGAGCCTGTGGAGGGCTCTGCTCTGCTTTGCCCCCTCCTGGCAGCTGCCTTTCCTCTGCTTCTCCAAATCTTACCCACATGGACAGATCGGGAATTCACAGAGGCTTCCAGGGAAATTGTGTGAAAGGGCACCTACTGGTAGCCTCTGTCCGCCAGGATCGCGTCTGCTCATCTCCTGGCATCTTGGTGGCCCTGGACTCCACTGGTTTTCTCGTAGCCTAGTGGCCTGGGTGTCCTGTGTGCAGATTTCCCACAAGGAGGAGGACACGGAGCTGGAGTGTGGGCTCACCCAGGCTGTCCCCTCCTACTGGAATCTTGGCTCTTTGAGTCTTGCACTCTCTGAAGCCGTCCAGCGGCCACCTGGGGTTTACTCTGGTAAATCAGCACAGCAAATGGCCAACAGGCAGTCTGGTCAGGAACAAGCCTCGTGGTCAGAAGGAAACTCCCATGAGCTCCACATACTCTTTCTTCCCTGTGCGCACATACGGGAGCTCACGTTTCCGTTATCCATGGCATTTCTTGAAGGAACTTCATTTCTAGAAGGAACTTTAGAGTGACCCAGTGCCATGCCCTGTGCAGAGTGGCCCAGGTGGAAATGCTCCTTCCGTGCTTGTCTCCGCCTTTCCAAGGCCTGCCTGCTAGCGAGGCTCGGAACGTGGCCGCCATCGGGGGTCTTGGGCCTCCAGGAAGGAAGTTCCCTTTACTCTGCTGTGAGTGGGAGGCACAGCCTTGTAGAGTGGAAGCTCTGACTCCACCCGCTTCTGAGTGATGAACAGAAAGGGCCCTCTTCCCAGTCACCAGGGAGGTGAGCCCATTCACCTTTCAAAACTCCTGCCCGGCCTTCCCGTGAGCCCCGGGACTTGAACATTCTCCTGGTTTCTGGAGGGTCTGTCCATGGGCAGCAGGGCCACTGACACCTCTCACAGAATGCCCAGGATGTCCAGCAGAGATGGCCACTCACGCCCTCCTCTCCACTCTTCACCACAGGCTCCGGGAGCACCATCGGGCCACCATCAAGGTCATTCGACGTATGCAGTACTTTGTGGCCAAGAAGAAGTTCCAGGTGAGCCCTGTGCCAAGCTGCCGGCACTCAGCCTGCCCCACACAGCCGGCGCAGTGGCACAAGCCCCTCCAGGACTCTCTCCTGCCCACAGCGGGGGCTGCCAAGGCCTCACCTGCCAGCTGCACAGGCACAGCCGTGCAGGGCCACTCACCCTCACCCCCTGCGAGGACGTCACTGTCGTCCCTGGCAGTCCTTTCTCACCAGTAGGCTGGCCCAGGACACGTCCATCTAGGCCTGGCCTGGGCACCCCTGGGCATTCACGCAGCCTCCCTCATCACTGGCTGGAAGGTGGCAGCCCCGCAGACGTACTCCATTTGCCCGCTTGTGGGTCATGCAAGGCTGCCTTAGCTAGTGACAAGCCAATGCCACCGGAGTGACCCAGAGACAGCAGTCTGCCCAAAGTCACTCAGGCAGCAAACTTCCCCAGCACCCGCCCTTCACTGTGGAGGTCTGCAGAGGCAGCAGTCCTGACCTGATCCATTAGGGGGTCTCCCAGCTGCCAGGACCCCGGGGTGGGGGTGTCCCCAGGGGAATGCAGCTGGGGGCAGGCTGGCTTCTCCTCTGCTGGGTGGGTGGGGACAGTGCTTGGCTGGAGCCGAGGGAGGGGGCTTACAGCTCACTGAGATCGTGTGCAGACATAGCCCGCGGGCACCCGCGTGCTCATCCTCTGCCCAGAGGCCCTCATTTTCAAGCAGGGGAGGCTGTGTGACTTCCAGAGCCCTCAGAACAGTCACAGTGGGGGCCCTGCTTCTAGCTCCAAGCCACAGGGGTGACAAAGACTCACTTACAGTCCCCCCAGTAGACCTCCTGCCCCTGGGCCGCAGCAGCATGGTCTCTGCTCCAGACCCCCCCCAACCCTGGGCTCCCGTCTCCATCAGCAGTGGAACAGGGTTGGCACCAGGAGGCTCACGGCCTCCTGAAGGCCTCGCCCAGCAGCCCGGTCAGCATCACCTCATGCTGTCCCTAGCCCCAGAGCAGCCCTGGGCCCGAGGCTCACACTGCGAGGAGCTCTTCCCACCATTCTGCAGCATGCAGACCCTCAACCTGGGCGCGGGCCCTGCCTGAGGGACAGGCAGTGCGCATAGGTGACTGTGTGTCAGGGGCACTCTGCTGCCACCCATCTGCTGCCCCTCCTTGGGGTGTCCATGGCCCCACTGGGCCCCAAGCTCCTGCAAGACCCGGGACTTCTCATTGTCAAAATGAAGAGTGTCCACTCTCACCAGGATCGGGAAGTGTGCCCGGGGATGCTCGGGAGAGACCCACGGATGCCCATGGATGAGGGGCGTGGCGATGACGTGCGGCTCCCCTGCACAGAGGGCACAGAGGGCCCTCAGTCCTGGCTGCCGGGCAGGAACCATGCAGGGCACCGGTGGGGAATGGGCTGCAGGAAGCCCCTTGGAAATCAGGCGCAGGCAGGACAGTCCCCAAGAGCAAAGGAATGGCCAGGGTGCATCCCCCCTGCTGAGAAGCCGCTTGGAAGTGACGGCTCAAGTCACCAACTTCACGCTGGTGAAGCAAAGGGCTCTGAGGATGCCACCAGGGCAATGATGGTCCCCAGCCTGAGACTGCACTTCTGTGGGTGCAGTGTAGGCCCACCGCCCAGAGGAGCCCAGGACCTCCCTGGGATTGTGGGACTGTGCTGGGGTGGGCACGGGCTTCCTGGGGGTCACTTCGTGGTTCCGGGAAGGCCCACTTGAGACGGAGAGGTCAACTGCAGTGACACAGTTGGTGCAGGGCCCAGAGGAGTGGCCAAGAGCCCTGCACCTCCTTCCAGGCCGCGGTCCCCTCTCCTGCTCAGGACCCTGGCCCAGGTCCTTGGAGTGGCCCAAGAAGCTTCCAGAACAGGCTGGGAAACACCTACCTCCAGCTCTCTGCTTCCCACTGGCACCCAAGGCCCAGGGGAGCCTTGAATAAACCAGGCAGCGGCAGAACCTTCGAGCAAGGGTGGGACTGGGCACCTTCCTGGGCTGGAGCTCATGCTGGAGGCCTTCGGGGGTGAGGAGTGAGTGGGGAGGAGGGAGCGCTTGACAGGAAGGAGTTTGTGGGGCTCCGCTGTCCCGGCCAGGCCAGTTCTTGGGATGCCTTTACTTCCCCATCAGCCAGTCTGCCCACCTGCACCCCACCTACCCCAGCTGGCCTTCAGCTGCAAGAGTGGCGGTCGACGCCCCTGCCTGCCTTGCCAGCCGATAAGCCCCAGCCAGCGCCCCTATGTCTGGCGGAGGAGCCAGAGCCTCTTAGCCTTTGAGTTTGCCTTGAATGCCCGCCGTCCGCTGCCGATCTGTCTGGACAGGCTGGCCTATCTCTGACTCCTGCTACAGCCAGGGGACGTTAGATCTGCAGAAAATCTGAGGTGGTCTCTCTAGCCAGGCAGCCACTTGACAGGCCCCACAAGCCCTGAGCAGACCCTGGGGGAAGCTCGGCAGCTCTAAGATAAGCCTCAGCTGGCCTGGGATGCCACTGGCCGTGGGGAGTCACTGGGGCACGGCTGACCCTTCTTAGTCCCTGCTCACGAGCCCTGCCCCATCCTGCCTCCTGTTGCACGTGGCTCTGCAGAAGCTCCTGATGGACGTTCACACACTCCTAGACGCAGTGACCCACAGGCTCCCAGGCAGCTGGGGACCAGCACAAGCACCTGCCCCAGCCCAAGACCAGACCCGCAGCACCTTGAGCCCTGGACCTAGCAGTCCCTGGCCTCCCCTCCCCTCTCTCACCCCAGCTCACCGGGCTGAACTTCCCAGCTGGCCACCTGACTCCAAGTCACCATCACTGCGTGCTAGGGAGAGGCGCAGGCCCTGGCTCAGCCACAGCCCCTCTGACTCTGGCGAGGCCCTGGGGCCAAGTTCCCTGAGCTTTCTGACCTGACATCTATTTACATCATTCCCTCCTTGTCAGGCAGAACGAGGTGGAGCTCAGCATCCTGTCCTCCAGAAAAGAGGAGCAAGGCCCAGCATCCCATCTTCCAGAGGGAGGAACAAAACTTAGTATCTCGTCCAGTAGAAGAGGGGTCAGGGCTTAGCATCCCATCTTATAGAAGGAAGCTAGCCGGGCTTAGCCTCCCCATTTTACAGAAAGAGAAACTAAAACCCAGGGCAGCATTAATAGCCTACACCCAAGTGCAGTCAAGCTGAGTATGTGCAGGATGTCCTGCCTGGGGTCCCACACACGCCTGACCCATGATGGGCCTTGGTGTTCAGGCAGGTGAGGCAGGTGGTCCTGGTGCCCATGGTGGCCCCAGCAGTGGCAGGCCCCTCTCAAGACTCAGCTGTGTTGAAAGGAAGCAGGCTCCCCTCTGCTTTTCCAGTGTCAGGCCTCGTAGTTGGGGTTCCAAGGAAGGCGGGGTGATTCTGGCCAGGGCCCTGCCTGCTTGGTGTCATGTGGAGGACAGGGGACTGGACTTTGGGGCCCATGCTCTGGTAGGTAGGAGGCCTCTGCCCTGCCTAGGGAGTCCTGGGGTCCAGCACTGTGTTGCGGGGTCATGAAAACTCTGCCAAGCCTCCCACATTGTGGTGGAAGCCCTGGGCGTGTCAGAGTGTGCACAGAGCTGAGGGACCCAGACACCTGAGGCAGGACACTCCCTCAGGGCTCCCCATCTTTCTGGGCAGGCAGGAGTGGTCCCCCTCCTAGGTGAGGGTGGCTCTGGTCTCTGGAGTGGGCCACAAGAAGAGCCTCGGTGGGGGCAGGGAGCACACATCCCAGGCACCAGTCCAGACCCTCACCCGTCCTCTGCCCTTCTGCCCCCAGCAGGCCCACCCTGCCCCATGGGGCTGTCGGCCTGTGTCCAGGACCTGCGTGCCCTGCGGAAGGCAGCAATCCCAGCTCCTTGCAGATGGAGCCACTGGGGTGGTGCAGAGGCCGCCGGGCCCCAGCCAGTCTCCCTGCAGTCCTCGGGACGGAGAGCTGTGCCTTGGTTGTGTGCCCAAAGCTTCTGGGGCTCCCTGAGCCTGGCCCGGCCTCGCTCCTGCTGCCTGGGCGAGACCCTCAGCTTAAGGGCTTGACAACACAAGGAGCTTCATTTTCTTGTCGTCAGTTCTGTTGATGTCACCTGAGCCCCAAGCCTGGGGTTACCTACCTTATCCCCCCCAGTCCCAGGCCTGCTGTGGGAACCCAGGCAGATGCCTGCACCCTCAATCAGGCCACCTGTCCACTGAGTGTGCTTCTGCCGGTCACTGAGCACTGCCTGGGAAGGGCATGTGGCGGGCCACCTTGCCACCCTGAGAGCTGCGAGTGTGTCACGGGTCAGTCTGGGGCCTGGGTATGCCGTGACGGGCCAGGTTCCCCAGTCTCCAGGGCTCGAACCTTGCAATGGCACAGCCTGCTTCCGGCCTGTCCTTCTCTGCCCATCACCACCTGCATGGAGAGCTGAGTGACAGGCATAGGGGATGTGACTCATGTCTTTCTGGCCTGCAGCAAGCAAGGAAGCCCTATGACGTGCGGGACGTCATCGAGCAGTACTCTCAGGGACACCTCAACCTCATGGTGCGCATCAAAGAGCTGCAGAGAAGGTGGGCACAGCTGGGGTCCTGGGTAGGGTCGTCACCATGCTGCATCTGGCCCAGCCAGCCCTGCCTCAGCCTCACGGCAGGTGAGGGCTGTTCCCTTGGCTGGTCCCAGTGGGTAAAGAGGCTTGAGCTCTCCCCAAGACCTACCCCCAGGGTCTCCCCTATTCACAGGTCTGACCACCTGGGGGCCTGCCTGTCACTGGGCCTGGAGCTGAAGACCTGGGAGTTGCAAGTCGGCACACTCTGGGCTTCCGGCTCGGATCCTTTCCGTGGAAGCAGAGTGGTCCCTAAGGGCAGCACAGTTTAAACCCTAGTGGGCTAACCTGGGAACCTCACTCAGTGTGTTCCAGGGTCCAGCTCAGAGAATGGGTCTCTCCCAGTCACCAATAGGGCCAGGGTTCAGGGCCCCCTATCACTGACTCCACTTGCCCCCGCAGGGTAGAAGTCTAGGGGATAACCAGTTGCTGCCCCTCTTCTCTGAGCTTCCTGCCAGGCTCTCAGGCATGTGTCTCTGGGGCTCAGAGCCTCCTGGCAGGCCTTAGGGTGGTGTCATCGGGCGTCCAGAGTGGGTGAGTGGTCATCTTGCTGGGCACATCAGCCCATCCACCCCCCACATGGGCGTCCACATGGCGCCTGGGCCAAGTGTGAGCTGGTCTCCATCTCCTTCCCTCCCAGGCTGGACCAGTCCATCGGAAAGCCCTCCCTGTTCATCCCTGTCTCAGGTGGGTTTCTCCATCGAGCCTCTGGATGAGGCAACCCCTCCAGACCCCCCTCAACCCTCTGTGCCCCCCACCTCTCCTCGTTGTCAGAACCCGCTGCGGGAGGTGGAGTGAGAGCCAGGGACGGGGCAGGAAGGCCATGCCCTGTGCACAGTGGCTCTGGGCACACCACCCAGGAACTTTCTGGTTGTGACACCCCACCTGGGTGCTTCAAGTGACAAACTTCCAGGCACTGAAGCCAGGACCTGGTGTGGACATGTGCTCTGAGGGCCACTTTTCAGAGGGGGCCAGGGAAGATGGGGTCCCACCAGTGGGGGTGTCACACCAGGGGAGGACAGGGCAAGGCCTGTTCCTCAGGGTGACCACAGCCTGGACCTCACACGAGGGCTGGGGTGCCACTGGGCCAGCAGGCATTCCCAGCCTCGTGGGGCCCAGTGTCATACCAGCGCTGCAGCCCTGGGCAAGGTCTCCCGGAGGTCATGGAGCTGGGGAGACAGGACGGAGTCAGGGGCACAGCAGCCCTGGTGGTCTCCACTGAGTGCGCTGAATGACATCCGCGAGGGTTCAGAACTTTGGACCCCCTGTGACCCAGCCCTGCTCCCTGAGGCAGTTGAGGGGCCCTTGCCCTCCCCACCCTCACGCCTCCCTGATCTCCATGCTTCACCCCCTAGAGAAGAGCAAGGACCGCGGCAGCAACACCATTGGTGCCCGCCTGAACCGAGTGGAAGACAAGGTAGGCTGAGCGCCAGGCTTTCGGGCGCCACGGCCACGCCTGAGCCCAGGGCTGGCTGTGGTCAGGAGGCATCCCCGCCCTCCCTTGCACTCACTGAGCGTCCGGTGCCCTGGCCGGAGCGCAGGCCAGGCTGGTGGCTTGTCCTCTGGCATGGAGCATCTTTGCTGGCAAGTGGCAGCCAGTGCCCACCAGCCCCTCCCTGGAGGTCCTGAGGTCCGAATTAGAGGAGGGTGTACAGTGCGGCCCCACTACGTGCCGCTCCTCAGCCCGTGGCCGTGCGCGCTCTGGAAGGCAGGATGGAGAGACCTCAAGGTCAGGCACGCTGCGCCTTCACCATGACCCTGCTCTCTCCTGCATCTGTTGAGGTCTGCTCTGTGCTCCGAGAGCCCCCCGAGGCTGCCCAGGTGGAGGGGCGGCAGGAGCCCGCCTGACCCTACCATCCCCTGGCCCCAGCCGTCTGCGCCTTCCTTTGGGCAGGGCTCCGGAGAACCCAGCTGAGGCAGGTTCAGAGCTGGGGCCACCCTCTGCTTAGCCTGGACCCGACGGCATTGAGGGGGGTCAACTCAGGATGGAATGGTGGGCTGTCCTGGCCGCACCCACCCAGGCCACCTTCAGCCCCCACTATAGGGTCCTAACTAGAAACAGGGGTGTTCAGGTGGAGAATAGGGCCTGGGGCAAGGCCCACACAGGCCGGGTCACTGGGACACCTCTGCCCACCAGACTCTGCCTGTCCCCTGGCCTCTCTGCAGGGTGGCGGGAACCACGGGAGGTTCTGAGCTGCGGGAGGGCCTTTCTCAGGCCGTGGCCCCCTGCGGCTCCACTTTGAAGTCTCTGTAGTTGAGGCGGGCTGTTATCTTGCCAGAGAGCTCATGTCTGTCTACATGGATTTTATCTGAAAGTAACTGAGAAGCTAAAAATAGAGGAATTTTGGTCGGGCAGGGAGGGCGACTGCTCGGTTGCCTTGGCAACAACAGGCTCTGGCCTTCTCCCAATCTGGGCTACAGCTGGGTGGTGGGGCAAGGCACATCCCACGCAGGACACTCTCCATCCTGCTCTGCCCACTCCCAGGCCCAGGGGCCTGCAGCCTGTCCCCTCCCCACCTGGTATAAGCTGCCCCTGGCCCAGAGTGGCCTTGGGGCCCCAAGACAGTAAATGGAGCACAGAGGGAGAGGGAAGGCCAGACTTCAGGTACCCACCGGGACCCAGCCCCTGGCTTGTTGTGCTGGGCTGTACATTCCCAACACCCAAGCCCCTCTGGAGGGCCTGGTCACCCTGAAGCAACTCAGGCCTAAGTGTGGTGATCCTGTGGCCTTTGCCAGGTAGCTGGCCCAGCAGGAGATGGCCTCCTCCAGCAAGATGGGAACTGAAGTCCAGAAGTGGAGGGCTCCCCAGGGTCCGGCTCAGAGCCTCAGGAGCCATACGTGAGCCAGGCCTGGCCTTCCCGTTCCCTCTTGGCACGTGGGCCCTGTGACTTGGGCTGGTACGCCAGTGCAGTGGGCCTTGCGTCCTGTGTGGAGGTGGGCTGGGCACTTCCACACCTTGGTGGAAGCCAGGGTGGAGCCAGGAAATGGCCCCAGCCCCGTGAGCATCCTAGTCGGGGCAGTCGTGGCGGCCTCCTTGATGGCACAGCTGGGCCCCTGGCCACGTGTCTTCCACCTCAGAAGCCCTGCGAGCTACCCCACTGTCACCGTTCCCAGAGGAGCCTCCCAGTTTCCGCCCAGACCTAGTTCCAGCCTTTCCCCACAGTTCAGGTCTTTCTTGTGGCTCTGCTGCCTGCCCCATAAGACAGGCCACCCCTTAAGCCTGGACGAAGAGCCTGGTGTCCTCTGGGAGTGACAGTGGGTGGCAGATAGCATCTTCCGAGAAGTCCCCCTGCCCAGGCTAAGCCACGGTCAGCCAGCAGCCTGCTGGGGTCTGAGAATGAAGGTGAAGCCCTCCATTGACCAAGGCCAGGGCGGTGGGCTGAGGCGGGGCCAGTGCTGGCCTTGGGGTGCAGAATTGTGAGCCGGTTTCATCAGGTCTGAACAGCAAAGGCTCTGCCCTTCCAGAGTCCCTGGTCCCTGGGGCGAGGCTCAGGAACAAAGCTGGGGCGTGCCTCGCCGTGGGCCCGAGCCCGGCTGCTGGGAGATCCCGGCAGGCGCAGGGCACGGGCACACTGTGTTGCCTCCTGTGCTTGGGGGCCAGTCGGGTCCAAGGGGCGTCCCCTGCCCAGGGCTTCCAAGGCAGCAAGCAGCACCCCCATTGCCTGGGAGCCTCAGCCCCTCCCCAGGGCCTAACTGGGACCCCAGTTGTCTGTCAAGGGGCTGCAGAGGGGCGCTGACCTGAGCAGAGGCAGCAACCAACCGACATTGGCTCGGCTGATGGCAGCCTGCCCAGGCCATCCCCTGCCAGTGACCGCTGCCCCCGTGGGGACAGACCCTGGGAAAGGGCTTTGCTGGGCCCAGAGGGCACAGTGGCAGGGCCTGGGCCCCACGTTATCGCAGTTATCAGTGCGGTCATCGGGACCATAAACAACTCAAGCGCAATCCTGCTGACCTCGGGATGGAGCCGACAGGAAATCCCTCCGAGCCTGGTGGGTCCACAGCGGAGCTGGTGCCAGCCAGCCTGGCCAGTCCCAGCCAGAGCCCCTGGACCTTCCCCACCAGGGCCTGCCCCTCACCCCCACCCCAGCAGACTGGCTGTGGAGCCAGAGGGGTCAAGGCTCAGCTCAGCTCAGCTCCTCAGCTCTGAAGTGGGCCGGAGGAGTGGGGCAAGGCCTTTGGGACTCTCAGCTGGCTGGTCCCCACTCTGGAGGACAGGGAGGCCAGCTTATTCAGTGCATCTCAATGGCCAGGAGCCCCTCCTCCCTTATGGCTGGCTGGGGACCCACGCTGGGGATGTGCAGGTCCTACGCAGAGTCCCACTCATCCTGCAGGACACCCCATCCCTGCTCACTGTCCACCTCTGCATATGGCCTGACTCTCCAGGCTCTGTCTCACGTGCCCACCCCACACCCAGCTCAGAAACCTCTCACGCCCATGTCCTCGCCCGCTGGCCTCCCTTCCTGTGAACGGGAGGTTTGCACTGGGCGTGGAAGTGACTGCCTCCCGCCTCACCAGCTCCCCCTCCGCCCACGTCTCCTGTGCTCTGGGGGCTCCTGCTTGCCCAGATAAGTCTTCTTTAGCAGGTTAGTTAGGTGAAGAACGGGTCCCCAAGGAGGCCGCAGACGGGGTCAGGAATAGGTGAGGTCCAGAGAGGGAAAGCGGGTTTGGTAAATGCAAGGGTCCCTCTAAACTAGTGCAGAGGGCCAGTGGTGGTGAGGAGCAGGGGGACCTTCCGTGGGCTGTGGCGGTGGTCAGGGGAAGGGGGTCCCCTAGGGCTTCTCCAGAGCCCCCTGGGTTCCTGGGCAGTACGAGGGCCGCTGAACAAGGGTACCCCAGGCTGGGGGCCCCACCGCCAGCCCTCTGCTGAATTGTGCTCCCACAAGGGGTGTCTGTCCCAGGTGCTGCCACTCTACCCCTACTCCAGAGCCACTGTGCCCACAGGCCTGCAAGCCGACCCCAGGCATTGCATTCCCAGGGCGCCCTGTGACCCAGAGCCACCTCCATGCTGCCTGCACTGGCCCTCCAGCCCCGTGTGCTGCCGAGCCAGGCTTCACCTGCCTTGCTTGGATTACTTATCAAGTTGTCCCGGCGAGTCCAGCCTCCCAGGCCCCCAGCCCTGGCCTTCCATGGGTCTTCCTGAGCTCTGCCGAAATGCGAAATGCGAAATGCGAAATGCGCGGCTGGCGTTTGCTCAGACGCCTGCACGGATGTTTCTGCGGGGCTCTGGCCGTGGGCTGACCTGGCCGTGGGCTGGCCTGGCCGGGTTTGGCCTCAAGTGACGTGAGCTCGCACGCCGCTCTGCTCTTCCTGCACGGGGACCTCTCGTGCGGGGCTGGACTCTGGGCGTCTCGACTGTCTGGTGGGACTCGAGGCCCAGCCGCCCAGGCCAGCTGCCTGCCGGGTGGCGCTCCCTGACCGCTGGTCTGACGACGAAGGGTTCGGGACTGTTGGAGCTTTCTGTTTGCTCTGGTGTCGGTTTCCATAGGCGCTCTTTCCCGGGACCTCGCACCCTCGTCCTGGTTGTCACGGGGATTGGTGTTCATGGTCCCCCGTCACCAGCCTCGGGGTCCTCGGATCTTTTAATATTCCCGGCTCTGTCTGCGCCTTCGCTTTTGCCCTCAGGTGCCAAGGCTGCCAGACATGTGCCCATTTTCTCAGTATTTTCAGCAAACTTGTGGCTGTGTGAACCTACTGCTTTTCAGTAATCCTCTTACTTCTCTGACCGTCCAGATTGCTGAGATATTTAAAGCAGCAGCATCGTCGCTATTTATAGCACATAAGGCAGAAAAGTTTTCCACTAAACATCGCTCAGACTGCATCCCGAGTTTTGATAAATGGCATTCAGTTTCATTTCCATCCACCCGCGGGTTTCCTCCTCTCCGTCCCCCTTGTCCTTCTTCCAGAGACAGCCTCCCTCCGTGGCGTCCCCCTCACAGTGCGCTGCGGGCAGACGGGGGTCTGTCACTGGCAGTCCTTTGCAATGCTTTAAAGTACAATTTCTAGCGAGATCTGCGGCTGGTTTTTGGACCAGACCCTCTGACTGCAGTTACTGGGTGCTGGGTGTGTTTACAGCCCCTGGCACACGCTCGTGAGTTGCTTTGTTCAAATCCTCTGTACCCTCAATGGAGAGTCTGCGTCTCCTTGATCTCCCATCACCCAGCAGACGGCTTGGCTTTCTAAGAAACTTCTCCGCCGTCCTCCAAGGGTCTCCACGATCCCGCTTTCCCACCAGTCACGTGTAAAGGTTCCCCTTTCTCTCCAGCCTCCGACTCCATGGAATGGCTGGTCTTTTCTGCGGGAGGCTTTAGTGGGTATGTAATGGCATCTCATTGTGGGTTTGATTTGCATTTCCCTAATGACTAATGATGTGGAGCAACTTTTCATGTGCTTATTAGCCATTCATAGTCGTCTTTAGGGAAATGTTTATTCAACTCTCCTGCCCATTTGCTAATTAAGTAGTCTGTTGTATCATGAGTTGCAAGTGTTTTTATATGTTCTGGATACAAATCCTTTATCAAACGTCTGACTTGCAAACTGTTCCTCCTACTCTGCGGCTGGCTTTTCATTTTCTGAATGGTGTCTTTTAAATCACAGAACTTTTTCATTTTAATGAAGTCCAATTTGTCTTTTCTTGTATGGCTCTTGCTTTCAGTGTTCCAAGACCTCTTTGCCTAATCCAACCACATGAACATTTTCTCCTATTTTTTTTTCTTCTAGAAATTGTGTAGAATTAGCTTTTACATTTAGGTCTGTGTTTATTTGGAGATAATTTGGGGGCATGGTTGAGACAAAGTCTAAGTGATTTAGTTTTAGTTTCAGTTGTTTGGTTTGGTTTGGTTTGGTTTTAACTGATGGACATATTCAGCTACCCAGCACCATTTGTCCAAAAAAAAAGAAAAGAAAAGAAAATCAAAAACTATTTTTCCTCCTTCAAGTTGTCGTGACATCTTTGTCAAAAAAAGATGGTCCCAAAATGTCTAGGTTTATTTATGGAATTTCAATTCTGTTCTATTGATCCGTATGCCTATCCTTAAACCCACACTATATACTGTTTCGATTATTAGAGATTTATATTAAGTTTTGAAATCAAGTAGCATAAGGCTCCTAATTTTATTCTTTTTCCACAGTTTTTGCCCATTCTAAAGGCTATGAATTTTCATATAAATTCTGGGATCAACTTGCTAATTTTTAAAAATAAAAGAAAAGAGCCTTCTGGGATTTAAATAAGCATTGCACTGAATTTATTGATCCATTTGGGGAAAATTGACATCTTAACAAAAGTGAGTCTGGTAATCCATGAACATGGTATATTTCCATATTCCTCCATGTATTTGATCTACTTTGATTTCTTTCAGTGATGTTTTACAGTTTTTGAAGTACAAATTTTGTACTTCTTTTTCTAAATTAAGTCCAAAAATTTTATTGGTCATGCTATTATTAATAGAATTGTTTTCTTAACTTCACTTTTGAATTGTTTATTACTAGTACATAGACATACAACTGATTTTATATTCTTCTTGTAAACTTGCTGTTATTACTTTGAGTAGCTTTGGTTGTTGTTGATTCCTTCAGGTTTTCTACCTACAGCCAGGGGAATATTGTATGTGAATAAAGACAGTCTTATTTCTCTTCCAATCTTTTATTTCCTTCCTTCTCTCCCTCCCTCTCTCTCCCTTTCCTCTTCCTCCTCCTCCTACCTGCTTTCAACCCACCCCAATTGCACTAGTTTGAACTCCCAGTCATGGGTGGAATAGACATAGCAGTCCGGTGGTTAAAGCATGCAGTCACCTCCATGCACTCTGATATTAGCCGTAGGCTTTCCATAGGTGCTTTCCACTGGTTGAGGATGTACCCCTAGCTTGTTAAGAGGACTTATCATAATGTTTCTTTGGAAGTACCAGGGATGAACCCAGGGCCTTGCTCATGCTATGTGAGCACTCCATCACTGAGCTACATCCCCATTTATTTTTAATCATTTTATTTTGGTACAGCATTTCTCTAGCTGCTGGCTGTCCTGTAGCTTGCAGTCCTCCTGGCTAGCCTCCCAGGGAACTGGGATACAGGTGCACACCACCACACTGGCTCAGAAATGAATACTGAATTTTTCTCAAATGCCCTTTCTGCATCTATTGAAATGATCACCTGGTGTTTGTCCCTTCTTCTATTATATGATGTAATAATTTTGCTAACTTTGGGATACAAAACCAACTTCACATTTCTGGGATAAATTCCACTTTTTCACAGTGTATGATATTTTAATATGTTATTAGATTCAATTTGCTAATATTTTGTTAAGAACTTTTGTATCTATATTCATAAAGGATATTGGTCTGGAGTGTAATTTTCTTGTTTTTTTTTTTTTAATTCCGACTTTGGGATCAGATTTTTAAAACCTCTCCTTTTTAATTCTGTAACAATATATTCCAGATGTGTCCTTTGCAAACATATCTGTGTGCATATGTGTATCTGACTGAGCTTTAATAATCACTTAATGCAGTTACATTTAATGTTATTCCTGTTACATTTGGGTGGATTCCTAGCAGTACATTTTGTATTTTCCATTTCCACTGAGTTTCTTAGTGTTTACTTTTTGCCTTTTCCTTGCCCTTTCCTGGTCCTTCCATTTCCCTCTACTGGTTTTGGAGTTATAGATTCTGGTGCAGGTCATGTAGAAGTCACCGAGAACATTTACAGGGACAGAAGCCAGAGGAAACAGCGCCCTTAGCCTGTGCCGTGTGACACCCGAGTCCCCTCCTGCACCGCAGCGGGTTTGTGCCGCACCCTGCTGCCTGTGCGTGTCTACGGCTCGCCTCGGGTCACGCCTCAGACCTTACCTCTGGGATCACTTTTTTTTCTGCTTGATCTATTCATTAGAATGCATTGGAATTTCCTCCAGTGAAGATCAAAATTTCTCAGATTTGGTTTGTTTAAGAATGGTCATTTGGGGACTGGGCTGGGGCTCAGTGGTAGAGCCCTGGCCTACCAGGTGTGAGGCGCTGGGTTCATTCCCCAGCACCACATAAAAGAAATGAAACACACACAAAAAAACCCAACAACTGAATAAACAAAAGTATTGTGTCCATCTGCAACTAAAAGTATTTTTTAAAAATAAATAAATAAAAAAGATCATTTGATTGTCTTCCTTAATATTTCCATCAGTCATGAAGTCTTGGCCCAACGTCCTCAGGATTATTTTCTCTTCACACATCAAATATGTCATTGAATTGTACTTTGGCTTCCATTGCTAATGCTCAGAAAAAGAGGTAGATTTTTGTGTATTGGAAGGAAGTCTCTTTCTCCCCTGGCCAGCTTTGGCGCCTCTCCTCTGCCCCAGCGTGTGCAAGTTCATCGGGACGGACCAGGTGGGGCAGGGACGTCTGTTCCTGGCTGTTTGAGGCCCCTTCATTGGTGGTGGGAGGTCTTACATCAGTTCTGCCGCGTTCCGAGTCAGTGTCTTGAGACTTCACTTCAGCCTCATTCACTTCAGCCTCCTTCTGGAATTTTCGTTCGACCACTTCACTCCCCTCATGTCTCTCAACCTCTTTTTCTTCTTACTCCCTTTGTAGCCCCGTTCTGTGTTCTGGAAAATCTTTTGGTTTTCCTTCCCGTGCTGGGGATGGGACCCAGGAGTTCACCCATGCTAGGCAAGCGCTCTACTGAGCCGTATCCCCAGCCCATCTGGAAGGTCTGCAAGTCGATCCATCTCCCAGTTAATAATCGTTTCTTCAACCACATCTAATCTGCTATTTAACCTGTCTGATAGATTTTAAATGCTGACTTTTTATATATGTAAAAGTTCTGTTGGGTGCTCACTTATACCCAGTAGGTCATTTTTATCTTATCTTTCTCTTCACTAGTATATTCAAATTGTTTAGAATTTCTTCAAGTGTTTAAATGTGGATATTTTAGATTTCATTTTCTCTTTATTCTAAAGTCTTTTCACATCTGTATCTGTTTGTTTTTTTCTTCTGATTCCTATTTGTAGTGTTTTCTTTGCTTTTTTAAAAATGTAAACTCATACACTTTAAAATTTATCTGTGGAAAGTTTTTGGAGGCCTGCTGTGAAGTTGGGGATCTCAGAGAGGCCCCACATCTGGGTGCACTTCCAGCCCGAACTCTGAGTTCCGAGCTCAAAGCCTTTCAGGTCACGAAGGCCGTGTGGGCCAGAGCTTCCACGCGGAGCATGGCCACCTCGTGCTTGGGACTCTTGGGGGCCGACGTGCTCCATTCTCAGAGGAGGGAGTCAGCTCCTTCTGTCGCCTGGGGGGAGGACTCTTCCTCATTGCCGAAGCCCTGCGAGGGTCCCAGCTCCAAGGAGGTCTGCACCGTGAGGCTTCCCACCAGGGAACCCTGGGCCTCGATGGCCCAGCGGGCTGCACTGGAGCAACCTGAGCACCAGGCTCCCCTGAGCTCCGCCGCTGCACTTCCCCGAGCTCTCAGCTGAAAACCTCCCTTGATTCTGGGTCGGCTCGTGGATGCCAGCCACGGATAGAGCTGTTGATTTTCCAGTAACTACTTAATTTTAAAATATCAGGTGAAGTTAAAATTGCAATAACATATTTTATTTAACCCAATAGATCCAAAATATTATCATTTCAATACGAAAAACTGTTGGCATAGTTGACATTCTTATTTTCACACTGGGTCTTCAAAGCCAGGGTAATTTCATACTTAACAGCACATTTTGATTCCGAGGCCGGGTTTTCATGAGAACTGCTTGTTCTGTATTTAGATTTCATAAAATTTGCAGTTGGAAGAGGAGATTCTTAGGCTTGTCATTCCAAACATACTTTTAAAGTTTTCCAATAACTCAATCAAGGATCTGTATTTAAGTTTAGTAAATTTAAATCATTGAAGTTACATTTGAAGCCGTCTCCATGGCCACACGGGGCTGGTGGCTGGAGGCCGCAGCTTGGGACTTGATTCTTGGGGCAGGGAGCACGTGTGGCGCAGGCCAGGACAGGCAGGCGTGGCTGCCAACAGGAAGGGCTGGGTGTGCAGGGAGCACCCCTCCCAGCCTTGGGGACAATCCCTGCAGACCCTGCCTGTGCATGAGGCCTGAGTCCTCCTCCTCTGACACCCACGCTCTCCGAGGTCCCAGAGACCACCAGCCTGGGATTCTGTTCACGACTTCTCGGTCGCCCTGCGGTTGGCATCCCTCTGCGGAGACGGCACCCAGAGCCTCCGTGTCCAGGTTGACCTGCCCAGCCAGCCAGGCCACCACTGGGGTGGTGGCTTCCCACCCACAGGGCTGGTCGCGTAGAAAGGCAGAGCGGCTCCCGCGTCCCCTCCCTCCCACTCTCCTCTTCCCCCACCACTCCTCTGCCGCTCTTGAGTGACACCGCCGTAAATAGGCGTGGGCTGGGGCTCTGCCTGATCAAAGGCTCCCTTTAGAAGCCGCCATTAGTCTGCTATTCTGGGAACTGGTTATTTTAAGGTTAGTGTATTTTTTCTTTCCTGAGGAGCCGTCTTAGTGGATGGCGGAGTCCCGAGGTGCTGGCCCTTCAGTCAAACCACACAAGCCCTGTTTTGTCTAGGGTTTCAAAGATAAACCTATAATGAAAGCGTCGTTTGACTCTGAGCCCTGCCACCCCATTCCTGGGCAGGGGTGGGTGTGTCCACAGGGGAGTCCCTCCGCCGCCCGGAGGGAGCCTGAGGCCGGAGCCCTCTCTGCTGCCTGGGACGGGGCGCCAGGCCCGCTCGCCCGGCCCCAGCTTTGGCCAGCCTCAGGCCCTGGGGGTCTAGAAGGTGCCCTGCGTCGGCCACCCGCTTATGTGGACGGTGCCGGCTCCACGAGGGGCCAAGGAAGGCTCAGGGAGGTCCCACCAAAGGGCCTCAAGGGCCCCGGCGGGCAGCCCTGCAGGACAGGACCTGTGTATCTGCCTGGGGGGTTGGGAGTCACCACAGTCCCCAGCTCTGGAGAGCAGCCTTCTGAAAATTGAAAGCCTACGTGCCCTTCAGTCCCACATCCAGGAGAGCCCCAGGGTCACTGGGCACAAGCGGGTCATGCCAGGACCTTGCCCACCACGCGTTTGTAGCCGCAGGAAGCTGGGGGCCTCTTGCTCATGAGCCAGGGAGAGCCTGGCTGCCCATGGGGTGAGCAGTGGGTGTCACCTGGACACGGAGCCCCGTGAGGGGACTCGGGGGCACTCTCCTGCAGGGATGCCCCTCCCGTGCAGCTGAACAAGAAGTGAAGCCGCTGTTTCTGTGGAGTGATGAGGCCCGAGGCTGAGCTGGGAGGAGGAGAGCCTGTGGCCCCCGCCCCAGGCCCCCTCCAGCACGGAACAGCCCCTGGCCCAGCGCTGAAGCCACCGGGCTCTCATTGTGCCTGAGACTGGGGCTCAGCTGATGGTGGGTGGCCTGTCTCCAGGTGTCCCCTCCCAACAGAGTGATTTTGGGTGGAGCTGTCTGACCCACAGAGGTGCCTCGCAGCCCGGGCCCCTGTCGTGGGCCCCCTGGGCCTCCAGCCTCTCAGCTGTTCCCTCACCAGGACTGTCCCCTGTCCTGACACCCTGTGAGGCCCCCCCTGCTCAGGCCCCCTCCCAGGCCTAAAGAACAGCCCAGCCCTTAACTACCCAGCCCAGAAGTGACCCTTGGAAGTGACCCTCATCCCTACCCAGAGGAGTTTGGGAAATGTAGTCCTGGCCAGCCAGGCATTTCCCAGCCACCCTATGGGACAGGAAACAAGGGTGTCAGTCTGTCCAGCAGATGCCTCACATCTGGGCCACAGGCTCAGAAGCGGCAGACCTGTCTACCACAGAGGCCTCCCAGGTGACCTCTTCACCAACCTCAACAGCCCTGCCCAGCCACCACGTCAGTGGCCTCATCCTAGCTGGGTCTCGACCCTCCCCTCCATCCAAGGCAGGGAGGACAGTCCAGCCAGACACTGTGAGTGGAAAGGGAGGAAGAGAAGAGTTCCTGCCTTTGGGGCTCCGAGTCAGGAGGAGCCTGGCCGCCTGGTCCCTCGGCCCGGCTCTGACGCCATGAGCTGACCCTTGCTGAAGGCCGGAGGTGTCCACATGCATAGGCCCCCGACCCCGCCAGGCCTCGCGCCCAGGGCCCTGCAGTTCCCACTGCCCACGTACTGCTGTCCCTGGGATGTTGAGACTTGACCTGGAGTTCCAGGTGAGGCGGGGACGGCCCCATGCAGCTCCTGTGGCTGGGGCCCAAGCCCTGCCCGCATGCCGGCCCCGAGACTCACGTGGATCCCACTGGCTCTGCACAGCGGTCTCCTGGTCAATGGAAGGCACGGCGCTGGCACCACGGCACCCAGCATTGTGGGAGGATCTGTGCATGGATTCCGAGGTAGCCAGAGGACCCTCACATGCAAAGGCCCTGTGGCCTCGGCAGTATGGTGCATTTCAGAGCCCGGAGGCCTGGGTAGCTGACCCGGGAGCTGAGAGTGGACACGAGGGTGGACAGCCAATGGGCAGGCGGGGCCATGCTTGGCCCCCACCCTGCCCTGGGCATGCCCCAAGTCTGAGCCTCAGTTTCACCAGCTGCATGGTGGCCTCCTGCTGCTCGAGGCCTCAGGGGCTCCTCTGCATCACCCCTTTCTTGGGGTGTTTCTCTTCCAGTGTGCGGGGGACACACCCCCAGCCAGGCTCTCCTCAGTGACTCTATTTATAGGCCTCAAATATTGGCCAGAGAGGAAATTTACATTTTTAAAAAATGTAGCTGAAGCTGTGTGGACTCGTGTGGGTGGGACTCGAGCGGCGGGAGCCGCAGACAGAAGCTGTGTGTCTGGGCGGCAGCCTGTGAGCGGCGTGAGGGCCGCCCGCCCCGCCATCAGCGGCATCTGCCGGGAGCCGTGGGCAGGCCGTCGGCAGGGCTGGGTGAGGGCGGCGCGAGCGTGGTCCGTGCGGCCAGCCCTGCCTGGCTGCCTTGGCCAACCTCAGAAAAACATGTATTTTGGTCAAAATGGGTCCCTTTTTAAAATTGTCACCCTGAGGGTCAAGGCAAAGCCTGCCCCCGGCCAGTTCTGCATATTAAACAGCGGTTTGGTCACCACCAAAAATAGATGTCCCAGTCCAGAGACATCCCTCCTGACTGGGAGGGGACTAGCCTGGATGGGGTGGCCAGTCCTGGCCCGGGCCCTGACCATGCCAGCTGCGGAAACCACGGTCCTGAGGGCAGGGAGGAGGCGGCGGGGAGCACGTGCCGCCTGTGCACGCTGGGGCCACCTCCGGGGCCTGGAGCCTGGGGGCCTCCAGGTGGGGCCAGCAGCTTCGCGGGCCGGGGCCTGCCGGGGCGGGGTTCTGGGCCCTGAGGTCCAGGTGGCAGGTGGCAGCCAGCAGGTCCCCACCTCAAAGCCACATCCAGCAGGCGCTCCCCTGCCCCACGGCCGGGCCTCCGCAGCCCGGCCTCCCGGGCGTGGGCCCTGCGCGGCCTGGACAGGCGGCCACAAAATGGCGACGCCGCTCTGGGGCTGGCGCTCCACCGACCCTGCTGTTTACGTTGCTGGGCGAGCGGCCTCGTTGCCGGGCTCTGCGCTCCAGAGGCAGATGGAAATTTTTGTGGATTGAACACAGGGCTGAGGCGCGCGGGCTGTTTGGGTTGGCAGCCTGCTTCCTCCCCGCCCGCCCTCACCCGCGGCTTCCCGCCTCGCCAGGCACATCCATTCATGCCTTCCCGGCCTCCTCCACCCCTCGCCGGCCTCCCTCCCTCCCGCACTCCGGCCTGAGGGGCAGCTGCGCTGGCCCAGAGCAGGGGTGGCCGGAGCCACTCCCCAGGTTTGGAAGAGACCTCAGCATGTGGGAGAGGCTGCTCCTCTAGGGCCCTTTTCAACTCAGGACCCTCTGACCTCCATATCTTCATCCATGACAAGGCAGCCTGTTTGGACCTGGTGGGGAGGGTACGGGGCATGGCCATGGTCCCATACCCAGGAAATGCCTGGTCCCAGGCCCCATCACAGTGGCCACTGCTCCCAGGAAGGCAAAAGGCACCAGGCTGGCACAAGGGCAGGGCCTTTTTCTCCCTCCTGCTGGGAAGAACCCCCTGCATCTGGGCCCCTGAAAGACAGGAAGGGCTGGGCGGAAGAGCTCTTTGGGGGGCTGGGGTGCAAGCTCTTTGGGGGGCTGGGGTGCAAGAACCCTGGGCATCATGACCAGAGGGCACAAAGCCACAAGGGGAGGCAGAGCCAGCATGTCTGAGCCACAGCGGGAGAGCTGTGTACCCCAGAGGTGGGGCAGAGGCCCTGGGGCCACCAAAGAACAACGGTGTGCGGAGCTCAGGGGCCAAGAGGAGCTGCGGGCCTGTTCACGTTCAAGCAGGGCAGTTCTGGCACATCACAGATGAGCCACAGGGAAATGTGACACAGGGGACCCAGGCCAGCGCACACCCGCCACATCCCTCCCTGCCCCTGCTGGTGGCCACCCCGCCGGGGACACAGGTTGGTCAGTGTGCACAGCGCCCCCTCTGTTCCCTGCCTACCAGGAGCCGCAGGTCAGGTCTCACATATAAAGAGCCATCTGTGTGGGCAGCGAGGTGGCCAGCTGCCTGCCGCCCGCACAGGGACCATCTATCCAGCAGTGTGGACACCCCTCCAGACCACAGGCACCACCCCAGGGGGTGGGGCTTCTGAGGAGGGTGTGCGGTCCTGGCCCGTGTCACCTGGCTACTCTTAGGCCAGCACACCTGGGTGGCGATGACCCCAGGGCTGCAAAGGGAACCTGGTCTATGGGCACT
The DNA here is from genome assembly GCA_020662805.1 of Glaucomys volans. Lineage (NCBI taxonomy): Eukaryota > Metazoa > Chordata > Mammalia > Rodentia > Sciuridae > Glaucomys > Glaucomys volans. The sequence goes on along the minus strand of JAJEJO010000714.1, from coordinate 186,150 downwards.
GGTAGGGCCCACCCAGGCGTGCCCAGCCAGCACGTGGGATCTCAGTTTGTGACCCCAGAACACTCCCTCCTCCTCAGAGGACAGCATCCAGTAGCCAGGATGGAGCTGCACCTTTGGGTGGCAGGAAGGTGCCTCCTGCAGAACCCAAGTGTCCTCCCAAACAAGGCCTCTGGCCTGGGCAGAGGAGCAGAAGGAAAGGAGGCCAGGAAGGAGCCTTCTGTCACCGTGGTCAGTCAGCCAGTCGGCATCTCGTGCCATTGGCCCCAGCCCCGTCTGGAGCTGCCACCACGGATAGGACAGGCTCGCCCTGCCCTTGGAACATGGGTCAGCAGCAGGAGGGTGCCCGTAGTGACCTGTGATTGCATGTTTCCCAGCGAGAAGGAGAAAGTGGCAGCAGGCAGGCTTCCCCACGCAGCAGGCCAGGAGCCCTGGGCCAGCGGGAAGGAGCCAGCCCGGCCGGCGCAGGGCGGAGCAGCCTGGGACGGGCCTCGCTCAGGGCCCAGGCCCCCGTGCACCTGAGGCTGCCAGAGTGGACATGGCTGAGCCCAACCAGCAAGGTGGACAGCAGGGAGTCAGCACAGGCCTGAGCGGGGAGCCCTGAGAGTACCAGGACCAGGCGTCACCTTGGACTGGCACGGACACCAGCCTGGTAGAGCCCACGCCGGCCAGTCCTGACCATCGACTCCAGGGCACACAGGGCAGTGAGCAGGACTCTGCCTCTGAAGGGCTGCCTGCGTGGGGTGCTGTGCCAGGGAGCTGTGGTCAGGAGGCATCGCAAGGACAGAGGGCCGGGGGAGCCGACCTCCGCGACCGGCTGGTTTCCATGTCCCATCACTACAGGGACCAGGCAGCCACAGGCACAGTACCTAGAAGAGCGTCCCCATCAGAGAGGAGCCTGGCCTCCCTCCAACATCCTCCATGGGCTGTACCTCCCAAGGGAGGGGGCCGCCACCCTGGTGGCACGGGGTGTGGAGACGACCCTCCCAGGCGAGGCCCCATGGGAGCAGTGGCTGCCTGTCCCCGCTCCTGCCCAGTCCCCGGGGCTTCCCTCTGCGCTCTTGTGCACGAGCTCCGTAATGCTTCCCACGTGACGTTCCGCCCGCCCTCACCTCGGTGAGCCTAAGGCCTGGACTGCAATACCTCACCCAGCAGTGACCCACCTAGGCAGGCGCGTCCCTCCTCAGCGGGCATTAACACACGGGCAGACACCCGGGCACCCGGAGATCCCCGGGAGGAGCACAGCCAGGGCCCTGCCCTGAGACTGCCTATGGTGACCGTGACCCGAGGAGGCTGTAGGAGTTCAGGCCAGGCACGATCAAGGCACCCACCCCGTCGTCGGCAGTCCTCTCTAAGCGACTCTGGATCTGAGGCCAGGTGGGGCCCCTAAACTTGGAGAGTGAGATGGGGGGAGCCACCCCTGGGGTCGCCTCCGGGGCCTTCCCAGCTCCTCTCTACCTTCAAGTCGGACAAGGCCTCCAGCCGCTGGGCAGGCCACTGGACCAGCCCAGGAGAGTCCTTGATTCCCTGTCCTTGCTAATGTTCCTGAGGGAGGGACATGTTCCCTGAAAGGCCTGTCTGGGTTCCTCCCTGTGGGACCCGGGGGCCGCACGCCCCCCACCTCAGAGCTGGACCCCTCAGATAATGGGACACAGGCAGGGAAGGTGGAGGGCCCGCTGCTCCCCGGGAAGCTCCTCCCTGCCGCTGTGGCCCAGGCCTGTCCTTGCCCACAGCCCCCACTGCTACGCCGACCCGCCCGCACCACCTGACAGATGTGACGGGTGACAAAACGATGGGGCCGGGAAACGCTGGCCCCTCGGTGCCAATAAAGGCTGCTTTATCCCCCGTAAATGGTCTCTGTGTCGAGGGAGCTGTGCCTGTCCCGGGTCTAACCCCCAAGGGCCGGGGAGGCGAAATTGGATCCGTGGGGAGAGATTTCACAGCACAGGGGCTGGTGGCAAGTGGTGGCAGACCGTCCCCACGGGGCCACAATGGGGCATTGTTCCCAGCCTCACCTGGGCTGTCTCCAGCACCTCAGGATTTATGAGGGCCCCCGCCACAGCCCCGGGCGGCGGCTCTGGGCTGACTCGGAGGGGCACACGGTGGGGGGACCGTGAGGACGAGGACGGTGCTGGAGGCCCCAGGGGCACTGGCCCCAGCCCCCACCTCTCCTGCGACAGCCAGCCAGCGACGGGCAGAAAGAGCCCTCTCTCTCCTGCCGTCCCCACTAAGCCCAGGACGGCTGGAGGCAGGAGGCCGGCCAGCGGGCTGCAGCCCATTTCCCTGGGGTGCCGGTACTGTCGAGGTCAGGCCCAGTGACATCCTACCTTCCAGACCCCAAGCCCTGCGGTTAGCCACGCTAACCCACAGAGGCCCGGCCCCTGCCCGGGCCGCCCACCACTGCCCACCTCCGCCCACCTCACTCTGGAGCCGAGGGTCCTTCCCCAGCGGTCAGAAGCCTCCTTGTGTCCTCCTTGTGGGGGGCTCCTCGACTTCCCTGCCTGGGATAGCCCTGGCCTCCAGCTCTGCCGCCCTGCCTAGCTCCCCTTCCTCTGGGCCTGGCTCTTTGCCGGCCTCCTCCTGTGCCCGCAGGACCTTCTCAGCCGGGCCTCTGTCTGTGCCGGACCTCCTTCCAGGAGGCCTTCCCCTGCTGGCTGCATGGACATCAGCCCCAGCTTGTGTTCCGTCCTGAGAAGCCAGCAAGTCCCCCAGGCATAAGGACACCTCTCCTCTCCGGGCACCCTGTGCACACCTCCTGGGAAACCCGCACAGCCCAAGCTGCTCAGGGCGTGGGCATCCCACCGGCACCATGGTGGTGGAAGCGGCCCTCATAGGCCAGGAGCCACCTTCCCCAACCTCAGGGGCCACATGCAGAGCCACTGAGGTGCAGCTGGGGCAACGCCGGGCCTGGAGTCAGGGCCTCCTCCGCCCCAGGTCAGCCTCCTCTCTCCCTGTTCCTACCTGCAGCCCAGGCCAGCGGGCGCAGCCTTTGCCAGCCGCCAACTCCAGATCTGCCATCTAAGCAGTCTGGGCCCGGCTTCCCGCCACCCGGCCCTCCCGCCGCTCTTCCTGCAGCTCAGCTCAGGAGGGAGGTGAGCAGCCGCCGCAGTCCCACCTGCAGACCCAGCTCACTGCACAGCCTGAGGCGGCCCGGGGCTCACCCTCCCACGACCGTCTGAGCCATTCCCACAAACGCCTTCCCGGGTGCCCAGCCATCCGTGGGCCCCTCCCCAGGGTCACCTTAAAATAGCCACGGAGGGGTTTGGGGCAGCAGAGGACATTTTTACTCACTCATTGGCAATGGCAGAATTATGCCGAGTTCCCTGAATAGGAAAACGTACCCACTCTATTTCCTCATTAACATAATTGCAAACAGAATGAATCTTTCTTGATTTCATGTAAACAACAGCTTGAAATGGTTTATAATCCTTGCAGGTATCAAATTAAGTTCTTACTTATGGTCTGGAAATTAATTACCCTTCGCGAGACAAATGTGGAAACCGTGTATTTTTGACAAGAAAATGAAGCAGCTATTGGGGAATGTAACTTAATCGCTGTGGAGAAAATGGTTTATAAATTGGTCGCGTTGTTTGAACTCTCGCTCTGCGGTGCGCGGCCTGGTTGATTTGTGGGTATGCGTTGGCCTAATTTGGGGCAGAGGAAGGGGCAGAGGGGCCGGGAGCAGGGTAGGAAAGAGAGAGGAGAGGAGGGTACTGTGCGGGAACCCATGGAGGGCATCAGGGAGAGTCCAGGGGACTGGTAGCACTTTCCCCTCAGGACACCTGGGGGAGGACAGCTCCCTCCAAAACCTAAAGAGGGGGGTCCAGGCAGAGACAGCATCAGAGCAAAGGCCCTGGGGCAGGTACGACCCTGAACAGGAAGGAAGCCAGCGTGTCAAAGTGAGCCGGGTGGGGGGAGGCAGGAGAGGGACCTCAGGGGAGGCAGGGACCTCCAAGGGCAGGGGCGCTCCCCTCTAGACGGCTGCGGCGGAGCGCTAGCAACTCGATGGAGCAGTGACTGACAGGCTGAGCAGGGTGGGGCCGAATGTCTCACTTCTATAGTTACGTTCGAGTGTGTGGGGGTTTGTACATGTGTGCATGCTGTGCCTGAAACCGCCACTCAGAGGGCCTTGTGCACCCAGGACTGAGGCACCGCGTCCCCACGGCCCTCCACTTTGTGACACTGCCTCCCATGGGCTCCCCAAGTGCATGAGTTCCGTCCAAGTCGGGGACAAAGAGGAATTCTCTCTCTTCTGCAAAGTGGAGATGCGGCCCCTGTCGCAGAAGACAGCCAGGCAGAGGCCAGCTGATTGGCAGGTGGGGCTGGGCCCTGTAGCTGGGCAGAGAACTGTGCCTGCGTGCTGAGCTCCGAGGGCCCCACGCCGGCTTATCAATGCATGTCCATCTGGGTGACCCCATTTTGAAGGAGAACCAAGGTCCAGATAGGCCAGGACAGCTGCCCCGGGGGGCCGAGGCCATCCCAAGGTCCCACATGACGCTGCTCACCCACCCACCCGCCACCACCCCCAAGTCCATGTGCAGCCTACGAGCCCTCTGATGGCCTCCCAACTGCTCCCAGACACTGGGGAAGCCCTTCTGTCCATAGCATGCCTTCAAGGTCCCTTCCCGTTGGTGAGGAAGCTCAGCTTTTGGTAGAAAGGAAAGAGCACTGGGCACAGCCCCACTGGAGAGCCAGGACGCCCGGGATCTGGACGGACCCACCCCACACGGCAGGAGCCAGGACCCAGGGCGGCTGGTCTGGGAGCCCTTTGCTCAGCACCAGGAAGGCCGGGCCTCCTGTCTGGTCTGTGGTTGGTGGGAGCTGCTCCCAGCACCCAGCCCCTCTTCCTGTGCCTTCTAGCCCTGTGTCCGGAGGTCACTCTGCCTGCTTTTCCCACGTGTTAGGTGGCAGGCTCTGACAGGCTGCTGCTCTTAGGATGTGCTTCCTCCAGGAGGGCTCGGCCATGATGGCTGCCCATGACCGGGGACCCGAGAGGTCAGCCGAGCTGGGACCCTCAGCCTGAGCTACGTGGGTCTTTCTGGCCTTTGCATCTGTGGGGTAGAGAGTGAACCCAGCCCCTGGTTCTAGACTCTCTGGTTGGCAGGGCCAGGGCAGCGGCTCAACCTCCTGGGCCTTGTCAGTGTCGTCCAGGGGCTGTCGTGGTGGACGAGGACCCTGGGCCGAGAATGTGGGCATAGGCCGCTGCTTTGTGGCCACCTAAGGTCTCTCCCTAGACCCACTGCAGACACAGATGCCCGTCCTGACACCCCTCTGGGGCTCAGCCCTTCCTTGAAGTCCGTCCTGCTCCTTGGGGTTGGTGGCTCTGGCAGTCACCCTGCCTCTTGGGCATCAGCACAGAGCCCTGAGTGCAAGTCACAGGCCAGACCCCAGGGATGGGGGTGCAGGCCCACAGCCGTGCATTCCTGGCCACCCCAGGTTGCACTCACGGGGCACCACCATGTCAAGGGCCACAGCCCAGGAAGTCAGGGAGAAGGATCATGGACTGGGGTGGGCCACTGCTGGCCCCCTGGTAGTCCTCTGCAGTACCCCACACATGAGGACCCCCACAGGAGAGCCCAGGAGGCCTCAGGGCAAACAGACCCCTCAGCATGGCCGGTGCAGGCCCAACTACCCATCCTCATGCCCTCAGGCCAGGCCAGGGAGGCGGGCTGGACAGTCCCCTGGTTCTGCAGGGCCCCCACTTTCACCTTGTCACCTGGATGAGCCCTAGAGCAGGAGGCAGATGGGCAGCAGTTGTCCCCAGTGAGCTGTTCCAGGGGTCATGAGGAGCAGCCATCTGCCCATCAGCAAGGCCTGGCAGACAGAACCAAAGACCGAGAAGAGCTGCCTGGGGAGGCAGCACGTGCGGCAGCTTGGGCAGCTCTGGAAACCAGCCAAGTCACCCATGAGGCACGTGGAGCGAACCTTAGCTTTTCTGAAGGGTTCTGGAATCATCCAGAGCAGCCCCACCCCAGTGACTCCCCCTGGTTGAAGAGAGCATCTGTGGGAGCTTCCCGAGGGCTGGGTCCACCTGGGCAGCCAGGTACGGGCTCCTGGCTGGGGGGGAGCGGGGAGGGGCGTGCGTGTGCGGTGGTCTGCAGAGACCCGGTGGAGCATGCCCAGTGAGGTTCCCCTGGGCTGCAGACCTCCCAGGAACACACCTTCATCGGCAGGGGCTTGGCAGCACCCAGGTGGCGTGGCTGCAGTAGGAGCTACAGGGGATGGGACTCCAGAGGAGCCCACTGGAACCTGGGGACACAAGCCTGGGCCTGTGTCCTCTGCAGCCCCTCTCCTGGCTCCCTTCCTGCCGCCTGCCCCGGCCTGCCCGCCCCAGCCTGCCCCCTGAATGCCCGGGGCTGCCACCTGCCCAGACTTGCCTGAGAGCTCCTGGGGCCCTTTCTTCCTGATCCTCTCAGCCAATCCCCTGCCCCTCTTCTGGCCTCTCTCTTCCCTGTTGGGGCCCATCAGTTCCCACCTGCTGCTCTGTGAATCCTGGGGTCAGCTCTTGTGCACATGGGGTACTCAGGGCGGCCCACTCTGGCCACTGGCTGGGGTGCCATGGGTTACCTGTCCGCACCTACTGGTCAGCCCCGCTCAGCTCAGACCAAGCCCTTGTTAATGTGGCCACCATCCAGTGCAGGGCAGGGTCTCAAATGCTGAAAGTCAAGGGGAAGGACATGGTGTGCCGGGGTGGGGAGGATCCTGGTGCTCCTTTGGCATCCTAGACAGAAGTGTGAGAGGGCCACTGATTCTCTGTGCTGAGGCCGGTGGCCAGTAAGAAGATCCAGGCCACGGCGATCCCAGGAACAAGGGTAATGGAGACTCCCCCTTGCCGGAGCCGCCTCCCTGAGCCTCACACACCCAAGGCGGCTCGGCAGGTGAGGGCCTCCCACAAGGTCAGCTGCACAGGGGGAAATCAGGCACAGCCCCCTCACGCCATGCCCCCCACCTGTGCAGCCTGCTGCACCTCTCCCTGGTCAGGTGAGGCCGGTTGGTCCTGGGAATAAGTCCCAGCTGCATGACTGTGGCCAGGCCCTGTGTCCTCAGACACCAGTGGGACCCACAGGGACATAGATATCATGGAGGCCATGTGTGTCCAGTGCTCCTGGATGCAGGGCACAGGGCAAGTGGCTTCTTGTTGTCTCAAAGTCCTGTGGCAGCCTCGGGGACAGTGGCTGGCCCTTAGTGCCAAGAGGGCAGCCCCTCCTGAGGAATGTGGCTTCCTCCAGACATGGCCGGCTCCTTCCTCCCTTGAGGCTGCCGTGGCTCTGGAGCCATCCTGCCCTGCTGAAGCGCCACAGGCTTCGCTCAGAGTCGGATCAACTAAAGGCAGCTGTGGAGAGTGGGCACCTCACCCACATCCGGGCCCCAGACAGGAACCGGCTGCTGGCCCCGCCTGACTCCCCAGCTGCACCCCTCAGCCTCGTCTCCCCCAGCCCCGTCCATCACCGGCTGCCGCTGGTCCTGCTGAGGGCGGGCAGGCGTGTGATGAGGTGCAGCTCGGCCTGATGGCCTGGTCCCACCTCGGCTCCACCACGGATGAGCTGGGACCAGCAGACGGGACCACCTCTGACCTTGGAGGGTCCAACTAAGCCAGACGTGGAGACTGAGAGCAGGAAGCAGGGGCTTCTGTCCCTGAGCAGGACGGGGTGGGTTCACGGGCCCCAGCCATGCAGGGAACCAAGACTGCACCGTGGGGCTGTCCCTGCTGCCCAGCTGCACTGGACAGCAAGCAGGGAGAAGATGCAGCCAGGCTGGACAGGGGCCACTACAAAGCGACTGAACCATAGGATCCGAAAAGATACTGCACTCCCTCCACCCCTGGAGCTCGTCGGGAGCCCAGAGCCTGGGCCTGCTGGGGCCAGCCACCTGCTCCTGTGAGTCAGGGGTTTTATGCCCACTCACGGGCACAGGGTGTCCGGCTGCCCCCGCTGTGGTGCCTTCGAGGTCCACTTTCCCCACTAGCTCCAGCTGGACTTCTCGAGGACCCCGGGTGCTGGCATTCACCAGGAACCGCACTCCCCATCCTCGAGTCCAACCTCAGGGGATGCTGCCCGGCCTCTGCTGAGATGGTGTGCGCTCCCGCCTGCCCCGACGACCGTGGGGGGATGTCCATGCCTTAACTGGCATTTCCAGCGCTCCGTGGGTTTATGGGGACCTCCCCACCATGAGTGCCAGAGCCCCTGCCGTCGGGCAGGAGCGTGCGTCCCGCGAAGCCTGCAGTGCCTGCTCTGGTCCTCCAGGGAGGCTGGCCTCCCCTGCTAAGGGCGGGTTTGAAGAGCAGAGGGTCAGCGCACAGACGTGGACGTGCAGGCTGCCGTGCTGGCAGAGCCGAGGGGATGGTCCGCCCGCTCCCACTCCCCGAGGCCAGGCGCTCGCTCGGCAGGCCGCGCCCAGGCAGTGCAGACCGGCCTCCCCGCCAGACCCCCTCCCAGGACACTGCCCGCTGCCCCAAGAACAAACCAGAGCTGCCACAGTCACGTGCAGGCACGTCCATCACAGCCACCGTCACAGCCACGTACGCAAGAGAGAATTAGAAACAGACCGCAGCCCACGTCGGGCGGCGGTTCTGGTCATGCGCATTAGGGACGATCACGCAGCTCTCAGACTTCCCTCAGTGACCTGGGGAAATGCCGGGTGCCAACCATGGAGGCAGGCGGTCCCAGGCCAGTGTGCACCAGTGTCACCTCGGGGAAGGTGTGCCAACACGTGAGGGCTGTGGCCTCGGAGGGTGGACGGAGGTGCTTCTGAGACAGACTGTCCGCATTTCCCCAAGTTCCTCACTTCTGTGTTCTGCGTTGCCGACTGGGGAGAACAAACTAGTGTGCAACGAGGAGAGGAAGGAGGGAGGAAGAGGAAGGAGCCCTGAGGGCCCTGCCAGAGGACTCGGCCGCTCGGCCTCATCCCCACTGGAGCTGACCTTGGCCGCAGGCTGCCCCGGCCACACCAGGCCACGGGCACAGCGAAGCCTGCTGGCTGTGGTGGCACCACCTGGGAAGGGCCACTCCCTGGGCTGGGCAGGTCACCCGGGCTGCCCCCCCCCCGTGCCTCGCTCTGACCCCTGGGCAGCCAGGCTGTGTCTGGTACTCAGAGCCGTCCATCACAGGACCTCCATGGGGGCTGTGACCTCCAGCCAGGGTGGGCACCTCCCAGCCTTGCCTTCTCTGACTCCCACCCTCCCCACCCTCCCCGCTCTGGCTTCCCCACGGGAGCCGCTGGACACTGGGTCTCTGCCATGAGCACATCTGGCTGGCCCCCCTCGGGGGTCCTCCCTGTCAGTGGGCTGTCTGCAGCAGGCCATGCTGACCCACCCAGCCCCAGCAGCTGGCGCCCGCCCAGCAAGGGGCCCAGCCCGCATCCTGGCCTGCGCCTCTCAGAGGCCCGTCACTCTCCCACCTCTGACAGTCCACCTCTAGAGATGGGCGGGAGGGACAGGCCCTCGGAGGCACCGCAGGGGCTGGCAGAGCCAGGCAGGGCCCCCAGACCCTGCAAGGCCCAGGTCCCGCCCGCCAGCCTGCCATCACAGCATGGAGTCTCCGTCCTCCCAAAGGCGCCGAGGTTCCCTGTCACAAAACGAAGTAAATGGGACAATTAGGGGGCAGTTTGTAAATTGCCACTTTGACCCATTTGGAAGTCTGCTAATTATTCTCTTGAGGAAAGAAATGCAGGTTCGTTATTATAATGAGCTTTGGGCAAAATATGCCCTGGCGCTGGCTGAGCCGCTGCGACCCCGGGGCCGAGTGGCCGGGGTCCTCCGCCCGGTGCCCCGTGTGCCACTTCAGTTCACTGGTGACAAGCCCCAGTTGGACGGCCAGGACCAGATGAGCGCGGGAGGGGCCGGCCAGTGCGAGTGGGTCCGCGCTGCCCGAGGCCGGCCTCGCGGGGCCTCCCCGCCGCCGCTCCGGGCCGGAGGCCAAGGCGATGTCATGAAGTAACTGCAAACAGAGCTGCCTGGAAAGTATGCCTTTGTCTCCCTCATAAATCTCTCCTGGACGCTGCGCGCCCCGCTCTCCCGGGCCCAGCGCCGCCGGCCCGCTCAGCTCGGCACAGATGGGCCCGGCACCCATGCCCACGGCTCCCACCCAGGCCCGGTGGCAGCGGGCACGGCAGGCCGCGGGCACGCGCCCCTCCCCCGCCGGCCCACTCCCAGCCCGGCCTCCGCAGCCACCCCCTCGCCGCCTTCCTCTCCCTCCCCCACTTCCTCCCACTTATGGCCTCTTCCGAGCCCTCTCTCCCCTCTCTTCCCTCTATCTCAGCCTCCGCGGCTCCCCGCCCAGCCCACTCCACCTCCTGGCCCCAGAACCCACGCACGGCCCCCTGCCAAGGAGAACCCCACCTGGGTCTGACCAGCCTCAGTGACTCTTGTCCCTGTGGCTGCCCCCTGCCTCCCCCTGTGACCCTCTGCTGTCCTGAGCCTTGGGGCACAGAAGGCAGCTCAGACCAGCCCTGCCCAGCGCCTGTCCACGGGACCAGGTCTTGCTGCCTGGAGCAGGGGCCAGGATGGACAGATGGCCGTCACCCTGAGCAGCCCAGGCCCACATGCAGAGCAGAGAGCAGCGTGAACTGCAGGGAGCTCAGGCAGGGTGCCCCTGGCACACACCTCTCTGCCCTCCCCTCACCCCTCTTTGTCCCCCACCCTGATCTCGGGGGCCTCCCTCCACTCTGACTGTCCACCTGACAACGCCCATGCTGTCCTCCCAATCAGACATGTTTTAACCTCCCGGCTGTCACTCTACCAAGGACACCTAACCCCAGGCCTAGTCCCCACCTGAGGCCCATCGCCCCCCGCCTGCCTGTCCCCGGGCAGCCCCTAGTATGGCATGAGTGGGACACCCCCACAACCCCCAGGAGCCTCGATGTCCACATCTGTGACGGGGAGCCAGGAACCCTCCCTCTGGGCACGTGGCCAGCATAACCTGCAGCCCTCCCTGCCAAGCACCTGGCCTGGTGCCTGGCACGTGGCGAGTGGCAGCTCCCGCTTCCACCCATCTCATGGGCACCACTGTGGGCACCACTGGGGGCTTGTCCTACTGCCAATCGCTGCTTCAAGACTTGAGGCCATCTCCTTGGGGCAAGGAGGGTGAACCCCTCGGGCTGACCCACCCACCGCCCCTTCCATAGTGCCCAGCAAGCCCCTGGGACGTGGCAGGCAGCAGATGGTGCTGGAGGGGCCACTGGGATAGGACCAGGTTCCTGGCATTTCAGAGAAGCCCCCGGTCAGAAACATGCCACGTAATGACAGAGCAGGGTGATAACCAGAAAGAGAGCGGGCACTGGGCCCAAGGGGAGCCAGGGTGGTCAGGGAAGACCTCCAGGGAGGGGCGCCTGGGAATGGCATGCGGAGCTGCTATTAATAGGCCTGAGTGCGGAGCCGGGGAGACGGGGAAGGAGAGGGCCGTGCCTCTCACAGACGACTCATTCTTTTTCCCTAATGGAGAGAAGTAGAAAGATGAGACTCTGAATTCTATTTGAATTTCCAGAAAATTCTAATCATACAGAAAGTTCCAAAATGAAAAGCAAAACCTCCAGGACCCCCTCCCCTTTTAAATGTGCCCTTGCTGTCCCAGGAAGACCCGTCCTCAGTGCAAGGGCAGCGGCTTTGGATGTTTCTCTACCTATTGGACAGAGGGGTAGACAGAGAGAAGGCAGAGGATGGACAGACGGATGGGTATGTGGAGGCTTGGAGGGTTGGTGGATGGCTGGGTAGAGGGACATGTGGAGGGTGTGTGAACAGATGGACAGATGTACACGTGGAGGGATTGTGAACAGATTAATGGAGAGACAGACAGGCTGATGGAGGAATGGACAGATGGAAGGACGAGGGATGGGTTGATGGGTGAATGGACAAAGGGACAGGTGGACAGACGGGTGGGTGACAGACTCATAGCTGGAAGGACAGGTAGATGGACCGATGTGGATGGATGAACAGACAAGCGGACATCAGACTATCAGGAACGATCACAAATGCCATGGGACGTCTGTGGTGTCTGAATCGTTCATTTATCTTAACAGAATAAAAAGTGAAAGAGTAAATTGCTGAACTTCACCCGAAGAGGAGTGCATTTCTAAATGTCAGGGAGCTCTTAATTGTGGGCAGTGGCACTCCCCGGGGTTTTGTGTCTAAGGCCTCCCAGCACCTGTCCTTCCTATGACCTCCCTGGAGGTCTGTGACATTTGTGTGCAGTTCTGAGGCCCTCTTCCCTCCCTCTGTCCCTCCGGGTGCTTCACAGAGGCACAGTCCGCTGGTCCTGGACTGCTGACCACAGCCGATGCTCCCTCAGTTGTCCATTTGAATTTGCCTGAGGTCCTGACTGGGTGGATGGCTTCTCCGTGGCAGGTTTCAGAGGGTCCTGCAGCTCTTGCTTTCCCCTCTGCCGTCCGTCTCCCCTGGCATCACCTGTCTTCGTCATCTCCAGGTGCCAGGTTTCCAGGCTGTACCCATCTCTCAAACCCCCTTTGTCCCGGTCACGTTCCCCCAGAGCCCTCCCTTCTCAATCCAATCTGGATTCTTTTCCTCTGGAGACCCTTCTGGAACTTTCTCCGAGGTGGGATGTGTTGCCTGGATCTCCTGCCTCCTTCCTCATCTGTCTTCGATCGTTATGCCCTGTGGATAGTTTAACTGGGAATAAAATTTGAAATTGGAAAGGATTTTCCTTTAGGATCTTGGAGACCTTTTCCCACGGGCTTGTAGCACCCAGACTTGCTGTGAAGAGACCTGCTTTACACCGTGTAGGTGGACTCTCTTTTTCTTTTATTCCCGAAGTTTTTAGTCCCTACATTCCAGCCTCAGGGGTATGAACTTCCGGGTGACGTTTTTCTCTGGGTGACTCTGATCACTGACTGTGCTGGCACTTGGTGGGCCCCTCGGAGACTCGACTCCTCGAACTCTGGAAAGGTGCTTTGATTATTTCTGGTCATTACATTCACGTCATCACCTCTGTTACCTCTTTCTATAAAATTTTTTGGTCAAATTGAAGACATTTCTAATGTTTTTTGACTTTTCTCTGTTCTAATTTCTGGAATTTTCTCCTTGACTTTCTCTTGGAGTTCTGTGGAATTTTCTCAGCGCCCCTGGGCTCACCACTCCGTGGCTTGCTGTTGCTCTCTGACTTTGATGGCGAGAGCAGTTCCTGGAGTCTTGCTGAAGGTCGCACACACACCGCGTCTCAGGGTCTGCCGCGTTCCCTGAATCTCTCATCCCTGGGCATTTTGGGATGTGCACTTAGGGTCTGAGCAGGGACACTTGCTGGTGTTTAAGATGTTGACAGTGAGGGACCCCCTACGTCCATGGGTGAGGCCACCTCTCTGGAGAGATTGCTGGAGGTTCAGACAAGTAAGACACTCAGATGGCAGAGGGACAGAGGAGAGGACAAGGACCCCTGCCTGGCCCCCATCTTCTCCTGCCCCCTTGGCCTCCGGCCTCCTAGCACTTCATGAGGATGCCGCACGTCTCACACGGCAGCCGAGGTGGTAGGGGCGGTGGAGAGCCGGGTCTCTCTGCAGCCCCAGCTCTTCCCACTTCCAGGCCGTCACTCTCGTGGTGCTTGCCCTCATCTCGTGCCTGTCACACTCCTGCACGGCCACCACCACATGGAGCCTGCACCCATGTGCAGACTCCTCTGAGCTCCCTGGGCTCTAGCTCTGTCAAGGGTCAGGACAACCTGGGTCCCTGTCCGTGTGTCCAAACACAGCTCCTTGGCCCTTACTGCTGCTACCTGAAGGTCGCGGGTGCTCTCCCGTGTGCCTGGGCTCAGGAGGCAGTGGCCGTGTGTCTGCAGGGCTTGCCAAGGTGAACTGGGCGCCGGGCCTGTGCTTCCCAGCTCCTGTGTGGGGTCCGCAGCCCTGAGGCCTCAGGTACAGCCGCGGATGAGCAGAGACACACGTGGTCGGGCCAGGCAGGCCCCCTCCTAGTGTCTGGAGGGGCCTGGTGGCCGCTGGGTGGCTGTCCTGTGTCCAGGTGCACAGTGGGATGTGTGTTCAGGAATGGTCCCCAGGTGGTGAAAGCCAAGATGGTGGGTGAGCAGACCTCCGTCTGCAGGGTCAGTGTGGTAGGTGTGACAGGGCCTGGGAGCTGAGTGGGGCCACTCGGGAGGGTAGATGTGAGCAAGGAGGAGGGTCTAGGCTCGGCCCAGAAGATGTCCCTCAGTGAGTAGCATGTCCCCATGCAAGTGTCCTGAGCCCCAATCTGTGTCTCTAGCCAGCATATCAGGGTAAGGACTCCTAGGGGCCCTGGTTTAGGCCCCGCCTGTGGCTCCATTTCTACAGAGCAGGGCAGGGGACCATAAGTCCCATGCCCAGCCACGTCCAACCATGGTCAATGGAGCAGCCACACGCTCCAGAGAGTTTTGGGCAGCCACCAGCCAGGGGCAACCAGGGACAGTGGTGGATGAATGCCCCTGTGCCAAGGCTCCTCAGCGGGTGACTTCCAGCTGCCCTGGGTGCTCACCGCCTCAGCAGCCAACCTCGCTCCTTCCGCCTCTGCTTGCTGCCTTCCACGCTACCTGGACATGGTGACAGCAGCCCACAGGCTGCTTTGAGGACCAGAGGGGAAACACATGCCCCCAGCCTCCCAGGGCTGTGTGGGTCACGGCCAGCTGCCCACTCCCTGCTGGGCATGCTGGGCTCCAGGGCAGCTGGGTCAGTGGGGCTTCCTCCTGCAGCCAACAGCTGACATGCCCCCAGGCTTTCTCCAGCTTTGGCAGCTGGTGTGGGATTGGCGGGGGTGCAGGTGGGCCTTTCTGCTCACAAAGCAGAGCCCTGCCTGGCAAGGGGCAGTGGGGGCCGCACCAGACCGCTGGGCTCAGCCTGTGCCACACGCCGTGGGCCTGCCTGGGGAGTGCCACTGTGCTGAGTGGAGGGCGGGGTCTGAAGCTTCTGCAGTTTACTGAGCGACTATTTGGGGCCACCCCTCAGCAGTAGTCAGTTCCGCCATGTAACAAGCAGCCGCCAGACCTCAGCGCATCACGGAGGGTTCCTCAGGGTCAGGAGGCTGACGGGTCTGCTGACTCTGCTGAGAGTCATGAGTCAGGGTCCTTTGTCCCTTGGGGAAGCGAGAAAGCTGGAATGAGGCTTCTCACAGTGACCACAGAGGCACCAGTGCCCCAGCCTCTCCTCCAGAGGCTCAGAGTCACTTTGCCTGGGCCCCTGGGCCTCCCAGCCTCTCAACAGCCCCACTCGGAGCCTCCCAGACTAGACTCTCCAGGGGGAGCTTGCCACACGCTGCCTCTCACTAGCAGTGAGACTTCAAGCAGGCAGAGCTTTCTGGGTCTCAGTTTACTTATCTGCAAAATGGGAGCAGAGTGCTTCCTGAGTCCCTGCTGGTCACAACCTTTCTGAGTGAAGAAATGTGTTGACTTGCTCCCGAGTAGAGCAGCTTCAGGTATGGCTAGATCCAGGACGAACGCCACACCCGCACGGCTGTCGCTGCCGTCAGATGCTGTCTGGGAAGAGGCCAAAGCTGATGGGATCCCCAGGCATGCATCCCCACTGGTCACGAGCTCCACTTCCAAACAGCCCCAGATATTCCCCTCGCTGAGGGCCTCGGCCCCTTTCTGAACAGTCCCTAGCACAGTCAGGGGTGGCCTGTGATGTCACCTGAGTCAAGTTCTAAGCCTGCAGCTAATGGGCTCCAAGTGGGCAGAGGTGGCACCAAAGGAGGGGTAGATGCTGTGGCCAGAAGTCAGAGGACAGAGGCGGCCGTGGCCGTGGCAGGGGTGGCAGGGAGGTCTGCGCTCTGATGGCGGGGTGGCAGCAGCACCCAGCTTGGCTGCTGGGACGGTACCCCACACGGCAGCCTATTCCACCCCACGCCTTCAGTCCCTGGCCTGCCCCCTCTCCTCCGCCGCCCGTCCCCTGGCAGCCGCACCCTGCCAGTGCACCGTGGTGGGGTGCTGGCCTTTGACGGGGCCACACTCTGGATCCCACCTGCCCGGCTCAGGGCCCCACTTTCCCACTCTGCAGGGCACTTGGGGCGGCCGGGAGCAGCGGGCACAAGGCAGCTCCTTCCCGAAGGGAAGCCCCTCCCAAGGGCACCCACTGCCACTCTCCCTCCACATGCCTGTCTCCACAAGCGGCAGGAGGGACGTTGACAACACAGATGAGCCGCGGGGCTCCTGCTCGGCCCAGGCGCTCGCCCTCCCCTGGAGCACGATCCTGGCCCCTCGCCTTCACCTTCAGAGGCCCCCCTCCGCCTGGCCGTGGTGTCTGTGAGGCTGGCCTCCTGGTCACACCAGGGATACGCTACTTTCCCTCCCCTGCCCTGATGCTGTCCCCTCGGCACCTCGGGTTTCTGCCACCAACACAGGCCCTTGCTCCTGTGCATGCCTGGCTGGTGGCAGCTGACTCTGCTCTGGATAAGCCACCTCATCACAG
This sequence comes from Glaucomys volans, assembly GCA_020662805.1. Taxonomy (NCBI): domain Eukaryota; kingdom Metazoa; phylum Chordata; class Mammalia; order Rodentia; family Sciuridae; genus Glaucomys; species Glaucomys volans. The sequence continues at coordinate 169,782 of JAJEJO010000714.1, read as the reverse complement.
CCCTGTCCCTGTGCCTGCGTCAGAGCCTGCCCAGCAGGAAGCACCTGGCATGCCATGGCCCTTGTCCTGTCCTGTCAGTGCGGTCACCTGTCAGAGCAAGGGGATGGGCAGCGAGCTGGGGCCTCCCCTCCCTCCACCAGCCCACCTCCACCCAGGGCTGAGTACCACTGCCTCCTGGCCTTTCCCCAGACCTGCCCACTGCCCTCCATACTTGACCTCTCGCGACATCATCCACATCATCCACAAGCCCCCTTCCTGGTCACCCAGCCCTGAGGACACCCCAATCCCTGTCCCAGTGACCCCCTTTGATCTGGGACCATGTGGACACATGGAATGTCTCCCCTGTGGACTGGGGCCGGGACTCAAGGGACCAGGGAAGATCATAGTTGGCGGCAGGTTGTCACTCCAGGGCCAGTGACTGCACCATCACTTTTTAATCTTATTGTTACCTCAAAATGCACTAGAGGCAGAGCTGACCCTTCTAGAAAGAATGAGGCAGGCACACACCCTACGATGGGCAGGGGGGTCAGTGTGGATGAGCAGACGGGCCAGTCGGAGTCAGGGGAGGAGCCTTGAGGAAGGTGTGCCTGCAGGGTGAATGGAGGGATGAGCGGGCAGGTGGGAGATGGAGGGGTGGGAGTTTGTGTGAACCATAAACCAGGCCACAGAACTCAGACCACAGCAGGGAGATGGATGGATGGATGGATGGATGGATGGATGGATGGATGGATGGGGAGAG